>SJYT01043347.1:8817-144453 GCA_006410635.1 Cephalophus harveyi
TGGATGGCATCACGGACTCGATGGATATGAGTCTGAGTGAACTCCGAGAGATGGTGATGGACAGGGAGGCCTGGCGTGCTGTGATTCATGGGGTCGCAAAGAGTCGGACACGACTGAGTGACTGAACTGAACTGAACTAGTGCAAACCAGCTTGTGGATCACGAGCCCCTGAATTTCCTCTGAGTTTGCTCGTCTCTATCATTGCGGAGCTGCCATGCCAGCAGCCTGAGAACAGGATCGTCGGCTCCCGAAGGTCCCGGGAAGCATCCCTGAAAACTGCTGATGAGAAGTGCAGCTCCGTTGCTTTCTCGGCTTTGCTTTGATGGCAGGACTTTGCAGGAGCAACAGGTGGAAACTCCATAACGTCCATCGAGGAATAACTACTCGAGAACAGTGCTGAACGTCAGGAGAGAAGAAGTTGTAAGACGTTGTCTGCTCACGGCATGAATTTAAGAGGGGTTGTAAAGACGAGATAACGCATATTAAAGTGTCTGGTCCACAGTGGGCACCCCACGCGTGTTAGCTTTATTCCTACAGTTGAGGCCTGGTCCGCACTTGCTTCCTTCTGAATGGAAGGAGGAAACTGGGCTAGGTCAGTGGGATCCACATACGACTGATCATCAGAATTTTGGGAGGAGCTTCCTAAATTCGAAGATTACCAGCTTGCAGCACTGACGATTCTTAGTCAATAGGCGTTTTATTTTATTTATTTATTTAATTTATTTTTATTGAAGGATCATTGCTTTACAGAATTTTGGTGTTTTCTGTCAAACTGTTTTATTTATTTTAAAATGAAGCTGCGTGGCTCTTTCCGTCGGTCAGCTAGAAGCCACTAGAGGAGGAGGTTTCTAAATCCCCTCTTGTCTACACCATCCAGAGTTCCATTTGGAACGTGGAGAAGCTTCCTTCCTCAGTATTTATGCTTGAGCTTCTGCAAATCTGCATTAACCAAGGTCACTGGGCACTGTGCCCATCTCAAGGGTGAAAACTTGAAACCTGGTTGAAGACACAGACCGGGACCTGACTGAGGAGCATCGTCATTTTCTCTCTTTGTTGTTGCTCAGTTGCTAAGCCGTGTCCAACCCTTGGCAACCCCACGGACGGCAGCACACCGGGCTTCCCTGTCCTTCAGTGTCTCCTGGAATTTGCTCAGACTCGTGTCCACGGAGTCAGTGATGCCATCCAACCTTCTCATCCTCTGTCGTCCCCTTCTCCTGCCTTCAGTCTTTCCCAACATCAGAGTCTTTTCCAACGAGTCAGTTCGCATCAGGTGGCCAGAGTATTGGAGCTTCAACTTCAGCATCAGTCCTTCCAATGAACATTCAGGGATGATTTCACTTAAGCAGAATCAAACTAAGAACCTATTGACTTTCACGTGGTCATGTCAAGGCACCATGATCTTGTTGGAGCGGGTTGTTTTCAGGGCAAATTGGCTTATTTGCCATTAGCAAATTGTAGCTGCTTTTGTGGCTACGCCCAGACTTCAGGGAGTCTACGACCTGGGGTGCCTGGGGACACACGTCAGTCCTTAGCCTTGCCCTCATCATTTCCAAGTGTATCTGTGCTATGAAGAGGAAGAAGGGAACGTCACAAAACTATCTGCTGTCCCAATTTTCTTTTGCTACATACAGCGCTTTACACCCCTTTGGGGTCACATTCCTAGACGTGCCCTACGTATTTTACTCCAGTCAAGAACGTCACTCAGAGCACAGGTGACTGAGAATAATTTGTTCATGAATCCTTATATACAAGAATTTGTTCATTAATCCTTATATACAACCAGTGTCTGTATGAATGCCTTCACGTGTGTATATCCACATAGCCTCTTGAAAAAACCCACCAATTGTTTATAAGCGACTCCTCCACACGTAGGGGGCTTCCCTGGCAGCTCACTGGGTAAGGAATCCACCTGCAATGCGGGAGAAGACCTGGGTTTGATCCCTGGGTTGGGAAGATGCCCTGGAGCAGGGCATGGCAGCCCGCTCCAGTGTTCTTGCCTGGAGAATCGTCCTACACACAGAAGCCTGGCAGGCTACGGGCCGTGGGATTGCAAAGAGTCGGCCACGACTGAGCGACTAAGGACACGCGCTCGACACGTGCCACATGACTAAACGAGATCCACCTTTGTGGCCAGACGTCGTGGAGGAGAGCCACCGAGGCCGAGATTTCCGATGCCGGAGAGCCGCCCACTGCGGCTCCGTCACCACCCTCTGCTGGAAGCAGGACTGCAGGACTCTCTCTGTTCTCAGACGAGAGATGCTTCAGCTCTACGGTGGGCTACACTGGGCAGCCTCCGGCGGGGACAGTTCTCTGTAATCCTACCCGCAGAAGAGAGGTTTGTGGAACACACGTGGGCTTTGAGAAAGCTGGCGTATTTAGCACAGGGTCATTTGGGAATTGTCCGTTTTTCTGAGTATTCATTTGCCAAGATCTTGAACTGAACTGAAACAGGGACCCAAACCAGAGGCTGGTGAACCAATTTCAGTTTCTGAAACAATAAACAAATTGGTCAACCACAAACCAACAGAGAACTCTTTCAGATTTCACCTACTCGACCTGTTTCAACCAGAACTGGCTGTGAGTACTTTTTTTTTTTCCCTTCTAAAAACCACAGAACCATAACAGCAAAATGTTTTCAAATCAGAGCTAAGTTAAATTTGGTTTGAGTTCCTGACTTCAACTTTGATCGTTGAAATGCTTTAACCTTCTCTACGCTTAGTGTTGATGACAATTTGATAGAAATTTGTGTTTGGAGATCAGAGAAATGTTGCCCAAGTTTGGAAATAGCATTTCAAGTATAGTATCTTTATCATTAAGTTGAAAAAAGCTGTCCTTGACTGTATTTACTGAGGGTTCACTGAAGGTGAAATCAGGAGTCAGAGAAAGAGGGACACGGAGCCCAGAAAACCTCTTTAGGTGTTTGTCACTGAGCCAAGTGGCCAACATTTATATTAAGTTTTTTTTTTTTTTTTTCTGCATGTTATTCACCAAAGAAAGAAATAAGAGGCCCACCCTCTTGTTCACATGCTACTTATTATCTCGTACCAGCAATGAGCAGATTCTAAGAGCATCTGAATCCACTGATGAATATGTTTCCTTGGAACTTAATTACAAGCTCCATTCCTTTAATTATTATTATTATTTATTTTACACCCCACTCCTAGGAGTGAGTTAGGACTTTCCAGGTGGTGCGGTAGTAAAGAACCCACCTGCCAGTGCAGCAGACGAAGGAGACACAGGTTTGATCCCTGGGTTGGGAAGATCCCCTGGAGAAGGAAATGGCCACCTACTCCAGTGTTCTTGCCTGGAGAATTCATGGACAGAGGAGCCTGGAGGCTGCAGCCCATGGGGTCGCAGAGAGTCAGACACGACCGAGCAGCCGAGCGCACAGCAGTGCACGGTTGCTTTACAAAATCTCGTGTCGGTTTTGGGTGCACAGTGATCCGTTCTTTTTCTGTAGACAGAGACCCACGAGGCTCTGCGACAGTCAGGCCTTACAGCTTTAAGTGAAAGAGCTATGTTTAAGCCCAGTGCTGTTTTGATTCATGGTCCAGCATATTCAGTTCAGTTCAGTTCAGTCGCTCAGTCGTGTCCGACTCTTTGGGACCCCATCAATCGCAGCACGCCAGGCCTCCCTGTCCATCACCATCTCTCGGAGTTCACTCAGACTCACATCCATCGAGTCCGTGATGCCATCCAGCCATCTCGTCCTCGGTCGTCCCCTTCTTCTCCTGTTTATTCCCGTTTCCTTCTGTATTTTTTTTAAGAATTTTACTTATTTATTTGGCTGTGTCAGGTCTTGGTTGCGGCACGAAGGGTCTTCTCTGTGGCGGGCAGACCTCTAGTTGCCGTGTGCTGGCTCGGTTGTGGCTCGTGGGCCTAGTTGTCCCACGGCAGGAGGGATCTTCGTTCCTGGACCAGGGACTGAATCCAGGTCTCCTGCATTGCAAGGTGGGTTCTTTGTTTTTTCTTTTTGAATTGAAGGATAATTGCTTTACAGAATGTTTTCTGTCAAACGTCAACATGAGTCAGCCACAGGTGTACATATGTCCCCTCCCTTTTGAACCTCCCTCCCGTCTCCCTCCCTACCCCACCCCTCTAGGCTGATACAGAGCCCCTGTTTGAGTTCCCTGAGCCAGACAGCAAATTCCCGTTGGCTATCTATTTTATAATTTTCTGTGTATAGTTTTTTTTGTCTCCTTAGGTAAGCTTATTCCTAGACATTTAATTCTTTTTATTGCAATGACAAATGGGATCGATTCCTTAGTTTCTCTTTCTGAGTTTTCATTGTTAGTATATAGAAAGGCAAGTGACTTCTGTGTATTGATTTTGTATCCTGAAACTTCGCTAAATTCACTGATTAGCTCTAGTAACTTTCTGATACTATCTTTGGGGTTTTCTATGTACAGGATCATGTCATCTACAGAGCTTTACTTCTTCTTTTCCATTCTGGATCCCTTTCATTTCTCTTTCTTCTCTGATTGCTGTAGCTAGGGCTTCCAGCACTGTGTTGAGTAACGGTGGTGAAAGTGGACACTGTCTTGTTCCTGATCTCAGGGGGAATGCTTTCAGTTTTTCACCACTGAGAATAATGCTTGCTGTAGGCTTATCATACCTGGCCTCTACCATGTTAAGGTAGGTTCCTTCTATGCACATTTTTTTAGGAGTTTTAGTCCTAAATGGGTACTGAATTTTGTCAAACGCTTTCTCTGCATCTATTGAGAAGGTGGCTTCTTAAGCGCTGGGCTACCAGAGAAGTCCCTTCCGGAGGAGTCTTGATGAAAAGCGCACGGCCCAGACTGTGTGCCTGCTCAGTCTTCTCAGTCGTGTCCGATTCCTTGAGACCCCCTGGATGGGAGCCCCCCAGGCTCCTCTGTCCTGGGGTTCTCTAGGCAAGAAAACTGGAGTGAGTCGCCATGCCCTCCTCCAGGGGATGGTCCCAACCCAGGGATCAAACCTGAGTGTGTGTCTTGAGTCTCCCACGCTGGCAAGCGGGTTCTCTGCTGCCAGGGCCACTGGGGAGATGCTGGAATCGGCTAAAAGCTAAGCCGGTCACTTCTATGCTTTGGCAACACCCTCCTGGTTTAAGCTTTTCCGGGCCGTTTTCTCTTCAGACAACTAAGCTGAGTGAGAGAGCGAGCGAGCCGGAGAAAGCCCCGGTCCGCCCTTTCCGTTGGAGGGGGTGCTCCAGGGCAGGGAGCTTGCCCGTCACCAGCCCGGCGCCCTTCCCACTCCGCGCCGGCTCAGGCTGCTTTTGCAGGCTGCGGGCCGCGCAGAAAGCCGAGACTGAGCAGAGGGCGCAGCCCCAGCCCCGCGCCCGCGCCACGTCTGCGCAGAGGCGCCCCTCTTCCGGGGCGCCTTCCCGTTAGCGGCGAGTCTTACAGCCTCGGCCCGAGGAGACGAGCTGGACTCTCCTCCTCCAGGTTCCATGGCCGCCTCTGACTGTGACTGCGGGCTTCCGTCGTCTGCGGCCTGTGTGCAGGGAGGCCAGGCGCAGCCCATTAGGCGAGCCCGCGCCTCGGCTGAGCAGTCCGGCCGAGTGTGCCTGTTGTGAGGCACGCGCATCCAGAGGCCCATTTTCCTTATTGCTGTAATTTGTTCTGATTCAAGTGTTCCACGGAGAATGAGGTTTCTGGCCGGAAAGTGCTCAGCCGCGGCGGCGATGCGGGATGCAGACGGCCGGCGGAGCCTGAAAGAGGGATGGGAAATGTGTCCACGTGCCGCAGTCTGCAGCGTTTCTGAGTTTTATATGGACATTAAACTTGGTCAAGCTGAAGTGCCATTTGCTCGGGGAGAGGATAATGTACACAAATCCCCATGAATCCTCAAATACAGACAAGCTGGGGCAGCAGCGTGCGCAGGGCCGCCTGCACCCCGGACGCCTGTGATCTGGGGCTTACAATAGGGGAGGAATATGGCACCCCACTCCAGTACTCTTGCCTGGAAAATCCCATGGGCGGAGGATCCTGGTGGGCTGCAGTCCATGGGGTCGCTAAGAGTCAGACACGACTGAGCGACTTCATTTTCACTTTTCCGCACTGGAGAAGGAAATGGCAGCCCACTCCAGTGTTCTTGCCTGGAGAATCCCAGGGACGGGGGAGCCTGGTGGGCTGCCGTCTACGGGGTCGCACAGAGTCAGACACGACTGAAGCGACTTAGCAGCAGCAGCAACGCACATGTTGCCTGTGGAGTTCTAGGTAAAGTTATTTTGACTCTTGACAGATCACATAAGATCATGAACCACGTCAGTTCAGTTCAGTCGCTCAGTGGTGGCTGACTTTTTGAGACCCCAGGGACTGCAACACGCCAGGCTTCCCTGTCCATCACCAACTTGAGTAGTCTTTCTTTAATTGCAAGGATGACGGCTTTTATCCATGAATCAGCAGAGTGTTTATGATGGGCCAGGGACTGCGCTAGGCCGCTGTTTTCGTTTAGTCTCGCAATCATGTCTGACTTTTTTTGCTCCATGGACGGTAGCCTGCCAGGCTCCTCTATCCATGGGATCCTCCAGGCTAGAGTACTGGAGTGGGTTGCCATTTCCTTCTCCAGGGGATCTTCTGGACCAGGGATTGAACCCAGGTCTCCTGCTTCTCCTGCATTTTATAGCTCGGGGACAGGCTGCCTGGGCTTCACTCCGGCTCTGCTACCCAGGAGCTGTGTGACCTTAGCCAAGTGTCACATGGAGCAGGTAAGCCGCCGTTCCCTCCTCTGTAAAGTGGGCTTAATTGCGGCACAAGCCTCATGGGACAGGAGGAAGGCTTAAACAAGATAATTTAGGAACCCACTTACATAGCATTTGGCACATAGAAGATGCGCAGAACATCAGCTAGGATTTTCACGGCTTTTTAACGTTTCCACACCATTGTTGAAGTCGCCTGCAGTCAGGTGGGAGATAAAAGGAAGAAGTGGATGCAAAAGGCATCTGTGACTTTCCGGGGAAGTGACTTGAAACAGGTCACTGAAACTGACCAGGAGAGGGAGAAGCATGAGCTTCAGGCCAGAGGGTTTCATGGATAGCGGTGTCCAAGCGATGCTCTGAGAGTAGCAAGAGGCAGGGAAGAGGATGTGGAGCTCTTCCCTGCTGATGTAGAGATGCGAACTCTGGTGGGGGTGGGGAGGGGGGCAGAGCGAGGGAGATGCATGGGTGAAAGCGTGAGAGGGCATGGTTGCGCATGCGGAACTGCGGACCGGGCTTGCATTTAGGGTGTGTGTGAGAAGGCGATGACGGCAACTGGCGGGAGTGACCGTAGCTGCCTGAGAGGTCCTGCCCCAGTTATTTTAGTGCCCACGCATATTCTCGTGACTTTCAAAATCCTCTCTTCACTGAGATTACAATATCAGTGCTGGGATTCAGAAAGGTCGAGGGGCAGAGGGAAGTGTGTAACTGTACAGAGCGGCACTGGAGGAGGCAGTGGGGTTAGCTTACTAACTGGAGCTAGGGAAGGCTTCATGGAGGAGGTGACATTTTAAACTGGGTTTTCACAGGTGATGAAAAGGATCATGAGTGAGAAAACAGATTAAAGAATTGAAACAAGAGAGAAGGTCATCCCTGGTGGTCCAGTGGTTAAGACTGTGCTCCCAATGCAGGGTCCTGGGTTCAATCCCTGGCCAGGTAACTAAGATTCCACAAGCTGCACGGCATAGCCAAAAGGTAAAAAAGAAAAGAAAAGAAAAAAGATCCTGCATGTTGCAGCTAAGACCAACACAGCCAAATAAATATTAATTTTTTTTTAAATTAAAAAGCATAAATGAGAGAAGAGCAAGAGTTAGAACATTTCAATATAGCACAATCATTGGCAGATTAAAAAATAGAGATAAGACGATTGATTTGGTGAGAAACTGATATGTGGACTTGGCACATTGAATAGACCCCTTTATTGGCCTTTACTGAATGTCAGGTTAATAAAGCTGCTTTTCAGAGCAGGTCCTAGGAACTTCCTTCCAGGGAGCCATGCAGACACCTTGGCCATCTCCCAAGTTGCTCTGGGAGCACCATGATGCTACAACCTAACAATTACCTTTATTCCCGATGGTGAGTATGCCTAAGATGAGTAATTAAAAATTCTATACCATGAAAGCATGGTTGTTTTTTTTTTTAATTCCCCCGTTTTTAGACCCAAACCTGCTCACAGTGTGCAGTCTGGATCATCACTGATGAGTCTGGGGTAAGCGGATAATCACAGGCAGATAATAGACATCAGTGATATTGCTCTGCAAGGAATCTGCTCTGATTTATGTTACTGGATGGTCGTTTATGATACTTCTAAAATATCTGTGATGGAATAAGGCTTTTATAACCAAGCACCAAGGACAAAGCCATTCTTTCATTTACTTATTTACTTATTTAAGCAGTTCACTTATGCTGACTAAATTTGAATGCTTGGTATGGTTGTCGGGAGCTATCGTTCATATAACTTATCAAAACGAAGGTGTCTCACATGAGAATATTAACCAAGGGGCAATCCTAACTTTAGTTGTTGGTTTCAAAGCTCATTTTCAGCTTGTCATTTAAAACCTGCATCTACCCAGATCTCTGAGCATTGTCTAAAGCTAGAGGATTAAGAACATCATTTTACTTGCAATTTTACTCAGCCTCTGTCAAGAGTGGGTTCCTCTGGCTTTGGCAGCACGTGTACTATTTTCTTTTTCTTTCTTTAAGCTGTGCCGTGTAGCATGTGTTATCTTAGCTCCCAGGCCAGGGCCTGAGCCCGTGCCCTTGGCAGTAAAGTGTGGAGTCCTAACCACTGGACCATAGGGGATTCCTACATGTGCTATTTTTAAGACTGAGAGAAACACTTAAGTATCCCCAAGAATGTTTCTTCCATCCAGCTGCTTTGAGGGGTATCCCAAGTCAACGTGCAAACAAAAAAGTGGACTTTAGAAAATCAACCAGTGAAGGCTCACTCCTTTCTTCCAAGTGTGCCTGTGCGTGTCCTGCAGCCGTGTCCGACTGTTTGCAACCCCATGGACTGTAGCGCACCAGGCTCCTCTGTGCATGGGATTCTGCAGGCAAAATTACTGGAGTGGGTTGCTAGTTCCTTCCCCAGGGCATCTTCCTGACCCAGGGACTGAACCCATATCGCTTGTCTCCTGAGGGGCAGGCGAATTCCTTCCCGCTGAGTCACCTGGGAAGCCCCCTTCCTCCAGATGTTATTATTCCTGGTTATTATTCCTTCTTTGCTCCCTTGGCCACCCGGCCCCGATCCGAGGCCACTCTTGCTGCGCAGAGCAATGGACCCCGCTGCTGGAGGACGTCCTGTTCTTCCTGACGCCAGTAATGCTGCCCTCTGCCTCGGCGCCGTTCCTTGTCCTCCTCCCGTCAAAGGACTTGCCACCCTCCGCGTGGAATCCCGCCCCCGCCCACCTTCAGGAGCCTCACGCTGCGGCTTATTTCAGCGATTTCTCCTTTTCCAGGCATCTTTGCCCTTTCTCTTGATCAGATTCTTCCCGTCCGTTTTGAATCACGCCTTGCTTAGTCACCAAGTCGTGTCTGACCCTTGTGCCACCCCTTGGGCTGTAGCCCCCCAGGGCTGCTCTGTCCACGGGACTCTCCAGGCGAGAATGCTGGGGGGGCCGCTGTTTCCCTCTCCGGGGGGTCTTCCCCACCCGGCTGCGGCGCCCTCATCTCCTGCGTTGGCAGGTGGATTCTTTACCACTGAGCCTACAGGGGGCCGGTAGGTGCAGGGAAGTAGAGTGCGATTCTGCTGTGCGAGGCCCCGGAGGAGTCAGGTTCACGGAGTCAGAAAGCAGTCGGTAGACGCCAGGGGGCGGCGCGGAGGGCCGGGGCCTAGTGTTTTATCCGGGACAGAGGTTCAGTTTGGGAAAGAGAACACTTCGGGAGATGGGTGATGGAGAGAGCCGCACAGTGTGAACGCAACTAGTGCCCCTGGACAGCACGGTTAAGTATGGCTCAAGTAGTATGTTTTATATGATATGACTTCTCAGCACCATTAAAACAAGTTGTTAAAAAAAAAAAAATCCTCACCACCACTCCCCGTGTCCCTCGGAGGCCTGCTTGGTCAGTCATCTTTCTTTTGCGGTGAAATTACATTAAAGATGGGAAAGTCTCCGTGTCCTCCCCTTGCACTGACTCGCCAGCTCTCTTGGATCCTGCTTCCCGCCTTAGCAGCAGGCAGAATCACCTTTCCCCGCTTCCCTCTGACGTTATCCGTGGATGTCTTGTCAGCATGCCTGATGAATGTTTTCCAGTCACTGCACTGGGATTCTCACCCACGGCGACTGCTGACTTCCTAGCTTTGGCCTCCAGGGTACCAGCCCCCGTGACCCTGCCGCTGCCTGCCCCGACCGCTCGCCCAGGCGCCTTCTTCCCTGGATTGTTAGCTGCTGGGGCGGGCGGCGGGGGGCGCACGGAGCGCCCCCTGGACCACTCGTCTCTGTGCACATCTTAGGCTGACTGGGACCGTGGCTGAATGTTGGGGAGAAGACGTTCCTTAAAAGAAGATCAAACGCTGTTGCAGAATAAGGAAAATGGAAACAGACGCTGGGTAGGCAAACCACCGCCACCGCCAGCCACACAGCAGACACACTGAAGGTCCGTCCCCACGGGCAGCCTAGCTGGTACCTGCAGTCTGTCGCCAGAATGCTCCTCCTGTTCTTTCTTAGCCGTGCTACACCCAACACCCGATCCCCACCATTTATTACCTCTGTGCGTTGGAACCAGTGCACGTTCAGGATGTTTGATTCTGGACTTCCCTGGTGGTCCAGTGGCTAAGAATTCACTTGGCAATGCAGGGGACAAGGGTTCAATCCCTGGTCTGGGAAGATTCCATACGGGGCGGAGCAACTGAAGCCTGTGCGTTCTAGAACCCGCGCTCCACCGCGAGAGAATCCACCGCAATGAGAAGCCCACGCATCGCAAGGAAAAGTAGCCCCCGCTCGCCGCAGCTGGAGGAAAGCCCGCACAGCAGCAAAGACCCAGCACAACCAAAAATGAGCAAGTAAATAGTATATATGTTAAAAAAACCCAAACAAGTTTTGTTTCCTCTATAAACCTTCCAAGTGAGACCTTGATCTACTTCCTAAGACTCAGAACCTGTCTCTCTGGAAAACCTAAACGAAAGCTTCCTTAGGTATGTTCCCATAACAGTCTTCTCTCCTTGGGCACTTACCACATTCTAATTTGTACCATCATTATTTCTGTTTTGTAGGCCAGCCCTTTACTTGACTGTAAGCTTATGCTCTGCAAGGCCAGGGACTTGTTTATCTTTTTCTTCCCTCGTTGGGTCCAACCTGTGGCCAAGTTCATGGAAAGTACTTTTTGGTTGGTTTCATGATCATTATCTGTTCCTAGTGAGCCAGAAATGGGCATATTGGAACTTTCAAGAATTAAAAACAAAGGCAAAGAGAAGGACAGTTGAAGAAGGAAAAGAAGAGATTATATATATATATTCAATTGCTTAAGTAATAAGTCCATCAGAAATAGCCACGATTTAAATTCCGGAGAGACACGATGGTATAACAAGTGCCCGTTCTGTCTCGTACCATTACACAGAGCAGATATCTTAATCCTAAATATTGTGAGTTTCTCCCCTATTCTGGTTTTATCTCTAGCGAATGACCTGCCCTTTGGTTGTTTGTGTTGGTCAGACGTGAGCTCCATGTCCTAAACACATGTAAATTATTATGGAATAGCCTCTCTAAACAACCAAGTTCTAGGAAAATCAAATCACAACTGTGATAGTTTGGTAAGAAGAACTGATGACCTTCGGCCTCAAAGCAGCGCAGCTGTAGCTTCCCGCAGGCCGGGTTGATGCGAAGCCTGGCCCCGTGAGCCCTGGGGGCGGCGGGAATGGCCCTGCTCGCGCCCCGGGGGCGGCGGGCCTTCCCAAGGATGCGTTGGGGGAGCAGCATCACTCATCTTTTCTAAACACTGCAGGTCTGAGGTGAATGTGACCTCAGTTCTTCCTTCTCCAAATCAGTTCTGCTTATAGAATTCTAGGATAATCATTTCGGGGAAAGTGACTTTTAACCTGAATACAAGACTCTGACCGACGCTGGTGCTCAAGCTGGGTGAACTCAGCCCCACGTCGCACAGCAAGCTGTTTTTCTGATGACATCAGTGAGGAAGGATTCAATGGAGACAGAGGTGTCGGTCTGTCTGATCCCAGAGGGGTCAGGGATGCTCTGCTAGTGGTCCCTCACTCTTCATGTTGAGTATTTCGACCTCCGCGTTGCTCTCCTCTTAAGACCTGTCTAGCCATCCGCCCTGAAATACAGTGTTGTCATTTCTGAACCACCTGGCTTCTGCAGTCTTTAAGCTTATCTCACATACGTATTTTATCTTCTGCCAAGAACAGAGTACAGCTTTAATATATCATATTTAAAGAGCAGAATACCATGGAGTCCATCATATCCTGGTTGATTAAAATGATGTCTGGCAGTTTTTCTTCCTCATTTGTTTTAATGTCTTTGTCTTTATGATACTTGAAGTTCATCGCTTTCTTTGCTGCCTAAGTCCTTTTATGAATATGCATTTCTGTGTTGAGTCTGAACAGACAAGAAGAGTCTTTCTTCCTATTTTAAAATGTGCTTTCAAAGCTGTAGGATACTTGGAGAAATATACCAAACAAAAATTCAGACATGCAAAAGTGTCACTTTGGGGCAGGATTGTCATAGAGAGGGAGTCTGCTTCACTAAAAGACTTAGCCAGACTCCCTTTAAAAAGAAGGTCTGTTGCTGCTGTCTGTGCAAAACAATGGCTTCTTAGAAAGCCTGGTTATAAGAGCCTTTCTAGGTAATTTCTTACCAATAGGGTTGCCAGGTAAAATACAGAATGCCCAGTTACATTTGAATTTCACATAAACAACAGATAGTTTTTAGTATAGTGTGTCCCAAATGTCACATGAACATATTCGTACTAAACTAAGCATTGGTTATTTGTCTGAAATTCAAGTTTAAGTGGATGTCGTATTTTTATTTGCTAAATCTGGCAATTTACCAGGGTAGAAGAAAATCTTAAGGTATTTATTAAGCATCTTATTACAAAATTTCAATTTATAATCAATGTTTCTCTTTTTGGGGGCATCAAAAGTGGCCCATGTTAGATGATATATGCAAAAATTCTTTGTGAACTGAAAATATGGGCACAAAAATTTTGTTTTTATGCATTAGCAACACAGCATGATTCTAGTATCTGACACTCAAGAGCATAACAGGCCCATCATAAAGGCTAGTGTGGATGACGGGGGAGATTTTTTTTTTTCTTTTTCTTCAGTATTGTTTCAAGCCTCCCAACTTCCAATGACTCTCACACAAAGTCTTTGAGAAGAACATGTATATGAAGTGAGTTGTATTGGATCTGAGTTAGGGCAAGAAACAGAAAAAACAGAGAAGCAGAAATGGCCCAAGCACCGCAGTAAAAGCGACCTGGTTTCAAATTCCGTATACAGACAACTCAGAAGCTAAGGGCTTTGGTCACGTTACATAACTTTTTCTGGGTGTCATCATTTATGTTACTTGAGATAAATAACTTGTCTCGTAAGTGGCTGTATCATTCTAGGCGTTTGCTATTATAGTTATTGGTAAGGATATAAAGGAACAGCAAAGATGAGAAGACAAGGAGGGTGTGAGAAAGGAAGCAAGAGAGAGAGACTGGAGGACAGAGTGCAGGAGGCTTTTAAAAAACCTCTTAAAGAATGAAATTAAATAGAAGCAACCATCCCCACCTGCAAAAGTCCCAGTGTGTTCAAATTCTTTCTCCCAAGTCTTGCTGGGACCCATGAAACAAAGCTGCAGTTGGTTAAACTATTATTGAAATTTGTTTGATGAAAGGAAATACTCAAAACAACAACCAAGAGAAGTCTATCTAAACCAAAATTCCATATGAGAGGAGGTAAATTCTCCAAGCCAGGCTTCAGCAATACGTGAGCTGTGAACTTCCTGATGTTCAAGCTGGTTTTAGAAAAGGCAGAGGAGTGCTGCGATTCATGGGGTCGCAAAGAGTCGGACATGACTGAGCGACTGAACTGAACTGAACTGAAGAAATCTCTTGATGAGTAACATGGCCTTTGCCAGTTTTCTAAATGATTGATCAATGTTTTGTTCTTTTTTTACTTTTTAATTTTCCATCTTGATATAGTCTACTATCTTTTGGGCCATTTGCTTTATACAACATATAACTGAAATTTAAAAAAACGTGTGTAAAGCAAGTTCTGTTCCTATGAAGTGACTAACAGCATACAACTTGAGATCCCAGGATTTGAGGAAATTGTAAGAATCCTACTCACAGAATACTGAGAATATCATTGTCTTTCTACAGAGAGTAGGGTGCTTTTGTCTTGTTTTTTCTTTTTTTCCTTTTTAAAAAGAAATCGAGGTATAATTGGTATATAAAGTAAAAGTTTCGGGTGTAAAATATAATAATTGTATACACTTCAAAATGATCACTACCATGAATCCAGTTATTATCTATCACTATCTTTTTTTCTGATAATAGGAAAAGTAGACTTAAATGGAGATATCTAATGCATATATTTTGGTAGAGCCTTAATAAGTCAGTTGGGGTACTTAATCATGATTAAGTAGTATTTCACCCAGAGAAGTACTGCATTTGGCAACATGTAGATTAGCAAACTGGCACGTGAAAGTTCCTGAGACGTGAATTACAAGATCCAGCATCGCTTGCTTGTGTGAGGAACTTGTCCTCAGCTGTGAACAATTCCCCAACTTCCAAGCACACTCCAGGATGCAAGAGATCCCCAGCCTGGGGTGAAGGTCACCGCAGTCAGCTCCTCGTGGCATCAGCCCCACCCCGGGGCGGGGTCACTGCCGCCGGTCCAATCGTGGGTAGCGCTGCGGATGCAAGTGACAGCCACGAATTCTTCTTTTCAAAGGAGCGAGCCCCTCTCACTGGCTGGGGTCCGAGTGACCACATTGCTCCGGGTGGTGACCTCTGACGGCGTGCCCAGCTCCAACGCCCCAGTGAGTCTGAGCTACAGCAAGCGCGCCCCAGTGGGTTTAACAGCGCCATTTGGGAACTGCCGGCCCTTACTCGTTCACAGACACGCTCGGGGCGTTTTCAAACAGGCGCCCACGGAGAAAGTTTTGGGGATCAGACGAAGGCTCCCCGACCCGCCCTCCTGCCCATGCCTGCCTCCCAGGCGCCTGCCCTCGGGTCCCAGCAGTGTCGGGGCATCTTCGGGGCTCTCATGGAGGCAGTCAGCTCAAATGACCCCAAAGGAGGCTGTTGGGGCCTATGCTTTTGAACTGTGGTGTTGGAGAAGACTCTTGAGAGTCCCTTGGACTGCAAGGAGATCCAATGAGTCCATCCTAAAGATCAACCCTGGGTGTTCATCGGAAGGACTGATGCTAAAGCTGAAACTCTAGTACTTTGGCCACTTCATGTGAAGAATTGACTCATTGGAAAAGACTCTGATGCTGGGAGGGATTGGGGGCAGGAGGAGAGGGGACGACAGAGGATGAGACGGCTGGATGGCATCACTGACTCGATGGACGCGAGTCTGAGTGAAGTCCAGGAGTTGGTGATGAACAGGGAGGCCTGGCGTGCTGCGATTCATGGGGTCGCAAAGAGTCGGACAGGACTGAGCGACTGAACTGAACTGACATTGGAATCCCAAAAGGTTATCCAGGCTGAGCTCCGAGGCTTCTGTGTGCTCTGGACCACCTCGCCCTCATCCCTCTGGTACCACTGCTTCTGGTACTGACCAGCTTCTTCCTGTGGCCCTTTTCCATCTTGGAGGATTCTGAACTCTCTCTGGGACATTGTAACCCTCGTGGTGGTTCAACCTCTATATGTCTGCATTGTTACTTCCTTTTCATTCTTCCCACGACACATAGTTGATGCTGTGTTTAATGAGCAGAAACTGCATTAACTTCGTTTCCTGTAAGTTAATTTAGTTTGCTGGTAGTACTGGCAAGGGCCACAAAGCTTCAGAGGAGAAGGCGTCATTTAGGAGTTCAGAGGAGAAGGAAAGTAAGAACCGAGGTGCCCCTGTAACCCTCAGGGGTTCTGTTTCGTTTCCCCGAAGAGGAGGGCGTGCCTTTCTCTGGAGTGCTCCGAGGGGGCCTCAGGTGCTCCTCCGCAGTGTGTTTCCCGCAGATCTTAGGTTTAGTTGGTGTCAGTGTGCATCAGGGGCCTCTCAGCCTTTTCTGTTGTCACGGCACACGCAGAAAAGTGACATGCTTGTTCTGTATACAGGAATGAACGGGGAGGAGTGGGGCTCATTATATCTTGTGTTAAAAGATTATGAGAAGGAAAGAGGTTGCCGAGCCGCTTTCTTCTTTAGAGCAGTTTCAGGTTCACAGCAAAATTGGGTTGGAAACACAGAGCATTTCCATTGCTGTGTTTTCAAGGCCCAGCTCACATACCATGATCTTTACGAAACCTTGAGTTTCCCTGGATGAAAATGTTCTCTTCCAAATGTTCATTGCCCCTTGGCTTTACGTGTTCACCAAGATTTTCATTTTTCTGACCTGTTTTATATCCATCTTGTGCTTACCTTTTCTTCTTTGCTAGAATGTAAATTCCATAAGGGCCGTGTTCACATCTGATTTGTCTCTGAATCCTCCAAACACTACCTGCCGTGGTCTGCTCACTGTTGTGGCAGATATTAGGTTATGCACGTATCACATTGCGCTGTCTTCCTTTTGATTCGTTTTTGTTGTTAAATGCTTGTTTATTTGGCTATGCCGGGTCTTAGTTGACATGCAGACTCTTAGTTGCCCCCTGTGAGATCTAGCTCCTTGACTCGGGATTGAACCTGGGCCCCCCGCATCAGAAGCATGGATCTCAGCCAGGGATGTCCCAGGTCTGTCTGTCTTATTAGCCTGAGAGTGCTGGGATCATTTATTTTTTGCGCGTTTGTACCTCCTAGCGCTTTGTCCCATGTCAAGCATAGAGTCACGTATACAAGTATAGAGCAGCATGCCTTTCCATAAGTAAGCTGATTGTCACATGGTGGAATTTCAGTTGAAATATCAATACGTATTAAGTAGTAATCATAAACAAAGGTAGAAGAAAATGTAGAAATTTAGATTTTAACTGAATATCTGTATTATGTTCTCAAAAGTACATGTTTATCTCCCAGTGCTTAGGTCACCCAGGCTTGATTACCCCTGCAGGATCAGGCATCTCTCATGAATAAAACAGATCTGAAAATATAACTGCTTACAACAGCAGAAAAATAGCAAGGAAAGAAGAGCTTGAGTCAAAATACAACTTTAAAGTGCTCTTTTTCTTGGAACATCTGACATTTAAAACTCATTATCTCTCGCCACTTGAGCCTCAATGTTGACCTCAGAGATTTTGTAGAAGATACAGGATTTAGAGGGCAGAAAAGATGCAAGAAGGCAGGGTGATTGTGAAGAGTCGAGGTATAGCTTGGGCTTGAGGTTGCTAATTTCGGACCAAGAGCAGGGAGGATGGGTAGAAAGGAAAAGGATGGGTGACTGACTGACAGGCGGGGCTGGGGGGTGATGAGAGCAGCGACGGCCCTGCTGCAAAGACGGCAAAGGTGGATGAGCTGAAGGGCGGGGCCCGAGAGCGAGGAAGGGGCATCTCTACATTGGCGCCTGGGACCCACTCAGCGCACGGACAGCTTCAAACTATCATTAATGAAAAATGAAAACACCATCTTCCCAGCACATCAGATTTGTTTGCCTTTGTGGTCTTTCCAGGAGAATGGACGGATTTAGAGAGACAGGAATCCATCAAGGACCCTATAAATAACTCTGAAGCTGCTGCTCCTGTAGAATTCCTGAAGCGTGGCTACAAACCCTCTTTTCCTTTTGGGAGAAAGGAGAAGTGTTCGGTGTTGGCAGATCTTTTTTTTTCTTTCTCTTTGGCCACACCTTGCAGCATGCGGGATCATACTTCTCTGACTGGGGATCGGAACCCTTGCCTCCCACAGTTGAAAGTGGAGAGTCTTAACCAGTGGGCACTGGGGGAAGTCCCAGCATCCGCAGACTTCATCTTGACTTTAACCAAGTTGAAACACCTTCCTTCAAGATGATTCTCCTTCCCAATAGCAAAGCACTAGAAACCTGGACCCAGGATGTTGGCCCAAGGGGGTGCAGATTTTAGTTCTTCATGTCCTTACTCTCATTAACCTGGTAGACTTTCTGGAATTTAGAAGTACGTGTTTTTTCCCTATCCTAATAGACGTTAATTAACACTCATAGGTATACCATTTGCTCATGAGCATATTTACCTTTTGAGAAGTCTTTTTACGGCCAATTTGCGGAGAAATGAAGCCCAGAAATAATTCGTATTTCCCTTTAAAGCTTATTAACTATGGGCCATGCATGCACAATGTAGGTGGTAGTTCACATTGATTCTTTGAGAATTGTCAAAAAAACTATAATTTTCCCCTATAACTCAGAAAAATGCCAGATAATCATTCTGACAGCATCCTAAACAGTAATTGAACGTAAAACACCAATCACAGATGTTAGCGTGATATTATTTGTAATGAGTTCTTCTGCTTCCCATTGGTTCCACCGCAGACAGTGGTTGAGGATAGTCACTCTAACGTGACTCTGTCATGAACTGTAACCTGTTGGACCCCAGGAAGATGTTTCAGTCCCTGACAGTGATGCCAATGATTATGGACCTTGAAATCATTCTCGAACGCCCAGTATATTTTCCTATCTAGATTTCAATATAAACCACTTCTGTTTCTCCTGGGAATCCTCTGGCTGAAACTCAAGGCCCTGCTCCAGTGCCAGAATCTGACATCTCCATTTCATCAGCATTGAGTACATTTAGAAAATGTCGGAATGCATCATGACAACTTTATGATCACATAAAACCAGAAACATCCTTCTAAAGTCTTCAGATACTCAGAAGATTTAATCATGAAAAAGTATCGGAGATGCTTCTGAACTGGCCAAAACTTTACGTTATGGTCGTTTAGCCCAGTGTCTTAATTTCTTCCCACAAAGGGAGAGGGGGCTTCCAGCCAGTGAAGTGTACAGTTCATGCCTGGATTCACTGTTTCCTTCTGTGTGAGAATATTCCAGGGCATCTGACTACAGACCAAAGGTGTAATTAAAACTCTCGAGTACTTTCTGTGAACAATGTGCATTAACTTTTAGATTTACGTTCTGGGTTTAAAGAAATAAACAATCGGGTCCCAGTCCTGAAGAAGCTCCAAATGCAGGTGGGGGAAGCCACAGAAATAGGTGATAATGGGCTTCCCAGGTGGCCCCAGCGGTAAAGAGCCTGCCTGCCAAGGCAGCAGACATAAAGAGATGCGAGTTTGATCCCTGGGTCGGGAAGACCCCTGGGGAAGGAAACGGCAACCCACTCCAGTACTCCTGCTTGGAGAATCCCACGGACAGAGGAGCCTAGTGGGCCACGGTCCATGGCATCGCCAAGAGTTGGAAACGACAGAAGGTCGGAAGCAGCTTAGCGCATGCACACGTATGTAATGTTTTTAGAAAGTCGTCTGAAGCGCTGTGCCATGGATCACCATCGCTGCCTGGGGAGGCCTGCCCAGGAGGGAGAAACTTTGATCTGGGCCTTGAAGGATGAGCTGGAATTTCCAGAGAAGAAGAAACCTAAGTGTCTTCAGCAGAGGGAGCAGCATGTGAAGGTTTGGGGAGGGAGAGGTTTGGGGGAAATGCAAACTGTTCTGCAGGAGTAAATTTAAGAGGCGAGTCACTGCTTGGGCTTGACTCCTGCTTACAGTTTATTCCTGGGATACCCCCGGGGGTCTCCTGTCTCTTGCTTTCTGAAGAGTTAAGCAAACCGAGATGCAAAGCAGCTTCCCTCGCCATTATGGAGTGGGTTACGTCGTATCTCGAGGGTTTATAAATCACACCGCTGGAGCACTCACAGCGTATTGACTGAGACAAAGGAGAAGCTTTCTGCTTTTTGCTTGTGTTGAGGTGGGGAGGGGGCTGAGGCAGAAAGAGCAGTGAATGACTCATTCCGGAGAGGTCAGGACATGACTCCGGACCCCCGAGTGGCAGGGCAGACCTGGGGTCACACCTACACACCACCCAAGGTCGCTAGTCTCTGAGCACCTTAAGGGAAGGTAACAAAGAGAGCAACCGTCTCTGCTAAACGGAGACCCTCCACTCTGGAAGGAGGGACCACTGGTGCTTGCTGTTTACCACTCACCAGGAAAGGAAGCAGTCCTGGATAAAGATCCCCTGAAGGAGGAAATGGCAACCCACTCCAGTGTTCTTGCTGGAGAATCCCATGAACAAGGGAGCCTGGTGGGCTATATAGTCCATGGGGTCACAAAGAGTTGGACACGACTGAGTGACTAACACTTTCACTTTCCTGGGTATCTACTGAGCCTGAGACTGTGCTGAGCACAGTCCGAGGGGAACTGGACATCTATCGGTAATGTTCTTTACCCTCTTGGACTCCACACTCAGGATGAGGACCCATTACACAGAGCGGGCTGTACGAGCACAGGAGTTCAGCTTTCTTCTTGGATTATCTCGGTCATTCCCATCAGTATCAGATTTGCTGTGCACTTTGAAGCCTTCCAGAAACTTTCTGAATCAGAATTTCCACGGCCTCCTGGGCGTCTTTCTTTGGGCGTTGCCGAGACCATTGGAATGCACCGGTGGAGGCTGACAGGTGAGACCAGGTGAGGCCCTGACATCCCTGATGGTGCAGGGGAGAGAGGGGCTCCTCCCCAGGGATGAGCAGGAGGCATCTCAGCTGGAGACCAGCTCGAAACTGGTGACAGCACGTGGATCTGGACCCGAGACACACACGCACACACACACGCACGCACGCACGCACACACACACGCACACACACACGCACGCACGCACGCACACACACACGCACACACGCACACGCACACACACACGCACACACACATGCACACACACACACACACACAGAGACACACACACACACGCGCGCGCGCGCGCACACACACACACACACACGACCACCCCGTCAACACTGGGGCTCATGGTAGGGATATAGGCATGCCCTTGGCAGAGAGAGGTGTCCTGGGAGATTGACTTCATTCGACACACAGCACAGTGTGCAGAAGACCCAGGAGTTGCCGGCTGCTGAGGCTGCAAGCGCATGCTGGGAACCCCGTCAACACTGGGGCTCATGGTAGGGATATAGGCATGCCCTTGGCAGAGAGAGGTGTCCTGGGAGATTGACTTCATTCGACACACAGCACAGTGTGCAGAAGACCCAGGAGTTGCCGGCTGCTGAGGCTGCAAGCGCATGCTGGGAGGGCCTGTGAGGTGGCCGGGACCCGGGGTCAGCGTGCAGAAGCCACACAGAGCAGGGCTCCTTCTTTTGGAGGAAAAAATACTTAATGAATAATATATATTTTTGGTTTAAAATTTTTGTGTATACATGGTATTTTATATAATCATTTGGGCAAAATTTGTTCTTAAGTCTTGAACCTAGAAGTGTAGCCATGGGGGCAAAATAATTGCCTTTCAGTTTAGCAACATCGCCTCTGAATTTCCACCTGCATCTCGGCTCTCTCCGCAGATCCTTGCAGCAGCAGGACCTGAAGCTCGTCACAGCAGGCCTTCCCGTGGGGTGCTTCCCCTCTTGGGACCGGCTCCAGGTGACAAAGCCCTCTGTTCCAAGGAACCACTGGCTGTTGGTGGATTCTGAGCTGTAGATGCTCGTTGCTACAAAGTGGAGGCTTTCTTTTGGGAGTCTGTTTAAAAAAAAATATTTTTTTTTGCTCTGTTTTTAAAAGACGTTCAGTAGCTACAATTCTTGTAGCTACTGGCCATGTCACGAGGGTAGACAGTAGACAGTCAGGCACTTCCAGAAGGTCTTAGCTGCTGTGGTGACGTCTTCGGCCGCAGGAGGGTGAGGGATGTGGCCGGCGTGTTGCTGCCCCAGCCGGCGTATCTGTTCCTTTTCACCCCACTGTGGTCTCTCCCTGAGCCCACAGCGCAGCTGAAGGGCGTGGACAGGATCCTGCACATCAGGTAAGGCATTGTCAGTGCGAATAGAGTGCGTGGATATTACACGGGAAGTTGGCTCTATATACAGGGCGCACATTCCATTGTCCGACTACAGCTTGAATTGCTAAGGGTCTGACATCAGAACCAGGNCGGATGGCTGTGGTTCTAAAGCCTCTCAGAGCCTCGCTTGTTCCCTTGTCAACGACAAAGGCATGATTTCTCATTCTACAGGCATTCCTTTCATTATCCTGATGTGGAAGGTTGGTGTTCAAGAGAGGGACGTTTCTTCACATGAAAGTAAAACCAAACACAGTTGCATTTTTCATTAACGCGTGGTTCTGAAATGGAGACAAAAGACTTCCAGGTGTTTTAAAAAAAGTTCGTGTGTCTAATATACAAGGTACTGGATATTTTTGATAATAATAGCCATTCTGTACAAAGTAGACTCTGATTCTATAGAGAGTCCTTTAAATCTCTGTAGAACGAGCGTTCAGAATTCCGACGTATTTAAAACAAAGATTCTGATATTAACAACAGGACTCTGCTGACTGATTTCACTTTAAATGGACCACTGATCCTGACTTCAGCACCGTGTGCCTTTGGACTCATCACACTGCTGTCCCTCCTGTGTGTCAGTGGGTGACTCTCAGGTTGACTGCGAAAAATGTGCCATTGAGTTTGGCTGTAATGCCCTGATTTTCATACTCACGGCTCCCAGAATGTGGCTGAGGGCACACATCCATCCTCCGTGTCCTGAGAGCTCTGTCTTTAACCACTTAATGAAACAGAGAGCAACTTGCCAAGAGAGGCTGAACAACAACACATCCTGCACATCAGGTAAGGCATTGTCAGTGCGAATAGAGTGCGTGGATATTACACGGGAAGTTGGCTCTATATACAGGGCGCACATTCCATTGTCCGACTACAGCTTGAATTGCTAAGGGTATGACATCAGAACCAGGAGCTGCCTTTTCGCTGCAGGGGACTTTAAGAGGTCCATCGTCAGCTAGCGCTGTTTGTGGGGTGATGGGGGCGGGTGTACCGTCGGCAGTATCAAGCTCTCCCGGGGCTGAGGGTGGAGAGCTAGCAGAAGGACAGGGAGGCAAGGGCTGAGGTGCTGCACAGCGTCTTTTATTTTTTTAAACGTATGTGTTTGTTTATTTGGCTGCACTTAGTTTCAGCACGAGGGATCCATTTCCGTGACCCGGGACCTCACCTGCGTCCCCTGCTTTGGGAGCAGGGAGTCTTAGCCGCTGGACCACCAGGGAACTCCTGTGTACAGCATCTTAACAGTCTCTAACTCTGCTGTCTTTGGGGGAAAAAAAGAAAAAAAAAATAATTTGGGAAGGGCCTTGAGAAATCATGTTCTGGATGTTTGAAAGGATTGTTCCTAAAGTCCTATTTTTAGATCCTTTCAAAGTACTTGGTTCTATTAATATAGCTTCTCAGAAGCACCAAGTTGGGTACGGAGGTTCTGCCTGACACCTCACTTTGGCCTCTCTCTTCTTCTTCTGTCCTCAGTGGAG
The DNA here is from genome assembly GCA_006410635.1 of Cephalophus harveyi. Lineage (NCBI taxonomy): Eukaryota > Metazoa > Chordata > Mammalia > Artiodactyla > Bovidae > Cephalophus > Cephalophus harveyi. Next base: position 32,241 of record SJYT01043347.1, read on the forward strand.
TCAGAATTCAAAGGATCTTGGGGAAGCCATTCCTCTGTTTTCCTTTTCTTCTGATATCTAGATGCTGACAACAAATCTGAGTTGGGTTAATTAGCACATTGTGGAGAATATTTTGTTGGTATTAAACGTGTAACTTTGTGGCTATATTCTATTTTAAGGCTGGATGTTTTTTCATCAGTGAAGTTATGCTAATATAATAAAAATACACTTGTTCATATCTACTGGAAAATTAATTATCACTTAGTATATGCACTTCAGTGCAATATTTGTGGCATTTTCCTTCCTGAAGACATTTTATCATTTTGACAAGCATTAATCCTTTTATTTCTGATTCCCATACCCCCCCAAAGAGTGTTAGCTGAGTTATGACTCATTATTGATGTCCAGGTATTCACTTAGTTGTGAAGCCCCTCCTTTGTAAGAAGGCACAGGTAAAAGATGTGAAGATTAGGACCCTTGATTCTTAGAGCTCACAGTTAAGGGCAGGTGCTTGATAATTAAATAGTGATTCAGTGATGTAAGCCAGACAGTGCAAGACAAGTGTCATATGATACTGCCTTTGTGTGGAATCTAAAAAACGATACAAATGAACTTTTATAAAAACCAGAAATAAGCCCACAGACATAGAAGACAATCTTGTGGTTACTGAAGGGGAAAGGGAGGAGGCTCAGTTAGGAGTAAGGGATTGACACTTGCATGCTACTATATAAAGTAAGCACCCAACAGGGACCTACTGTGTAGCACAGGGAACTATACTCGATATTTTGTAATAACTTATGAGGGCAAATAATCTGGAAAGAAGACATATATGTTTGTGCAACTGAGTCACTTTGCTGGACAGCTGAGAGCACTGCAGGTCAACTGCAAGCGCTTACGCTGCTCAGTCGCTTCAGGCGTGTCCGACTCTTCATGACCCCACGGGCTGTGGCCCACCAGGCGCCCCTGAGCATGGGATTCTCCAGGCAAGAATACTGGAGTGGGTTGCCATGCCCTCCTCTAGGGGGTTCTTCCTGACCCAGGGATCGAACCCCAGTCTTCTGCAGCTCCTGCCTTGCAGGTGAATTCCTGACCCCTGAGCCACCAGGGAAGTTCAGATCAACTGTGCTTCAGTTGGAAAAAAAAAGTTAAATAGCCATTCAAGCCAGTGTCTGATTATGTATCATGTTAATTACATATCAAGACTTTGAGATTCTAGAGAAGAGAGCATGAGGGTGGGCTTCTGTTGGTGGACAATATTTTTAGGGAGGACGGTGACCTCAGTTGGGTCTGGCAGCACAGGCAAGATGTAAAGAGCTGGAGAAGAGGAAGCCATGTTGGGTTTGGGGAAGGAATGGTATAGAATGAGCTGAAAAGCGTGAGGGGAATAAGGTGGAGTTCATCCTGAGGGGAACACAGTTTGCGTTGGGGAGAGTCAAGCTAGTATAGCAAGCTATGATCAGGTGAAAAGAAGTGTGAAGATCCCTAGGGCTGGGTTCCTTTGGGCAATGGGTTCGGAAGCGACTGATAGAGAGTTGTTTTTTTAAAATTAATTATTTTAATTAATTATTTTTAATCAAAGGATAATTGCTTTACAATATCGTATTGGTTTCTGCCACACATCAGCACGAGCCAGCCATAGGTATGCACACCACCCCCCTCCACTCTTGACCCTTGCTCCCACCTCCCACCCAACCCCACCCCTCTAGGTTGTCACAGAGCCCCGGGCCTGAGCTCCCTGTGTCAGAGAGCAAATTCACTCTGGCTGCCTGTTTTGCATATGGTAATGTCTATGTTTCAGTGCTGTATATGTTTCAGGTTTAAGGAAGTATGTCTGATGACCACGTGCAGTCCCCGCAGAGGAGGCGAGCACGGGTGCAGAGGCAGACACACGGCTGCGTTGGTTTACTTGCTGTGTAAACTCTGGCAAGCAGTTCAACCCCTCTGGGCCTCAGTTCCCTCATTAAGAAACTTAATTACTTCTTACTTTTAACTGTGGTGAAAAACACCAGCTCCTCATTTGTAAACAACCCTCACATTATTTTGAGGCGTGAATGAGATGAAGTATGTGAAGCGCTTGGTCCCTTCCCTAGTGCCTCTGACATGCTAATCCCTCAGGATGCGGGAGCTGAAAATATTACATGAAAGGGAAGAGGCTCTGGAGAGTGAGAATATACTAATAAGTCAGCTGTGAGCTGGCCAGTCAGTCTCCAGGAAAGAGCTCCCGGGTTATTTGTGTCACGCTGCGTTACGTGTTCATAGTTCTGATCTGAGCTCCTTGCAGGCCAGAGCGTCTCGTGTGCTAAGATGCTTGTGTCTAGTGAATGTCTAGTGAAAAGAGAAAGTGAAAGTTAATGGCACAGTCATATCTGACTCTTTCTGACCCATGGGCTGTACCCTGCCAGGCTTCTTTGTCCATGGGATTCTCCAGGCAAGAATACTGGAGTGGGCTGCCATTTCCTTCTCCAGGGGATCTTTCCAATCCAGGGATCAAACCAGGTTTCCTGCATTGCAGGCAGACTCTTCACCAACTGGGCCACTAGGGAAGGATGTCTAGTAGCTCCGCACCAAACACTTGTTGAATCTATAATTAAGGTGCAGGCTGGGTGGGTCATAGTGGACGGGGACGGTTGGGTTAAAAAGCCTGGGGAGGAAAGAATTAATTGTACCTGAATGTCTGAAGCTGACCAGCAGAGCAAAATGGATAGTTCAGGTGATTCCCGGGTTCTGAGCTCAGGCAACTGAGAAAACGACTTTATTATCAACAGAAGAAGTAATGAGTTTTGAAGAGAAAATGATGACTTTGGTTTTATTGCAGTGACTTTAAAATTAGTGACTCGTTTACCTATTCATTCAACAAACATTACTGAGTTTTTGTGACATCAGCTTCTTTGTCAGGATTTTGCTTATGATATAAAATATTGTGTTTTCCCTGTTATGAATTTTTCAGTTTCTTTCCCTTTTTCTTTCCTTTAGCTACCTTTTCTTTTGCTTGACTGTTAGAGCAATGGCTTTGTGACCTTTTTCTCAAGCTACTTTTTTTAAATGAAATTTTTATCAAAGCATGGTTGTTTTACAATGTTGTGTTAGTCTCAAGTGTCCAGCAAAGTGATTCAACTATACATATATTCTTTTTCATTATAAGTTATTGCAAGGTATTGAATACAGTTCCCTGAGTTAATATAGTAGGACCTTGTTTATCAGTATTTTATACACGGTGGTAGTATAATAACTGCTTATCCCAAACTTCTAGTTTATTTCTCCCCCACCACTTCTATTTTTTTAGGGGGGTTTAACATAATAGTTTGGAGAAGGCAATGGCACCCCACTCCAGTACTCTTGCCTGGAAACTCCCATGGACAGAGGAGCCTGGTAGGCTGCAGTCCATGGGGTCGCTGAGAGTTGGACACGACTCAGTGGCTTCACTTTCACTTTTCACTTTCATGCATTGGAGAAGGAAATGGCAACCCACTCCAGTGTTCTTGCCTGGAGAATCCCAGGGATGGGGGAGCCGGGTGGGCTGCCGCCTATGGGGTCGCACAGAGTCGGACACGACTGAAGTGACTTAGCAGCTTAGCAGCAGAAACATAATAATTGTTCTGTTCCCTGTTAGTCTCAGATCGACTTTGAACCCTCTCCTCCTTGCTTGCCTTCTCTGCCTGGTCTTCATGGCTCATTTTCTCTGTCTCTCTCCTTTTTTTCTTGTAACCCATGAAATGGAAGGTTCTTCAGGCCATGAGGAGCCCTGTCTGAAGAGCTGGGTTGTGAGCACAAAAGTGAGGTGGGCCTGTTGCGGTTTAGTAGGGCCCCTGTGTGTATGTGTGCTGCAGTGGGGACTGGACTCCGTTTCCGTTCGATCTCGATGCAAAGAATGATTCCTTTGGAACCTGTTGATGGCTTGCAGACCTTTTCTTCTGATTGCCTAGGATAGTCGGGTCATGGCAAGATAAAGACATGATAGGAGCCTGAGTGTAACCGGAGCAGATCTGTTTTGGATAAAGCCAAGCTTTCGTGAGGAGTTTCCACGTGGGAGGGCGTATAGTTTGCAGGCTGTGTTGAGATGGGCCAGCGTCAGCCTGATGGATCGAGAAGAGCAGGAGGCAGGTGCACAGAATTAGAACGCGCAGGTGCCTGAATTCTGAGACCCTCTTTTCTTCCCTTTTCACCACTTTACCACAATCTCCTGTGCGTAAAGCTAAATGGAATTGGAACTCGGGTGATTTCCAGCTGCTGGTGGTTGAGTTGGAGCAGGGCTGGGGTTCCTTTTGCTAAGCAAACAGGTCATAGACACCGCCCGTTACATCTGCAAAGAAGACCCGAGGGTGGGAGGAGATTTTTAATTCGTTCATGTTTTGAGGCACTGAAAAAATTCCACCAAGTACTTCAGAAACAGAATATCTATGTGGATAATTGAAGTGCTGATTGCAATTTGAAGTCTTCTAAAAATCTCTACCAGGTGATTTTTTACCTCTACGTAAATTATGTTGCTTGTACTTGAAAGGAATGAATCTGTATTTCAAGAATGTTTATAGTTCAGGTGCCTTACAGATTCCAAGTGTTTCTCATCCTTAATTAGTGGTGTTTTATTCAAAGAACCTGCTGCCAATGCAAGAGACATAAGAGTGGGTTCTAGCCCTGGGTCAGGAATATCCCTTGGAGAAGGAAATAACAAACCACTCCAGTATTCTTACCTAGGAAACTCCATGAACAGAGGAGCGTGGTGGGCGACAGTCCGTGGGGCAGCAGAGTCAGACATGACCTAGTGACTAAGCGATAAACCGTCCACTGTGTAGACGGACCGTTTCCTTTATCCAGTCATTAGGTAACGGACATTTGATTTGTTTCCGCTATTTGGCTATTGTGGATAATCTGTTATGAATGTTCATACACTAACTTTCAGATAAGCATATTTTCTAATTCTCTTGAGAGTGTCATATTTCCATCAGCACCATACGAAGCTTTCAATCCCTCTACACCCTCACCAGCACGCGTTATTGTCTTTCATTTTGATCCTGACCATCCTAGTGGGTGAGAAGTTGTAACTTACTGTGATTTTTATTTTCTTCCCCTTTTTGTTATTGATGTTGAACATGTTTTCTTGTGTTGCTTGGTGCAATCTTAGTGTCTGTGATTTGGGCAGAGGTTTTACGGCTTCCTGTGGGTTTGTCATGGATGGAGGAGCCTGGTGGGCTGCAGTCCATGGGGTCGCTGAGGGTCAGACACGACTGAGCGACTTCACTTTCGCTTTTCACTTTCATGCACTGGAGAAGGAAATGGCAACCCACTCCAGGGTTCTTGCCTGGAGAATCCCAGGGACGGGGGAGCCTGGTGGGCTGCCGTCTCTGGGGTCGCACAGAGTCGGACACGACTGAAGCGCCTCCGCAGCAGCAGTGGGTTTGTCTCGGCCTCTTGTGCGTCTGCTGGCTTCTCGTGTGCCCTTCACACGGGTCTCTTACGTGCGCCTTTACCCATCGCCCCGGTTACCCGTGGGCCACTGGCGGTCCTGCCCAGCCATTGGCTGAGGCCGTGGGCCCCGGCCCCAGGCCCGCCACTGTCCACGTGGAACCGTGGGTGGGCCCGCTCAGCCAGCGGTCAGCGCGGCGCTGGACCTCGCCCGGGACCCCTGCGGGTGAGCGGCCGTCCGTGTACCGCTCAGCCAGCGGTCGGCGGAGCCGCGGTCCTCACGTGGAGAGAGAGGGACGGGCGATCCGGGCTTCTCCCCGGGGCGCTCCAGCCCGCCCAGCGGGGCCGGAAGGCTGTGTCCTGGAGGCTCCAGGGCGCGGGGCCCAGGCCTGGAGGCGCTGGTGACTCTCTCCCGCATCCCCACTTCTGCGACCTCCTGGCAGCAGCTGGCTGCTTGGGACTCGGTCTGCAGGGCCAGCCCCCGGCCGTCGGGGGCCTGAGGAGCCTGCGGGCCTGCCGGCTCCCTTAGTGATGAGGCTGTGCGGGGTCTGGGGACCCGGCCCCGAGGGGCGGCCAGAGGAGCCCTGCTTTCTCTCAGCCGCCGCTGGGCCTCGGCGGGAGGCAGCTGTGCCGGGGCGCCTGGCCCTTCCTTGGGAAGAGCATTTGATTGGTTACAGGAGAGTTGTTAGCTGACCATGACCTGCCCTCCAGAGCAAAACATCTGACACCCGGACGTTACAACCTCTCCCCACGCCGCTCCCTCCCTTTCCTAGAAAAGGGCTTTGCTCAGAGCTTTCGGGGTTTGGGAAAGTTTTTAGGGCATGAGCCTCCCTTCTCCTTGCAGGGCCCTCTGTACACCTTTCTCTGCAGCAGAGTCCGACGTTTTGGCATTGTTTGGCCTCACGGTGCGTCAGGCACCTGGATTTGTGTTTCGTAACACACGTACCCTCCCTCTTGAACCTCCTCCTAGCCCCTCTCCCACCATCCCACCTCCCCACCCCCTAGATGACCGCAGAGCCCCAGGCTGAGAGCTCGTGTGCCCCGGAGCGCTCCCTGCGCTTCACGGCAGCTGTCCACGCGTCCTCTGTCTGTTTTTGGCTGCTCTGGGCCTTCGCGGCTTCCTCTCTCTAACTCTGGCAAGGCAGCAGCTCCTCTCTAGTTGTGGTGAGCAGGCTTCTCACTGTGCTGGCTTCTCTTGGTGTGGGGCTCAGGCTCCAAGGCACACGGGCTTAGTGGCTCCATGGCATGTGGGATCTTCCCGGACGGGGATCAAGCCCATGGCCCCTGCATTAGCAGGTGGATTCTTAACCACTGGACCGCCGGGAAAGTCCTTATCCATCTGTTCTGCAGATGGGCGTGTACATACATCAATCCCAATTTCCCAGTGCCTCCCGTCCTCCCCCGTGGCCACGTGTCCATTCTCTACATCTGTTTCTCTATTCCTGCCCTGAAAATGGCCTCATCTCTACCATTTTCTAGATTCCACATATATGCATTAATATACAAATTTGTTTTTTTCTTTCTGAATTACTTCACTCTGTTTGACACTCTAGGTCCACCCACGTATCTACAAATGACCCAGTATCATTCTTTGTTGTGGCTGAGTAATATTCCGTGTTTATTACATAAGCACCACATCTTTATGCATTCCTCCGTCGATGTACATTTAGGTTGCTTCCACATTCTGGCTATGCATATTCTAGCTAGTTTACATTTTCAACATTATGTTTCTAAGATCAGTCTGTATGAATGTGTGCAGTTGTAGTTCATTTATGTTTATTGCTTATTCCATTGTACAAATAAGCTTCACTTTCTTTAACTAGTCTATAGTTCAGGAACATTGGGGTTTTTCCTTTTGGGGTTATGACTACAATGCTCCTATCAACCTTATTGTGCATGTAGTATGGAGCACAGTGTATATGCCTACGACTGAAATTGCAAGATGGGCTCGATAAAAGACAGATATGGTATGGACCTAACAGAAGCACAAGATATTAAGAGGTGGTAAGAATACACAGAAGAACTGTACAAAAAAGATCTTCACGACCAAGATAATCACGATGTGTGATCACTCACCTAGAGCCAGACATCCTGGAATGTGAAGTCAAGAGGGCCTTAGAAAGCATCACAACGAACAAAGCTAGTGGAGGTGATGGAATTTCAGTTGAGCTTTCAAATCCTGAAAGATGATGCTGTGAAAGTGCTGCACTCAATATGCCAGCAAATTTGGAAAACTCAGCAGTGGCCACAGGACTGGAAAAGGTCAGTTTTCATTCCAGTCCCAAAGAAAGGCAATGCCAAAGAATGCTCCAACTACCGCACAATTGCACTCATCTCATATGCTAGTAAAGTAATGCCCCAAATTCTCCAAGCCAGGCTTCAGCAGTACGTGAACTTCCAGATGTTCAAGCTGGTTTTCGAAAAGGCAGAGGAACCAGAGATCAAATTGCCAGCATCTGCTGGATCATCGAAAAAGCAAGAGAGTTCCGGAAAAACATCTATTTCTGCTTTATTGACTGTGTAGACCACAATAAACTGTGGAAAATTCTTCAAGAGATGGGAATACCAGACCACCTGATCTGCCTTTTGAGAAACCTGTATGCAGGTCAGGAAGCAACAGTTAGAACTGGACATGGAACAACAGACTGGTTCCAAATAGGAAAAGGAGTACGTCAAGGCAGGTGTTGCTAGGAATTTAAATGCATGCCACTTTGGTGGGTGTGTTACAGAATCTCATTGTGGTTTAGTTTGCATTTATCTCATTACTAATGAGCATGAGCATCTAATTAATGTTTGTGTTGTCTCTTATGTCAAGAGTCCATTCAAGTATTTTTGCTGCATTTTTATTAGATTTGTTTTCTAATTTGCAGGTATTTTCAAGTATTCTGTATGCTAATCATTTGTGATTTGTGTTGTAAATGTATTTTCCCACTTGTGGTTTTGTTTTTAGTGTTATTGCTTCTTTTTAATGAAGATAATTGTTAGTATAAGGGCCAAACTAGTGAACAAAAGAAACTGATTCATTGTTCTCAGAGAGCCTATATTCTGGTAAAGTAAGGCAGATAATAAAAAAATACAATAAGTAAATGATGTAGCATGTCGGCAATATGTTGCTAACAAAGGTCCATATAGTCAAATCTATGGTTTTTCTAGTAGTCATGTACAAATGGGAGAGTTGGACCATAAGAAGGCTGATTGTTGAAGAATTGATGCTTTCCAACTGTGGTGCTTGAGAAGACTCTTGAGAGTCCCTTGGACTGCAAGCAGATCAAACCAGTCAATCCTAAAAGAAATCAACCCTCAATATTCATTGGAAGGACTGATGCTGAATCTGAGGCTCTAATACATTGGCCACCTGATGTGAAGAGCCAACTCATTGGAAAAGACCCTGATGCTGGGAAAGATTGAGGGCGAAAGGAGAAGGGGGCAACAGAAGATGAGATGTTAAGATAGCATCACTGGCTCAATGGACATGAACGTGAATTTGAGCAAACTCAGGAAGATAGTGGAGAACAGAGGAGCCTGGCACGCTGCAGTCTGTGGGGTTGCAAAGAGTCAGATGTGATGTAGCAACTGAACAACAATTGTAAACAACAGAAGATGAGATGTTAAGATAGCATCACTGGCTCAATGGACATGAACGTGAATTTGAGCAAACTCAGGAAGATAGTGGAGAACAGAGGAGCCTGGCACGCTGCAGTCTGTGGGGTTGCAAAGAGTCAGATGTGATGTAGCAACTGAACAACAATTGTAAACATAGAAAATTCTAAAATTCAGTGAAATGCTGAGGTTCTTCTTTGCTCAGCTTGGACAGACTTCAGGCTTCCCCAAGCACTGAGAAGGGGGAGTTTGCTCGGCGGCTTCTTGTCCATCGGTCCTTCAGCTCCCTTGCGCTTGGTTGCCTCTGGCTGCACTGGAGTCAGAGAATCAGTTGAAAGAGAGGTAATGGGCAGAGAAGAGTGTCCCGGGGGGTAGATGGCAACAGATTTAACCAGAGGTTGAAGGTGATTCTTCCCTCATGGTGATGATTTCTGGGTGTTTTCAAAGACCCTCGTGTGGCTCCATTCACCTATCCATCCAACCATCCATCCATCCATTCTTCCAACCATCTATTCACCTATCCTTCCATCCACCTACCCCTCTATTCTCCATCCATCCATCCATCCATTCATTCACCCATCAGTCTGGAAGTTCAATGATTTGACTGGGGTGCGGGGCGGTCCTGATTTTAAAACAAGTAGCCAAAACCAGACAGTAATATTCACTCTTATCCTTGACACCTTTTTGCCCATTTGCCTGTGCTCCTGCGGCTTTACTTGGTTTTGATGCACGAGGCCAGTTTCTCATTTTAGAACAATTTGAATGCATAAATATTTCAGAGCAGCTAGGGAAAAAAGAGTGTTTTCCACTTTGCTTCTAAGCATCAGGATGTTTAACTTTAAAAAACTCTTCATGGATGATTTTCTTTTTTTATTGAAGTATAGTTGCTTCACAATACTGTGTCACAATACACAGCAGCTCAGTTATAGATGCATATAGATTATATACACACTAATTTCTATTATAGATGATTATAAGATATTGAATTAGTTCCCTGTGCTATACAGTAGAACCTTTTCCTCTACTCATTCTACATATAAGAGTTTATCTGCTAATCCCAACATCCCACCCCGGCCCCCAGCAACCATAAATCTGTTCTCTATGTCTGTAAGTCTGTTTCTGTTTCACAGATATGTTCATTTGTGTCATATTTTAGAGTCCACATTCATGGGTGATTTTCTTACGTGGACATAGCACTGGCAGTCTAGTTTATAATAATTACCTGTATTTATGCACTCTAATCAAAAGTCAGCAGTGGCCACAGGACGGGAAAAGGTCAGTTTTCATTCCAATCCTGAAGAAAGGCAATGCCAAAGAATGCTCAAACTACTGCACAATTGCACTCATCTCACATGCTAGTAAAGTAATGCTCAAAATTTTCCAAGCCAGGCTTCAGCAGTACATGAACTTGCAGATGTTCAGGCTGGTTTTAGAAAAGGCAGAGGAACCAGAGATCAAATTGCCAACATCCGCTGGATCATGGAAAAAGCAAGAGAGTTCCGGAAAAACATCTATTTCTGCTTTATTGACTATGCCAAAGCCTTTGACTGTGTGGATCACAATAAATTGTGGAAAATTCTGAAAGAGATGGGAATACCAGGCCACCTGACCTGCCTCTTGAGAAACCTGTATGCAGGTTAGGAAGCAACAGTTAGAACTAGACATGGAACAACAAACTGGTTCCAAATAGGAAAAGGAGTATGACAAGGCTGTGTATTGTCACCCTGCTTATTTAACTTCTATGCCTGGTGGCGCAGAGGTTAAAGCGTCTGCCTGCAATGTGGGAGACCTATGTTCGGTCCCTGGGTTGGGAAGATCCCCTGGAGAAGGAAATGGCAACCCACTCCAGTATTCTGGCCTGGAGAATCCCATGGACGGAGGAGCTTGGTGGGCTATAGTCCGTGGGTTGCAAAGAGATGGACACGACTGAGCGACTTCACTTTCACTTTTTATGCAGAGTACATCATGAAAAACACTGGGCTGGAAGAAGCACAAGCTGGAATCAAGGTTGCTGGAAGAAATATCAATGACCTCAGATATGCAGATGACACCACCCTTATGGCAGAAAGTGAAGAGGAACTAAAAAGCCTCTTGATGAAAGTGAAAAAAGAGAGTGAAAAAGTTGGCTTAAAGCTCAACATTCAGAAAACAAAAATCATGGCATCCGGTCCCATCACTTCATGGGAAATAGATGGGGAAACAGTGGAAACAGTGTCAGACTTTATTTTGGGGGGCTCCCAAATCACTGCAGATGGTGATTGCAGCCATGAAATTAAAAGATGCTTACTCCTTGGAAGGAAAGCTATGACTAACCTAGATAGCATATTAAAAAGCAGAGACATTACTTTGTCAACAAATGTCCGTCTAGTCAAGGCTATGGTTTTTCCTGTGGTCATGTATGGATGTGAGAGTTGGACTGTGAAGAAGGCTGAGCACCAAAGAATTGATGCTTTTGAACTGTGGTGTTGGAGAAGACTCTTGAGAGTCCCTTGGACTGCAAGGAGATCCAACCAGTCCATCCTAAAGGAGACCAGTCCTGGGTGTTCATTGGAAGGACTGATGCTGAGGCTGAAACTCCAATACTTTGGCCACCTCATGTGAAGAGTTGACTCATTGGAAAAGACTCTGATGCTGGGAGGGATTGGGGATAGGAGGAGAAGGGGATGACAGAGGATGAGATGGCTGGATGGCATCACAGACTTGATGCACATGAGTTTGGGTGAACTCTGGGAGTTGGTGATGGACAGGGAGGCCTGGTGTGCTGCGATTCATGGGGTCACAAAGAGTTGGACACGACTGAGCGACTGAACTGAACTGAATCAAAAGTCAGGCAGATTGGTCCACTGTGAGATCCTAGAAAGATGGAGCCAGACCAGATAGGGATTTCGAGACTCTTAAATCCACCTTCATCCTTTGGCAGGGGAGGAAATTGAGACATCTGGCTTACATCACACGTCAGGTGAGTTTATTACGTGGAGGCTGAGCTGTGGGGTGAATCTTGTTGGATCCCCAGGAGAGTGTGCACGTGTGTGGGGGACCCACTGCCGCCTCTGTTCCCTTGTGCATCCGTGGTGGTTCTCAGTCCTAACGCTTCTCCCGATGACAGGTAATGGGCTTCTGACCATGATGATTAAGCTAGTTTATCACTGGCTGGAGAGCAGGAGAAGGCGGACAGACCATGTCTCCCCTGATTCAACACCTGTTTGCTGAGTGCCGCCCCTTGTCATGTGATGTGCTGAACTGGGACGGTGGTCAGAGGCCAGTGGGGGTGAGAGGCCCACCAGAGACTGTGGGAACTGAGTCCAGGTGGCACTTGGAGCTAATTTTTTTTTATTTCAACAAGATGTAGGTTATTAGATTGTCAACGTACATTTTACTTGTAAGATTTCTATGTATTGCAGATTGTTAGATATTTGATACAGAATTTCCTATGCAACACAATTTTCTCTGTTTCCATCGCCTGGAATATAGTTTCATTGTCAACTAAGATGATAGGAAGGTGTTTTCCACGAATCCTTGAGATCTGGAAGCAGAACATGAGTTAGGTCTCTTGTCCAGTGTTAGGTGATGTCCCCCTAGCTGCGAGGGCTGTCGGTGGTCAGGAGCGTCCCACTGTGGGGAGCCGTGGCTGGCAGGCGGGAGATGTAAGAGTGATGCCATGCGGATAGTGGGCTGGAGGCTAAGGCTCGGGCAGCAAGGGTCAGTCAGATGAGAGCCTGGCAACCGGGGGGGAATTGAAGAGTCTGAGCCTGTTTTCAGGGCAGAGAGGTCTGTCACTGGGAGTATTTAGGAAATGAGGATGTCAGGATATTAGGAGGGGACCTTCGGCAGCAGCTCAAGAAAGGGCACCATGGGCAGGTTACTGGTCTGGCTGAGACAGCACAGAAATAGCCAGGTGTTCAGAGGAGAATTCAAAGCTCAGAAGGGAGCGCTGGTAAAGCCTGTTTTATGCTGAGCCATCAAATATTTATCCCAGTGTATTTCTTGCCTAAGGACTAGATCAGCCTATAAAGGTGTTTAGGGGGCTCCAGGTCTGGGGAATAGGAAAGAGGGAAACTGTGGGCTCGAGGGGCTTGCCATTGAGGGTTGCTTTGATCGACATCATCTTGCAAAAGTGGCTTCACACTCTTCACTGTGTCAGGCACCCCGCAGGATCACTGAAACACGGATTGCTGGGTCCCAGCCTGGAGGGCTGATGTGTGGGTCTAGGCTGCGCTGACTAGGTTTAGTATAACGAGTTCTCAAGTGATGCCGACCATGTGTGTCTGGGGACCACACTTTGAATACTCTCCTGTCTTGGAGTATCAAAGATGCTTTAAGATAAAGGAGGTGGTCAGGACCTTATAATGGTACCCGGCTTTGATGGATTTCTTCAACCAAAAAAGGCAGAAAACTCAGGGAACCTGCCTACTTTGAATTCCTTACAGTACATGTGAAAATGTAAACTCTTCAGCATTTATCTTTCAGACATGACGTTTTCCCCATTAACATAGGTCTCGAATCGATATGTATGAATTTGCTTAAAAATGACTGTTCGTTCAAAATTAAACCAAGGTTGAGTATTTGCAGCCCGTTTCTTCTTAGCACATCACTCCTCTGGAGGTCAGGGCTGCCTGCGTTTTGCTTATTACTGCATCCTGATCCTGCACCACTCATACCTGCCAGGGAGGCGGGGAGTGTTTGCTAAGTGAGCAATAACTGAATTTAATGTGCACAAAATTTTAATTTATATTTTATTAACTTTTCTTCGAAGGTGGCCTTAAGATAAGAATGCAGCGTACCTGATTTTAGGGGGAAGGTGGGGAACGGCAGCAGGCAGGCTTCAGGAGCAGGACGCCAGCCTTCCCTTCCCTCCACCCATGCCGTGACTGGAGACAAGCTCACGGCTGCTCCGTCTGCGGGTCCAGCCTCCCTCTGTGCAGGCTGACAAGCTGTGGTTAGGGTTTGTCTAAGGCCTGGTGAGTGAGGGAGCCTTGAGTGAGGGGGCTTTGGCCCCGCCTGCTCCCCGCCTGCTCCGGGTGCCTCTACCTCCAGGAAGCCTGCTCTGCTTCCCCCTAGCTCCTTCCCGTATGCTCTCCTGTGGGAATCAGCCAGCTGTCCCTGACACGCCTGCAGGCTGACAGCGATTCATTGGCCTGTTTCCACAACTCTAATATAGAAATAACACTTTTGCATTCTCTAGAAGAAACTGTAGGAATAAACTGGTATCTGTGAGGTTTACTGAGCTGCTCTGAATAGTAGAGAATTTAGAAACGCAAAAAATTTATTCTTATTATCCAATATCTGCTTCTTTTACCCCCAACTCCGAATCTCTTGCTTTCCAATTTTTCTTTTAGTCAAACCTGTAATTGTCTAGAACAATTGTTTTTTTTTTAATTTTATTTTTATTTTATTTTACTTTACAATACTGTATTGGTTTTGCCATACATTGACATGAATCCACATCTCCAGCATTTATTGCTTGTGGACTTTTGGATCGCAGCCATTCTGACTGGCGTGAAATGGTACCTCATTGTGGTTTTGATTTGCATTTCTCTGATAGTGAGTGATGTTGAGCATCTTTTCATGTGTGTGTTAGCCATCCGTATGTCTTCTTTGGAGAAATGTCTGTTTAGTTCTTTGGCCCATTTTTTGATTGGGTCGTTTATTTTTCTGGAGTTCAGCTGCATAAGTTGCTTGTATTGTTTTTAACCTACTTTTTAAAACTATTTCTTTAAAAACTAGGATTTTTCATTTTAAAAATCATTATATATCTTCTGTGTTTATAACCTGTTGTTATGAAATATTTCAAACACATAAAAAAAGGATAAATTTTAGCCGTTTGTTTTTATTGAAGTAAATTTACAATATTGTGTTGGTTTCAGGGGTACAACAGTGGTCCTGTTATACATAAGTATCTCTTCTTTTCCGGATTCTTCTTCTTATAGTTATTACACAACACTGCACATGGGTTCCTGAGCTCTACGGTAGGCCCTCCTTCCCCATCGTGTAGCATGTGTGTGTCTACATCGGGTCCTAGCTGTGGCTCTAGGGTTCTTCCTCACGTCACATGGGGTCTTCTGTGGCAGTGCCTGGCCTCTCTGTGGCCAGCAGGCTCCAGAACACGTGGGCTTCAGTAGCTGCGGCTCGAGGGCTCTCTAGTTTTACGGTGCACAGGGTTGGTGGGATCTTTGTTTACCCAGTTCAGTTCAGTCACTCAGTTGTGTCCAACTCTTTGTGACCCCAGGGACTGCAGCACGCCAGGCCTCCTTGTCCATCACCAACTCCTGGAGTTTGCTCAAACTCATGTCCATCATGTCAATGATGCCATCCAACTATCTCATCCTCTGTTGTCCCCTTCTCCTCCCACCTTCAATCTTTCCCAGCATCAGGGTCTTTTCCTTTAAGTCAGTTCTTCACATCAGGTGGCTAAAGTATTGGAGCTTCAGCTTCAGCGTCAGTCCTTCCAATGAATATTCAGGACTGATTTCCTTTAGGATGGACTGGTTGGATCTCCTTGCAGTCCAAGGGACTCTCAAGAGTCTTCTCCAACACCACAGTTCAAAAGCATCAATTCTTCAGTGCTCAGCTTTCTTTATAGTCCAACTCTCACATCCATACATGACTACTGGAAAAACCATAGCTTTGACAAGCAAAAGCTTTATCAGCAAAGTAATGGCTTTGCCTTTTAATATGCTGTCTAGGTTGGTCATAGCTTTTCTTCCAAGGAGTAAGCGTCTTTTAATTTCATGGCTACAGTCACCATCTGCAGTGATTTTGGAGCCTAAAAAATGGCACACTGTTTCCACTGTCTCCTCATCTATTTCCCATGCAGTGATGGGACCAGATGCCATGATCTTAGTTTTTTGAATGTTGAATTTTAAGCCAGCTTTTTCATTCTCTTTTTTCACTTTCATCAAGAGGCTCTTCAGTTCCTCTTCACTTTCTGCCATCAGGGTGGTGTCATCTGCATATCTGAAGTTATTGATATTAGTTACACAACCAGGGATCAAACCTGAGTCCCCTGCATTTTAAAGCCAATTCTTAATCACTGGACTGCCAGAGAAGTCCCTCCTATCTTTTTTAAAACCAGAAAATCTTTGATTCAAACAAGTCCCTGTAAAAAGTCAACATCTGCAGCAGAAGTGGGTGTGTCCTGGGGACCCCACACACTGTACAACCCCGGCAAGGTCACTCTTTGTGGCAATTCAGCCCAGCATAGTACGTGACAATAAATTAGCTAAGACAGATTCAACATAGTTACTTCAACAATTATATGCCTGCAATGACTGCTTCTCTGGGTGCTCATTTCAGACAGCATCGGGGAGAAGAAAGAAAATGGAATCAAATGCTGAGAACCAGGGATGCTGTTTGTGCTTCATCTTCTGAAATAGCCTGTGTTTTTCTCCTGTGGATTTTAATCTGACCACAGGCAGAAAGGTGATCGTTAGAGTGAGATGGTGTCC
The DNA here is from genome assembly GCA_006410635.1 of Cephalophus harveyi. NCBI lineage: Eukaryota > Metazoa > Chordata > Mammalia > Artiodactyla > Bovidae > Cephalophus > Cephalophus harveyi. The sequence goes on from SJYT01043347.1 coordinate 48,665, forward strand.
TCTTTTAAATGCGCCGTTACACTGTCCACAGTAGTGACCGGGCTCACATCCTCCCTCTCCACGGAGTGCAGGGGAGTACAGTGGGCCCTCCGAGCACCGGTTTCTGTAAAACATCCTCCAGGACAAGCGGACTGAGTAAGGAGGACAAGGTTTCAGGGGCTGTAGGCCAGACCACCGGCCACAGAGGAGCAGAGGTGAGCTTCTGGGCTTCAGAGCCCCCTTCTCCAGGCGTGCAGCGGGGCAGTCATTGTGCCGTTTGCAGAGCGGGGGAGGGACCTAGAGACTGCCGTAGGAAGTGAAGTACGTCAGAAGGAGAAGAACAGATCTACGTTAATCCGCTAGAAGCATGGCACAATTGATCACAGTTGCAAAGCAGAGACAGAGACACAGATGTGGAGACCAAACATACGGATGCCGGGGGGCAGGGGGGATGGGGTGGATCGGGAGGCTGGGGTTGACATGTGTGTGCTCCCGATACTATGCATAAGATAGGCAGCGAATGAGGAGCTGCTGCGCGGCGCAGAGAACTCTGCTCAGTGCTCTGTGGTGACCTCAGTGGGAAGGAAATCCAAAAAAGAGCGGGCACATGGAAACACACAGCTGATTCACTTCAGGGGACAGCAGAAACTAACACAGCATTGTACAAACACACACACACACACACACACTCGATCTGCTCATCCCACATTTAAAATTAAGCATCGCTTTTATCATTATCAGCCAACTGGATTTGTCTTCCTGCTAATTTATAGGAATCATATTTTAATGTTCTCATGGTTTAATTTGAATGGTTCACATTTTTAATTTTCAAGTTTTAATATTTTTAAACAAATTGGGTGCTATAGATGATTAACCTTTAAAAATAAAACAGTCCAGAGCGTGGGTCATTAGATCTGACGCCAGATCTATACTTTAAAAATATGACTGGCTTAGTAAACCAAGCCTATTTCTTTCCATGTTATGTTATATCTCTGGAATATTGGGTTATTCATGCAGTAAAAACCCTCTTACAGAAAAAACCCTTTCAGTTGTAACTACAGCTTGTTCACGTGACGGCAGTGAGGTTTGCTCTGCTTCTTACTGACAGTGTTACTTGGAACATGAGTTTTCTCTCAACCAGGTGTGATGACCATGTTTTAACCATGGATGTCATCTGTCAAATAGTAAATTCAGCTTTATATTCAGACCATATGATGTCATAGCTTCAGCTTTCCTAGATGACTTTCTTACTTGGCATGTGGGATAAGTTAATGGTAAAGGTGAGAATTTTTAGCAAATGCCTCCTATGAATCTCCTAGATTTCCTTGTGGGAACATGATTATGGTGATATAAATTGGGCTGCAAATTATGTATCGTGTGTGGTGGAGAGCTTGTCACGAGCAAGTCTCAAATATGCATGGAAAAGAGTCTAACTTTTCAAATCATCCTTTGGAACTCATTATGAATAAAATATATATATTTAAACAAGCACAGATTGAAACAGGGCATAGAACGTAATGGATGTTTCTCTTTCAAACTTGAGGGACCCACACCTTTCTTCAAGTCTAGTCCTTGAGGACCAAGGAAAGAGAGATTAGGGGTCTGATTGTGAGCTAGGGGTCTGGGTGGAGTTTTTCCACTTTATCTGACAAAATTGGTTTGCAGAATGTTTATTGCTGATATTTAATGAGCACGTACTATGTGAGTGTACACTTCTTGCGCTTGTGTTTGTGTGAATTGTTTTTCTGAATCTCCTACCCCATGAGGCACTTGGTCTGATTACCCCCATTTTACAGGTAAGAAAACCCAAAGGCTACCAGCTGGTCAATAGGGGATCTAGAATTGAACCCGATATTAAAAAAAAAAACCCCAAGCTTTTTTTGGAGTACAGTCGCTTTACAATGCTATGCTAGTTTCTGCTGTTCAGCAAAGTGAATCAGCTATATGCTTGCACACGTCCCCTCTGTTTTGGATTTCCTCCCCGTTTAGGCCAGCACAGAGCGCTGAGGAGACTCCCCTGAGCTGCACAGTAGGTCCTCATAGCTATCTGTTAGTCAGGCGTGTACGTCAGTCCCAGTCATGCAGACCACTGGACTCCCAGGGGAGTCTCTGTTCACGAGTGTTTGCTTGTCACATGTGGGCATCCTGGCGCTACTGAATGTTCCCCTGCCCCACTGTTCTGATCAGGTGTAGGCACCGTGCTCTCTTTTGCTTTGAATTCCAGGGACTTAGCGCAACCCACTGTCCACAGTTGGGACACAGAAGTTTTACCAAGTGATTGAATGATGGTCTACAAACCATACTGCAAGTTTTGATAAAGCCGGTAGAGTCAAGCGCAGTGATGGGGTTCTTTCTACCGTTCTTTCTTGGACTGTCTTGACCAGGATGCACAAAGAGATCGGGGTATTTAGGCTCTGTCTGGGATGTCTAAGGCCGTGCCTTCCTGTTGCCCATCCTTTGCCTTCGCTCACCCTCCTCAGACGCTGTCTCTTATACACATCTACCCCCCTCCTGGCATCGCGCACCTCTGTGCCACCTCTGTGTCTGTTTCTGCTTTGCAAATAAGATCACCCGTATGATTTTTTCAGAGTTCACATATATTCATTTGTTGCTGTTCAGTCCATCAGTCATGTCCAACTTTTTGCAACCCCATGAACTGTAGCATGCCAGGCTTCCCTGTCCTTCATCATTTCCTGGAGTTTGCTCAAACTCATGTCCATTGAGTCAGTGATGCCATCCAACCATCTAGTCCTCTGTTGCCCCTTTCTCCTCCTGCCTTCAATCTTTCCCAGCATCAGGGTCTTCCAGTGAGTCAGCTCTTCACATCAGGGGGCCAAAGGATTGGAGCTTCAGCTTCAGCATCAGTCCTTCCAATGAATATTCAGGGTTGATTTCCTTTAGGATGGACTGGTTTGATCTGCTTGTGGCCCAAGGGACTGTCAAGAGTTTTCCTCAACATCACAGTTCAAAGGCATCAATTATTTGGTGCTCAGCCTTTTTTATTGTCTAATTCTCACATCTATACATGACTACTGGAAAATCCACAACTTAGACTGTCTAGACCTTAGTCAGCAAAGTAATGTCTCTGCTTTTTAATACACTGTCTAGGTTTGTCATAGCTTTTCTTGCAAGGAACAAGTGTCTTTAATTTCAAGCCTGCAGTCAGTGTCTGCAGTGATTTTGGAGCCCAAGAAAATAGTCTGTCAGTGTTTCCATTGCTTCCCCATCTATCTGCCATGAAGTGCTGGGACCATATGCCATGATCTTCATTTTTTGCATTATGTATATGCATGTATAATGTATATTAATATACATCAATTAATATAGTAATAGTAATAATAAATACATTAATACCTTATTTTTATCTCTCTTTCTTCACTCTGTATGACAGTCTCTAGGTCTATCCATGTCTCTGCAAATGACTCAGTTTTGTTCTTTTTTATGGCTGAGTAATGGTCCATTGTATATATATGCTTTTGAACTGTGGTGTTGCAGAAGATTCTTGAGAGTCCCTTGGACAGCAAGGAGATCCAAGCAGTCCATCCTAAAGGAAATCAGTGCTGAATATTCACTGAAAGGACTGATGCTGAAGCTCCAATACTTTGGCCACCTGATGCGAAGAAATTGACTCATTTGAAAAGATCCTGATGCTGGGAAAGATGGAAGGCAGGAGGGGAAGGGGACGACAGAGGATGAGATGGTTGGATGGCATCACCCACTTGGTGGACATGAGTCTGAGTAAACTCCAGGAGTTGGTGGTGGATAGGGAGGCCTGGCGTGCTGCAGTCCGTGGGGTCTCAGAGTCAAACAGGACTGAGCGACTGAACGGAACTGAGTGTATATATATCCACATCTTCTTTATCCATTCCTTTGTTGATGGACATTTAGACTGCTTCCATGTCCATGTCCAGGCTATTGTGAATTGTGCTCTTATGAATATTGGGGTGCATGTGTCTTTCTGAACCATGGTTGAACTCAATACTCTGACTCCCGAGTTTTAGCTGTTAACCATAATGTTCATCTATAACATCAGTGTAAAAAAAAGTTACAGGACAAACTGATGAAAGATAGCAGAGGGAAACAGACAATTACTTCCGCTTCTCGTTCTTTCCCAGCTCAGTGTCGGCTCATCTCCTGCTGAACTCTTTGGCGTTCTCCTCGAGGGTTTCCACCCCAGGGACTCTGATGTAAATATCTGCTCCAAATTAGACCAGTGCTGGCGCCGAGGTTCTGCTCAGGCCCCATCGGGAAGGTTCCCATGGAGTAAGCCCTCTCTTTCTGGAAGGAGCCATGATTTGCCCTCAAATAATGCCCGTGGCGCTGCTGGCGGATGAGCGGGTCGGGCCTTGGCGGAGAGGGGCGGCGGGCGAGCGCCGGCCAGCGCGGGACGGGTCAGGGGCTGGTCCCCGGGCAAGAGTCCTCTGGTAGGTCTCTGGGTGGAGAAGCGGGCAGCTTCGGGATGTGCCGGGGTGGAGGGAAGGAAGTAGGCAGCTCCATTTCTGCAGCAGCGGGATCAGCCCCGGGCAGATAATCTCTGCAGCAGGAAATGGCACATTATTTCTGGAGAGCACTTCCTGTCCCGAAAGGAAGGACCGATCCGCTTGGGACGTTGCCTCACTTGCGCGAGGGGCTTCCTAAGAGGAAGACGGTGCAGAGCGCGTCTCCACGTCTGTCTGTTCAGCAGGGTCTCCGGCAGCCCTCTGAGGACTCGCGCTCCGGAGGGAGGGAGGCGAACTCAGCCTCTCCCACCTGCCACCCCGCACTATCCGTCTGTCTGAAAGCTGGCTGACTGCTGATTTCTTTGACTGTCGTTTGCTGAGATTCTCTGAGGTCCACGTGTGGGCTGGGGTTCTGAGCCGGGGGACCCCTTCCACCCGAGGAAGCCTTGAGGGCGCTGGTGGAGGGATGCCCGTGGCTGAGGCCCCGAGCGGCTCAGGCTGGGTGCACGCGCAGGCGGATGCTGCCGGGCCTGCTCCTGCCTGATGCTGTGCCCTTGTCCCTTCTGATCAGACACCCCTCTTCCATCGGAGATGCAGCAAAACCCCACTCCTCATCATTTCTAAGCAGGGCCTGGCTGCACCGGTCATAACTAGCTGGGAGGTTTCACTGACACTCATTTTATTGGACACTAACTTTTAGGGCTAGATTGTGCCCCTCAAAGAGTATAAACACCACACACTTCACCAGGTTAAAGCCTTGAGACTAAGGCTTGATCCAAAGCAAGGAGCTACTGCAAAGTCAGGGTGGTAACATCACACGTCACATACTAAAATCAACTCCTGGAAATAACCTTGGAATAGTCATAGCGTTATCTTACATTACCACAAAAAGGAATATGGAACCTCATGTTTTCTTTGTATTTCATTCACCTCGTTCTTTTTTGTTTTACACAAGTGTTTTCCCTCGTCTTTCATGCAGACAGATGGCCTCCACTCTGAGCAGGGGCTCCATCCTCCACGTTGCTATGCGACAAAACGCATCCTATCTCCCTTCTCTCTCTGTTGTATCCCGTTTCCGTTCAACAACTCAAAATAACTAGCCGAGTGCTTCAACATGCTACTTCCTCCTTTCCACAGGGTTGAATGTCTATCAAGTATCTTCCTGGGCTTCCTATCTCTTCCTGTTACAGCCTTGAAAAAATGTGTTTCCCCAAATTGATTTTCCTCATCACTTCCTATTTACACCAACCCTCTCACTGCTAAGGCAGGCAAAACATATAGCAGTGACTCACGCAGCTGCTGGCCCGTAGGGAAAAAATGGGTCAGCCAATTGTGAGATGTTTGAAACCAAGATTTTTTATTGCGGTCAGGTGTAGGGGCCCCTCTTTGTTCTCTTTATCACAGTGTTGTTTCTCAACCGACACTAGAAAGTAAAAAAATTAAAACGAAAACCAAACAGACGCACATCAGAGCACCTCTTTTCTCACTTCCGACCTTAAGAAAGAGGATAATAACCTGGACAAGTCTTACAAAAGAAGAGGCAAGCCGAGGACATGGAATGTTCTTCTGTATTTTGAAAATAGGAAGCTTTGGAGTTTAAAGAGGAAAACGCCTCAGAAAAAAAAAAAATTAGAAACAACAAGAAATGTTTTTGAAGACTGTAGGTCAGGTTGAAGACTTCTTGTTTACACTCAAGAAAATTAGGCTCATTATGGATTCTTTCAAAACTCATTTCATGGCCCCTTAATTCACACCATTTTTCTTGTCCCTAGCAGTCACAAAGCTCAGATAATTAGGCCAAAGTTGGCCCCACTAAGAAACCAGTGGATGTGCTGGGGGAGATGGTGAGGTGGAGGTGGGAGAAGTTGGGAAAAACATGTTCATCATTCCTGGCTCTTTGTACACCAATGGCTGATTCATATGAATGTAAAAACCACTACAATATTGTAAAGTAATTAGCCTCCAATTAAAATAAATTAATTTACCCCCCAAAATTCCAATTTCTGAAGGAGACGCTGATGTCAAGTGGGAAGCATGCATGTATTTGAAAATCCAGAGAACACATGAGTTACATGAGTGTTGCTTTTCTGGATTTGAAGAATAAAGGTGCTGCAGTATTGCATGTTTTGAAACAAAGCATAAAACACACAGAATTGTAATGCTGCACAGTTACTGTGTCTTAAGTTTATGTGAAATTGCTCAAAGTGTTCTCTTTAAAGGTGAGCGTGTTGATCTTTCCAGGACGTTTTGGTTTCTCGGTCGTTGTCCTCTGTGGGGTCGCTGTAGGGTTCCTGCAGCTCTGGCTGGGGATGGGGGAGCACGCTGACTCCCACCTGCGGTGGTTTCCGTGCCCAGCATTGCTACGTCTATGTCGGCCTTGTGTCTGGAGCGGGCTCTAACGATGACTATCAGAACAGATGATAACCATGGCTGGCCCCAGCGCCCTCCTTATCTGCATACTCAGAGCGCTGTGACTTACAGTTGTCATCGTGAGCACAGAGAACTGAGTCGTGCTGAGGCCCGAGCTTCCTGGTTGGACCCCTTGGATGTCTCTGTGGCCTCTGGCTACTCTCAGGACCTTCTCGGTGTTGCCACAACTCTGCCCGTGCCCGGAGCACTCTAGCCAGGCGACGTGGGAGCCCGGCCAGGTGAAGCGGGAACCCAGGTGGTGGCAGTGTCAGAATAAAAAGGAGATAGGAGATTGGTAATGTGCACATGTTAAGTTCATATGTATATAAATGTGTATATATGAGTGTATTTTTATGTGCGTAGGTGTATGTGTGTAAGTATATATCTTTGTGTATATACATATGCATGTACGTATATATGTGTGTACATATATATTTGTGAGTAGTGTGTATACATGTATGAATGTATTTGTATGCATGTATATCTGTGTGTGTGTATATATATATACACATATGAGAAATAGATGCACAGTCATGGAAAACAAGCCTGTGGTTTCCACAGGGGAAAGCGAGGGAGGGCTCAATTAGAAGCTGGGATTACCAGATGCACTATATATAAAACAGGTAAGCAACAGAGTGCTCCTGTGTAACACGGGAACTCCACTCAATATCTTGTAATAACCTATAAGGAAAAAGAACCTGACAAAGAACGTATACACACACACATGTGTACAACTGAATCTCCTTGCTGTACACCTGAACTAACATAACGTCGTAGATCACCTCTACTTCCATTAAAAAATGCAGGTACAGTTCCTCTTTTTCATTAGATATTTTAAAATATTTAAAGGGTTGTAGTACAATAAATTTCATCAGCTCTCTGGATTTTTAAAATCTTGTGATTGAGACAGCCCCCTGTCCTCTGACTCACGTCATACTTAGAAAAATAAACAATAGATTCAAGGAAAAAGAAATTCATTTTTGGAACTTCTGTTCTGAGAGCTTGGGAACATCTCGTCCACCTCGTCCTCCCCCTCTGAGTGTTTCATCATGTCATTTTAAACCATAAGCCTGAAAATCCCTTCCCATCTCGACCACAGTGTACATTCCAGGAAAGACAGTGAGTCCGCAGAGCAAGCCCCCAGCTCCAGCCCAGCGCTGCGGGCACCCGAGGAGGGGCTGGGCAGCAGCTCCCGCGGGGGGCGACGGGGACCGCTCAGCGGGCGGTGCTGCCGGATGGGAAGGCTGATTTCCAAAATCTGTGCGGCTGGGAGAAAGATTCAAATCAGAGTCTTTTTTTCCATTTAAATACGTTTTGTTAGTTCTCTTAATGCTGGAGTAAAGAACATTCATTGTAGAAAGTTTAAAAAGCTCAGTGTGAGAAGCACACCTTGTTGATTGACCGCGTCAGCAACATTGTGGAACTTTTCCCCCTTCTCTCTTTCTTCCTTTGGGTTGCCATTGTTCTGCATAAGGTTTTCTAGTCTACTTGTGAATTTCTAGCCTACTTATGTTTTCCTACTAATGAATAGTTTTCCATGTAATAAAATATTTTAAGTTCTGATCATAATAGCTGCATTTACCACTCATGTACAAATAACTTTGGTTATCTGCCCAAAGGGTAAATTCATTCTACTTTTAAAAATACCTACACATTTTATCATGAAATAACGTAAAAGTGTGAGAAAGGCAGACTTTGTATCTGGTCCTCGCCCATCTCTTCCTTCTGATACCTGCTCTTGTCCTGGCATACAACACACACCACCCCTAATGACTGTGGTCTGTTCTCATCTCTCCCAGAACAAACTGATACTTGAAAATCAAACCTTTCTCCTGAACCCAAATGACACCTTTATTTTAGGACATTACTCAGAAATTCTACTCTTTTCTAGATATTTGCATTTCATGGATATACTGAAAATGTAGAGAAGCGAATCTCTCACTAAAGTTTAGCTCGTGCATCCTTAGCCTGGGTGCGGCAGGAAGCCTCTGCAGGAGACAACCTACTCTGCGAGCATTTGTGGCCAGTTCTGTTTAAGGGGCCAAAATTATTTCCCAGATAGTTCATGATTCTGGCACCTGTTTCCCCAGTAATATTGTCAGTTCCTTTAATAGAGGTCCAGGGAGTAGAATTTCTTGCTTCAGCTCAGTGCTTAATGCAGTCTTGGAAGGTTGCAAATGATGATGATAAAAAGCAGCTTATTTAATTGGAGTGGTCAGACAGGACACTCAGACTTGAAATCATGAGACATGTCCAGTCTCAGCAATGAAGGGATGGATATTCCTTCTAATACTAGACCCAGGGCAGAAGTCATGAGGAGAAAGGCTAGTGGAGGCAAATTTATTGGGTGGATTTGCCTGATAAAAGAGAGATTGGGTGATATTAAGCAAAATAGGCTTATGTCTAGGGTTAGAACATTTTAGGTACATGAAGTAAATTCTGAGATGGTATCCCCCAGAGTCATAATGTTGTCAGAATTTTTACAGAGCTTAGCGTTCCTTTCTGTTGAACCATATCCAGGAAAACAGATACTTCTAGTCATCAGAGCATGTTTCTAGGAGTGAAGATGGGTAACACTCCGCGAAGCGACCGAGATAAGGACATGCAGACCACTGGACTCCCAGGGGAGTCTCTGTTCACGAGTGTTTGCTTGTCACATGTGGGCATCCTGGCGCTACTGAATGTTCCCCCGCCCCACTGTTCTGATCAGGTGTAGGCACCGTGCTCTCTTTTGCTTTGAATTCCAGGGACTTAGCGCAACCCACTGTCCACAGTTGGGACACAGAAGTTTTACCAAGTGATTGAATGATGGTCTACAAACCATACTGCAAGTTTTGATAAAGCCGGTAGAGTCAAGCGCAGTGATGGGGTTCTTTCTACCGTTCTTTCTTGGACTGTCTTGACCAGGATGCACAAAGAGATCGGGGTATTTAGGCTCTGTCTGGGATGTCTAAGGCCGTGCCTTCCTGTTGCCCATCCTTTGCCTTCGCTCACCCTCCTCAGACGCTAAAGGCCACTTTCCTGTTGCTAAGTGTACTGAGCCTGCTCCTACCTCAGAGACTTTTTCTCTTTTGGGTCCCTCTCTGCTTGCATGACTTGGTCCATCACTCCATTATGTCTCGTGTCCTCAGGGAACACTCCTTTTCATTTCAGCAGCATTGCACGGCTTATAGGATTTTAGTTCCCCGACTAGGGATTGAACCCAGGTCCTAGGCAGTGAGAGCATGGAGTCATAACCACTGGACTACCAGGGAATTCCCTGATCACCCTGTTTTAGAGACCCATTTCTCAACCTCTCTGTATCCTGATTTATATTTCTGTATAACACTTACACTGTTTGCCATTATAAAACACATTTTTCATCTACATGTTTGTGGGTATCCTCTTCTAGACTATAAAATCCTCAAAGAAATGGACTTTTTTTTTTTTCTTCTCATTGCTCCATCCCCAGCACTCAGCACAATGTGTGGATTAAGGTAGCTTGTGAGTAAATGTTTGTTGAATGCTCAGTAAGCTTGCCTGTTCTGTCTGGGTCTGAGAGCTGAATGACAGCTTAGATGAGTTGAGTTTGCATTGGTATGCAAAAAACACGATTTTCTTTTAAGAAGAAAAGTGAAGGGATTTTTTATTGTAGAATAACATTCATGTAAATTGCAGTATTTCTCATTAAAAATCCCACTGAGTAACTCTTATTCCACAAATATGTCCAGTGGTTTTTGACAATAATACAAAAACAATGCGATAGAAGAATAGACTTTTCAACAAATGGTACTAGAGCAACAGAACATCCGTGGGCAGATAAATGAGCCTCAAACTAAGCACCCCCCCCCAATTTTCTTTTAAGAAGAAAAGTGAAGGGATTTTTTATTGTAGAATAACATTCATGTAAATTGCAGTATTTCTCATTAAAAATCCCACTGAGTAACTCTTATTCCACAAATATGTCCAGTGGTTTTTGACAATAATACAAAAACAATGCGATAGAAGAATAGACTTTTCAACAAATGGTACTAGAGCAACAGAACATCCGTGGGCAGATAAATGAGCCTCAAACTAAGCACCCCCCCCCCCCACCAATTAACTCAAAATGTATCATGCAAAATAGGAAATGTCAATCTATTAAACTTTCAGGAAAAACATAGAAAAGTTTTGGAACCTAGAGATGGGCAAAGAATTTATAGACTTGACATCCAAAGAACAATTCATACAAGAAAAAACCGAGAAATTGGACCTCATCAACATGAGAAACTTCTGCCCTGTAAAAGATCCGGTGAAGAAGATGAAAAGATAACCTACAGATTGGGAAAAAAATGCTTGCGAATCACATATCTGACAGTGCCTTGTACCTAGACTGCGTAAAGAACTCTCAAAACTCAACAGTGAAAAAAAAAAAGCAAAACAAAAAACTCTCAAACAGTCCAATCAGACCACCATAACGCTGTAAAGCAGTTAAATTATCCTCCTATAAAAAAAAAAGATATGAACAGACGTTTCACCAAAGAGGGCATACAAGGGGCAGAGAAGCACATGAAAAGGTGTTCGACGATTTTTTTTTTCCTCATTGCTCCATCCCCAGCACTCAGTACAATGTGTGGATTAAGGTAGCTTGTGAGTAAATGTTTGTTGAATGCTCAGTAAGCTTGCCTGCTCTGTCTGGGTCTAAGAGCTGAATGAGAGCTTAGATGAGTTGAGTTTGCATTGGTATGCAAAAAACACAATTTTCTTTTAAGAAGAAAAGTGAAGGGATTTTTTATTGTAGAATAACATTCATGTAAATTGCAGTATTTCTCATTAAAAATCCCACTGAGTAACTCTTATTCCACAAATATGTCCAGTGGTTTTTGACAATAATACAAAAACAATGCGATAGAAGAAGGATAGACTTTTCAACAAATGGTACTAGAGCAACAGAACATTCATGAGCAGATAAATGAGGCTAAAACTAACCCCCCCCCCCCCCCGCCGCCAATTAACTCAAAATGTATCATGCAAAATAGGAAATGTCAATCTATCAAACTTTCAGGAAAAACATAGAAAAGTTTTGGAACCTAGAGATGGGCAAAGAATTTATAGGCTTGACACCCAAAGAACAATTCATACAAGAAAAAACTGAGAAATTGGACCTCATCAACATGAGAAACTTCTGCCCTGTAAAAGACCCAGTGAAGAAGATGAAAAGATAACCTACAGATTGGGAAAAAAAATGCTTGCGAATCACATATCTGACAGTGCCTGTACCTAGACCGTAAAGAGCTCTCAAAACTCAACAGTAAAAAAAAAAAAAGCAAAACAAAAAGCTCTCAGACAGTCCAATCAGACCACCATAACGCTGTAAAGCAGTTAAATTATCCTCCCATAAAAAAAAAAAGATATGAACAGACGTTTCACCAAAGAGGGCATACAAGGGGCAGAGAAGCACATGAAAAGGTGTTCGACGTCATTAGTCACTAGGGAGATGCATATTACAATTATAACAAGATACGACGCAACCAACAGGGCAACTGAAGCCCAGCGCAGCGGCCGCCCCGAGCGCGGCCGGGGCGAGGTGGCCCACGCCTCGCTGGCGGACGCGTCCCCTGGTGCCTCTGCTCTGAGGAACGGTGGACATGCACGCATCATACACCCCAGCATTTATACTCTTGGGCATCTATCCAGAGAACTGAAAGCTCATCTTTACGTCAAAATCTGCGTGTGAATATTCATAGCAGCTTTACTTACAGCAGCCCCAAACTGAAAATAACCCCAAAGTCCTTCAGCGGGTCACCGGTTAAGCCGCCCCCGACAGCACACCCAGGCCACGGAACAGCCCGCGGCAACCAAAGGGCGGGAGCCGCTGCGGGCTGGACGGGCCTCGGGGGGCTTTTCTGAGTAGAAAAACATGACGTTTCGTATGCTTCTGTTCAAGTAACAGCATGAAGACAGCGTCCATCCTAAAGGAGATCAGTCCTGAATATTCATTGCAAGGACTGATGCTGAAGCTGAAACTCCAATACCTTGGCCACCTGATGCGAAGAGCTGACTCACTGGAAAAGACCCTGATGCTGGGAAAGATTGAGGGCAGGAGAAGGGGACGACAGAGGATGAGATGGTTGGATGGCATCACCGACTCAATGGACATGAGTTTGAGCAAGCTGTGTGAGTTAGTGATGGACAGGGAGGCCTGGTGTGCTGCAACCCATGGGGTTGCAAAGAGTCGGACACGACTGAGCGACTGAACTGAACTGATTAAGACAACAGAATTATAATGATGGAGAACAGGTTAGCGGTTGCCCGATTTTAGGGGAGGGGAGCGAGGAAGGGCTTGTTAAGGGATAAAGGGATGAGACAAGGGAGCATTTGCTGCTCTGGATGTTGATTCTGGTTGTGATGACACGGATTTGCACACGTGATAAAACTGCATACTGTGATTTTAAAATAAATAATTAGTAATAAATAATAAAATTAGAGACTCCCCTGGTGGTCTAGTGGTTAAGGCTTCACCTTCCGTTGCAGGGGGTGTGGGTTCCATCCCGGGTTGGGGAGTTAGGATCCCACATGCCTCGTGGCCAAAAAACCAAAACATAAAACAGAAGCAATATTGTAACAAATTCAGTGAAGACTTTAAAAATGATCCACAAGCAAAGCAGTCTTAAAAAATAAATAAGAAACAAGAAAGAATAAAAATGAGCAGTAAAATTGCACACACGCACACGCACGCACACACACACACACACACACACGAACACACACATAAACAAGTGCATGTAAAACTGGTGGAATCAGGGGAGCATTTCTCTAACTCAGAGCTGGTGGCAGGAGAATTAGGTTGTCAGTTTCTTAGGGTGTTACAGAGACCCAGCAAGAGACGCGCGTCTGGCAGTGCTTATCCCTTGACCCGGGAGAGGAGACTCCCTGCCAGTGCGGTATGTTAGCTTCCCAGGGCTGCCACAGCAATCACCACCAGCCGGGTGGTTTGTGGTACGTGGTGCTTTCGTTGCTAAGCCGTGCCCAGCTCTGTGCGACCTCATGGATTGTAGCCCACCAGACTCCTGTGTCCCTGGGCTTTCCCAGTCAAGAGTACTGGCAAGGGCTGCCGTTTCCTCCTCTGGGGAGATCTTCAGGGACTGAACCCGGGTCTCCTGCATTGGCAGGCGGGTTCTTTGACTCGCCAGGGGACCCCGGGCGCTTTAAAACACCAGCATTTTCTCTTGAGTTCTGAAGGTGGAGGTTTGAAAGCAGGGCGCCGGCAGGACTGCGCTTCCTCTGAGGCTCCCTCTGGTAGTCGCTGGCCGTCGCTGGCGTCTCTCTTTCTCTGTGTCCTTCCTCTCATAAAGGCACCGGTGCTTTAACATCAGTATTTAATTCCGTTTGGCGGTGACGGGTCTCAGCTGTGGCAGACAGGGATCTTGGCTCCCCGGCCAGGGGTCAAACCTGTGTCCCCTGCATTGCCAGGTGGGTTCTTGGCTACCGGACCACCAGGGAAGTCCCTACTGCCTGTTGCAAAGACCCTGTTTCCAGTAAGGTCACATTCAGGCCTCCTAGGAGGACTTGAATGTATCGTTCTGAAGGACACGGATCAACCCCCCGTGGCTGTCCCTGATTTCTTTAGAACTGTAAGCATGGGAGGGAGGCCCACAGGGAGGGCACGTGTGTATACAGGTAGCTGATCCATGCTGTTGTACAGCAGAAGCTAGCATAGCATTGTAAAGCAATTGTGCTCCAATTAAAAAGATAAATAAAAATAAATTGCCTAAAAAAAGAAAGGGGCAAATCTTGTACCAACCTTGAGGCAACATGGATCTCTTAGTTGTGGCCAGGTATTGACTCCGGAAACATGTGCGTCTGTCCACAGGGAAAGTATCGGTGGTCACTTGCTGTTTTGGGGGAGCAGTAGGGGAACTGCAGTCGACACCCCCTGCCTGTAAGGAAACACAGCAGCTATATTGTTAGGATTCTCCCCGGTTTCTTCTGCCTCCACACCTCTTTCCCGCTTCACATAGCTTGTGAGTGACAGACTCAAGTCAGGGTTTCAGTGAGTGAAACTCACTTTGCACTGAAGGAAAATGCCTCTCTATGTGGACACGCCTGAGATGTGACCGTCTAGCCAGATTCACTGCTTACTTTGCTTTTCAGCCGACACAGGCATGCATTTTAGGTAAACATCATTTATATGATGAAAATAGGGTAAACCTGTCTTAGGCCATGATGCTTCTAACCGGGGCAGGAAGACAGATCATGAGCCCAAGCACATTCCTTCTGGAAAATCTGTCAAAGGAAGGAAGTTCCCGGAGGGATTTTTAATCCTCCTGCACAGGACCTTTTTTTCTTTTTTTTTTGATGGTCATTGAAAAAAAAAAAAAAAAACTGTACAAAATGGCCTGTAGGGTACTCATGACACACTTGGGGAAAATTTTTAATGCTGCATTATGATGCAAAAGGGCCTGTCGTGCTGAAAGACACAGGATCCCTGTCCTCGCTGAGTAAGAACATCACGTGAAGAAGCGGCAGGTGTGCTCAGAGCACCGGCTTGTTGGAAGGAGCTCGCAGTGGCAGGAGCAACTTAACTCAGAAGCTCTGCAGACAGGACCAACCCAAAGAAAAGAAACTGGGATGGAGCGAGGAAGCAGGATTTTTCCTTTTCCTAAGGAAAATTGCTTTCTTGTATTCTTTGTACAATACTTCTTGTATTCTTGCTTGCTTTCAGGAACCAAGAGGCTAGGTCCCACTGAGTGTCCTACTGATGCTTAGTACCCTGTGGAGGAATGCATCTCTCACAGTAGCGCTACTTTTCTGCATTTATTCCTTCTTTCATTCACTCAAAATTATCTGCAGAGCAGATGCCAGGCCTTTTGCTGGGAAATCACAGTCACAGACTCAGAGATGCAACCCAAGTCATTAGGGACCTAATGGCGTTCACAGGCCCAGGAGAGGAGAGACAGGGCGGAGAGAGCCCAGACAGGTAAGCAAGCCTCGGTGGGTAGAGGTGAAGATGCCGATGCTAGAGTCGGCCTGAAACACCATTTCATCAGTCTCACGATCAGGAGGAGACAGACAGACAGACGGTTGTCTGCTCTGTAGGTGAAATGGGGCTCAGGACTGAGATAAGTCTCCCCTCTGCTCACCAGGGTTACAGGGCACGATTCTGCCCGCTTCATCTCAGACATCACTCTTCCCAAAGCGGCCCTGACCGCTGAGAATGGAGAAGAGCAGCGAGAGTGAGCGCGGGACGAGGGGAGGACCCGGGACGCTGGTTCAGAGAGACCAGGGGCGGGCTCCTCTGTCCTGGGGACGGAGCTGAGGTGGAGTGTGGACGGGGGGAGCAAGACTTAAAGATGCCCCCGGGGCTTTGGCCGGAGCAGCTAGAGGGCGATCCTGCCTTTATGCAGAAATGAAAGACCAGGGAGGGCCAGTGACGGGAAGCGGCCTGACCTCCTTGAGGAACTGCGGGAACAGACATGACTGGAGGCTGGAAATGGAGGGGACGAGGTCGTTCGGTGGTAGGGTTGTTCTTGGACCTTCAGGGTCTGGCTTTATTCCCCGGGGGAATGGAATCTCATTCCCTCTCTCCCCACCCCACAATTAGATGTAGCTCAGGACTTGCTTCTGTACACATGTATGACTGAATCGCTGTGCTGTTCGCCAGAAGCTAACATGATATTGTAAATCAACTATGCTTCAGTTTCAAAAAGAAATCCTGTGTCTCTTGAAAACAAGGATTTCTATTTTAAAACCATCTGAGACACTAGAGAGACAGTAAACGTTTTTTAATATTCTTTTTTCCTCGGCTGTCCAGTTTAGCTCTCTACCTGCTTTCCAATGGTGGTTTCAGTAATTCATCGCCAGAGTTGCTATTCCTGTTTCTTGTTGAGTTCACTCTCTAACTCGTGCGTTTTGCAATCTCATTGAGTGCCTCACGGCAAGCCCCTGTCCTTCACTGTCTCCCAGAGTTTGCTCAAACTCGTGTCCATCGAGTCAGTGATGCCATCCAATCATCTCATCCTCTGTCATCCCCTTCTCCTCCCGCCTTCAGTCTTTCCCAGCATCAGGGTCTTTCCCAATGAATCAGCTCTTGGCATCAGGTGGCCAAAGTATTGGAACTTCAGCATTAGTTCTTCCAAAGAATATTCAGGACTGATATTCTTTAAGATTGTCTGGTTTGATCTCCTTGCAGTCCAAGGGACTCTCAAGAGTCTTCTCCAACACCACAGTTCGAAAGCATGAGTTCCAATGCTCAGTTCCAATGCTTATGTATGGTCCAGTCTCACATGTGTACCTGACTACTGGAAAATCCATAGCTTTGACTAGACGGCCCTTTGTTGGCAAAATGATGTCTCTGCTTTTTAATACACTGTCTGGGTTTGTCATAGCTTTTCTTCCAAAGAGCAAGTGTCTTTTAATTTCATGGCTGCAGTCACTGTCCGCAGTGATACTGGAGCCCAAGAAAATAAAATTTGTCAGTGACAGATTTATGATTAAGACTCACATTTAACTTTTTACAGCACATGGCACTTTGAACAGGTGCAGAGTAGTACTGGGGTACTGAGATGATGTATCTCATGAATGGAATTCAAGTTCTCTTTATTTGACTACAAACCTACATGCCGTGGGGATCAATGACTAATTACAGTAGTTGGCTGTCTCCATTACAAAGTCAATAACAAAGTTAGTGCCCCTTACGGAACACTTCAATATAATTGACATCTGTTTTAAAATCTGGTAGAATAAACTTCCTCTTACTCTTGTATTTATGTGTGTGTTGAAAATTATCAGTGCGATATTGAAAACAAGCCATATGTTCAATGACAATAAACGCTTTGAATGGTCTCTCTGGACACGTAGTTCATTTGGAGTACACCAGATGATTAATGCGGATTATTTTACAATTTCCATGTGGATAAAAGGATTTCAGACATACTTTCTTCTCACCTCAAGTACATTGTTGACTGACGTGCACTTCTGGTGTTTACTGCTACCTAAAATAAAAGAGCAGAACATGTGTTTGCTGAGAAAGCAGTCACAGAGGGGCAAGACGGCGGGTCATGGCTGGCAAGATTTATTTCCTCTGCTTACGTATTGCACAATTATTCTTGTATTTATTTGGTTGTTTGGAAGGAAGAGAACAGAAGACTATTCCTGGAACATTCTCTTTGCCCCAAACACCCAGAGTTCAAGAAAATATGCAGTAAGGTATGTATGAGAAAGGAAGAATGCTTGAGGACGGAAGCTGTGGTCAGTAAATGATTACTCTGCAAATGGCGCTAATAATGTAAAGAATGTAAAGCTGAAGATCAACAAAGGCCGTTCTGTCACTTGCTCCTTGTTTACATTTAGAGACCCCAAATAATACTTCTTTTTTTAAGATAATGATTATTTTAAAATTTTTATTTTATATTGGAGTGTAGTTGCTTTGTGATAGTGCATTTATTTCAGATGCACAGCAAAGTAACTTAGTTATTTATATTCATATGTCTACTCTTTTTCAGATTGTTTTTCCATATAGGTTATTATGGAGTATTGAGTATACAGTTCCCTGTGCTATGCTGTAGGCCCTTTTTTAAAATTTATTTTTTAATTGAAGGATAATTGCTTTACAGAATTTTGTTGTTTTCTGTCAAACCTTAACATGTAGCAGCCATAGGTATATACATGTCCCCTCCCTTTTGAACCTCCCTCCCATCTTCCCTCCTCATCCCACCCCTCTAGGTTGATACAGAGCCCCTCTTTAAGTTTCCTGACCCTTACAGCAAATTCCCGTTGGCTGTCTATGTTACATATGTAATGTAAGTTTCCATGTTACTCTCTCCATACATCTCCCCCTCTCCCCCTCTCCCCATGTCCATAAGACTATTCTCTGTTTCTCCACTGTTTCCCTGTAGATAAATTCTTCAGTACCATTTTTCTAGATTCCATATATATGCATTAGAATATGATACTTATCTTTCTTTTTCTGACTTACTTCAGTCTGTACAATAGGCTCTAGGTTCATCCTCCTCATTAGAACTGACTCAAATGCATTCCTTTTTGTAGCTGAGTAATATTCCATTGTGTATATGTACCAAAACTTCTTTATCCATTCATCTGTGGATGGACATCTAGGTTTCTTCCATGTTCTAGCTATTGTATATACTGCTGCAATGAACAGTGGGATACATGTGTCTTTTTCAATTTTGGTTTCCTCAGGATATATGCCTAAGAGTGGAATTTTTGGGTCATATGGTGGTTTTATTCCTAGTTTTTTAAGGAATCTCCATACCATCTCCCATAGTGGCTGTATCAATTTACATTTCCACCAACAGTACAAGAGCATTCCCTTTTCTCCACATCCTCTCCAGCATTTATTGTTTGTAGACTTTTTGATGATGGCCATTCTGACTGGTGTGAGGTGATATCTCATTGTAGTTTTGATTTGCATTTCTCTAGTAATGAGCATCAATCTAATCACACTAGGACCACAGCCTTGTCTAACTCAATGAAACTAAGCCATGCCCTGTGGGGCCACCCGAGATGGGCAGGTCATGGTGGAGAGGTCTGACAGAATGTAATCCACTGGAGAAGGGAATGGCAAACCACTTCAGTATTCTTGCCTTGAGAACCCCATGAACAGTTATGTAAAGGCAAAATGATAGGATACTGAAAGAGGAACTCCCCAGGTCAGTAGGTGCCCAATATGCTACTGGAGATCAGTGGAGAAATAACTCCAGAAAGAATGAAGGGATGGAGCCAAAGCAAAAACAATACCCAGCTGTGGATGTGACTGGTGATAGAAGCAAGGTCCGATGCTGTAAAGAGCAATATTGCATAGGAACCTGGAATGTCAGGTCCATGAATCAAGGCAAATTGGAAGTGGTCAAACANCGGGTGGGGGAGAGTGGTGGCCTCCTGCTTTGAGCCCCAGCACCCTTACGGCGCAGCCAGGACCTTTGCTGAGAAGAACAAAGGCAACAGGAAGGCTGGGAGCTTGGAGGAACATGGATGGGGATCAGTCCTGAGGACTAGAGAGACCAGTGTGGGAGACGGAAAGGAAACGGAGTGAAGAGTTGAGTTGATCTCTGCTCTTTAGGAAAGACAGGGAAGAGGCTGGGTAGGCCTATTCTAAGGCATCCATTTTAGCTGTGGGTTCTTGGGCAAGTTAAATTCTCTAGTTGCTCGTGTGTAAGGTGGAAATAATTATAATAACTTTCACCTTGTGAGAAATAAATGAGATATGGCACGTAAAACACCAGCACGGTGACTGCCACCTCGGCGGGACTCAATCTGTCTAGTTCTTTCAATATCTTTGAGAAGCATTTGTATATTTTTAAAGGGCTTTGTGCATCAATGAGTGATTTTAATGGTAAACCATTAAATAAACAAATGTTATAAAACACTGTAGTCTCAAGGATAAACAAAAAAATATATTTCATCATAACAAGACAATCAATTTACATTTTAAGGCATTTGGCAAAATTATGTATAATTTCATCTATTTAGGAAGCCCAGACTTTCTAAGGGGGTTAACGGTGAATTTTTAAAAAGTGAAACCTTATAGCAGTAAAAATTGTAGACATTTTTTACTTTGCTTAAAAATTTCTATAGTTAATTCTTCAAGTAGAACTGGCTGCTATACCTCAATACTAGTTTCAATTCTCAAATCAATAGCCTGGGATTCTTTGGGAAAAAATCTAATTAGTCTCACTGAGGGGTTACCTCCTAAGGCAGTGGGCGCCCCACCACTCCTGAGGTACCCACCGGGAGGGAAGCCCTCTCAGCCCCCTAGGAGGGCACTTTACGTGCTCAGGCAACACGTGGGGACCGCAGCAGCTTTAAGACAAGCTCTGCTCTCCGGTCTGGTGCAGTCAGAGCGGCTGTGTTTACAAGGCACTTCACTTTGGAGGCCGGTTTCCTGTGAGTGGGATGCTGTTGCCCAGAGAGACGGGAATCATCCGCAAGCAAAACCAAACAGGTCTCGGTGTAGATCCTGGGCCGTTAGTGCTGCATCGCTGTTGGACGGTATCAGCGCACGGTTAAAGGGAGAATGAGGTGAGGTCGGTGCCTGCACGCTTGCGGGGGACCCCCCACCCCGGCCCACCCCGGCCCGCCGCGGCCCCGCCCCGGGCGCAGTCTTCTGCCTGAGCTCCTCTTGGAATGCCTCTCCCCGTTCTCTCGCTTAGTGGAGTCTACCTATCCTTCAAGATCCAGATGTCACTTTTTCTCTCTGGCTCCTTTCTGTCCTGCCGGGATTGTATGCTTTGTTTTGCTGCCAGAGTATCCTGTGTTTGCTAAGGCTGAAGCATGTCCCCCCCAGGCATCCTTACTGTTTCTGCGTCTCCATCACGCGATCTTCCGAGGAGCCTGTTGTATTTACCTTCGTATCCCCAGAACTCAGCACCGGGCCTGGCATTATTTATCCAGTAAAGACCTTTACCTGAGAACCTCCTCCCTGGACATGCGGATCCCCGTGAGTTGAATGACCAGCACCTCACTGTCATGATACATTGACCAGGGTCTCACCGGAAGGGCTCTGCCCCTGGGGACGTCTGACTGTGGCTCTAGACCTCTTCAGTGGTCACAGCGAGGGGAGGGCGCTGGTGCTGGCATCCGCTGGGCGAGGCCAGGGATGCTGCTTAATGTCCCACCATGTACAGGACAGCCCCCAGCAGAGCGTCATCCTGCCCCGAATGTCAGCGACACCGAGACCAAGAAACCCTGTTCTAGAGAAGAGAAGCCTGTACGGTCACACTTCCCACGGGACCACATGGACCCGCACAGCGTCGGGGCCCACGGGGACCCACGGCGTCGGGGCCCAGGGGGACCTACAGTGTCAGAGACCGCCTGGACCTACAGTCAGGAACCACACTGGGCTACAGCATCAGGGACCACATGGACCCACAGCGTCAGGGCCCAGGGGGACCCACACAGCATCGGGGCCCAGAGGGACCCACGGCGTCAGGGCCCACAGGGACCCACGGTGTCGGGGCCCAGGGGGACCCACACAGCATCAGGGCCCAGGGGGACCCACGGCGTCGGGGACCACACGGACCTGCACAACGTCAAGACCCAGAGGGGCCCACAGCGTCGGGGCCCAGAGGGACCCACGGCGTCAGGGATCATGGGGACCCTCCTGTCTCTTATACACATCTAGATGTGTATAAGAGACAGGTTCTGCACTGGAGTTTCCAGGTGGCTGGCTTATTTGGCAAGTCTGAGCCATACGCCGAAAGAGCCATCCTGGGCCCCCCCACCGAGCTGCTCCTTTAGTCCTGAGTTCCCTCCCTGCTTTGCCTCCTCTTTCCTCCAACATTCTGTTGTATGTTTGTTTAATAGATAATGTCCAGGGCTTGTAGTTGAACTTAGTGGGAGGAATAGGGAAATATGTCTACTCCATCTTCCTGGAAATGCAAGCCTCCTAAAAGAGGAATTTTAGGAGAAACATTCACTTGATTTTGTTCCCCGCTTCCTCGAGGTGTCTTGGCGCTGGTTTTCAACGTTTCAATTCATGTTTTGAGCCCGCCACGTCCTCCCACACACTTTTTTTTAAAAAAAAGAGCAAGTGCATTTGAGGTCAACAGTACTCTTGCCTGGAAAATCCCACGGACGGCGGAGCCTGATGGGCTGCAGTCCATGGGGTCGCGAAGAGTCGGGCACGACTGAGCGACTTCCCTTTCTCTTTTCACTTTCATGCATTGGAGAAGGAAATGGCAACCCACCCCAGTGTTTTTGCCTGGAGAATCGCAGGGACGGCGGAGCCTGGTGGGCTGCCGTCTATGGGATCGCACAGAGTCAGACACGACTGAAGCGACTTAGCAGCAGCAGCAGCAAGTCTACTCCATCTTCCTGGAAATGCAAGCCTCCTAAAAGAGGAATTTTAGGAGAAACATTCACTTGATTTTGTTCCCCGCTTCCTCGAGGTGTCTTGGCGCTGGTTTTCAACGTTTCAATTCATGTTTTGAGCCCGCCACGTCCTCCCACACACTTTTTTTTAAAAAAAAGAGCAAGTGCATTTGAGGTCAACAGTACTCTTGCCTGGAAAATCCCACGGACGGCGGAGCCTGATGGGCTGCAGTCCATGGGGTCGCGAAGAGTCGGGCACGACTGAGCGACTTCCCTTTCTCTTTTCACTTTCATGCATTGGAGAAGGAAATGGCAACCCACCCCAGTGTTTTTGCCTGGAGAATCGCAGGGACGGCGGAGCCTGGTGGGCTGCCGTCTATGGGATCGCACAGAGTCAGACACGACTGAAGCGACTTAGCAGCAGCAGCAGCAACACAGAGTTGGACACGACTGAGCGACGGAACTGAACTGACCTGAAAGTCAGAAATAGCAGTATAGCTTGTAGCATTTTTATGGTAGTATTTAGACTGGCTCATAATTCTTCGATATAATGCTTATTAATTATTAGCTAATTCTGTTAGGGAGGATGGCGTTATTAGTAGTAACATGGATTTTTGCCTGCTAGGTAATGTTTAAAACTATTTTGCATCTAAACATTATTGAAGTTGCTCACCAGGGACAGATAATTTTAATACTGACACAACCTTAAATAAATTGAAAAGGCATAAATCAGAGTAATGAGATTCATAACACTGTTAATATTAATGGAACAATCTTCTGGGAAGCATGATATAAAATCAAAGAAACTAGGAACCCTAGATGTAAATGATGAAACTAGTTAATGATTAAAAAATTGGTTATTTTTGTCTCAATCTCTTTTCGAGCCAGACCATGTGGTCGGAAAAAGTGCAAACCTTTTCCAACCGTAATCAGAAAGTGGAATGCAGAATTCTCGGAAATAAAAGAAAAATTGAAATCTAGAGAATAAAATATACTTCTTTTGGTTTTGTATGTAAGGAATCAAGACATCACTAAACTTGATTTCTGAAAAGAATGTGTGTCTACATGTCCGCAAATCTGTGAAATTACTAAGTCATTTTCCGAGTCTGGGCACGTTGGGAAATTTACGATTGGATTATTCGTGTGCCGACACCGAAGCTAGCCTTGGGTCGTGCTGCTAGTTCCGGCAGTAGCACTGTGGTGTCGCTGGGGTGAGGTTCACCTTCGCCAGCCCGGCGTGGGGTGACCCCGCGGGCCCCGTGTCCCCGCGGCGAGCCTCCGCCTGCCCCCCAGGAGCGCGGCCGCGCGGCCGCTGGGGCTGCTCAGACTCCAGACGGAGGAGCGGGAAGCGGGACTCTGCCCGGGAGCAGTCCGGTCCAGACTCACAAGCCGCAAAAGCGGGAGCCGAAATAACACCCGGATCGCTCAGGGGAAACAGACGTCGGCCTGAAAACGCTCAGTTGGGAATTTCCCTTTAAAACCTGCTGAAAGTGGTCTCAGTTTTGCTTGACCCATATAGTCAGTTCTCTGACAATATATTTATGTATCTTTTTCTTTCAGGAGCTTGAAATGCATCCCTTTCTCTCTTTGTCGAATCCCTGCAACACTGTTTGGAGCCCAAGGTCATGCACTGTTACCCGGCTTATGGATTTCTTCCCAAGAGAAACTCAGAGGAGTCACTCTTAAGCGGCGTAGACAGAAACCGCCTTCTCAGCTGCTCACTCGTGATTCATCTGGAGGTACTTGCTATCTGGCTCTGTGTGGTTATCCGTATCCCAGGACATACTCGGCTTTCTAGATAGCTTCGTATTTGTGAACGATGTGTGAGCATGGCTGTGCGTGTGTGACAGGTATTCACTCTGGCCTCCGCAGCCGCCAGCCCCCGTCTTCACCATCCCTGCTCAGCCTCCTGAGAGCAGCGCCACTCCCCATAAGCTTCCCTCCTCCTCAGAGCACCCGAGCGAGGAGGGCACTGAGTGCTCAGTGGAGAAGAATCAAGAGTTTTCCTTGAGTCTTAGGATGAAGGAATTTTCCCTCTCTCGGTTTTTATCGGTAAGTCTTGTAGGGAGGTGATCAAAACAGTGCTTTTCCCTGGACAGCGTGTCTTCTTAAAAATGTTTGCTTGTTTGGTTGCGCTGGGTCTCAGCTG
Organism: Cephalophus harveyi; assembly: GCA_006410635.1. Classification (NCBI taxonomy): domain Eukaryota; kingdom Metazoa; phylum Chordata; class Mammalia; order Artiodactyla; family Bovidae; genus Cephalophus; species Cephalophus harveyi. The sequence continues at coordinate 73,430 of SJYT01043347.1, forward strand.
CAGGGCACGGGACCTTTCGTTGTGGCAGGTGGACTCTCAGTTGCAGCCTGAGCGATCTAGTTCCCTGACCAGGGCCCCCTACACTGGGGTCATGGGGTCTTAGCCACTGGACCCCCAGGTCTCCCAGCTTGTCTCACTTTCCAAAACCTAGGCCAATAGGGAATTGTCTTTGGTGCTGAGGAGGAAGAAACAATATTATTTCTACCTTATTTATAAGGATCAGTTTTAAAACCTGAACCATAAGTGAACCTATTTTATTTTGTAGCATTTATTTTTAATTAACCCCCCTCAAATAACCAATTAGATATTTGTCATATGCAAAACAACTTACTTGAAAAATCTGTTACCTAGAAAGCATACTTTCTTTTTTTTTTTGGTTAAAATAAACTTCACCGATAAATCCACCATTGTCTCAAATCAAACATTAAACTTGTAAGAGTACCTCTTCTTTCTCATCAACAAGGATACCGCTTAACAGCAAGAGTAGTAATCACCATGTTCTATGAGCAAGAGCTTGTCTACAAAATAATTGAGCTAAACAAAATTTTTCTTATGGATTGATTGGGAATCGAACATTGGTCATTCAAGATTGAATAGCTCACACATGAGCAAGTTAACACAAAGCCATTATTTCAAGAACAGCCAAATATACAAGTCTAACTCTTTCTCCAGGTATGGGGGACACAGTATCGTGGTCCCCAGTGCCGCCAAAGGGTGACCGTTTGTCCTATTTGTTCATCATTTTTCCTTTCCTTTCGTTTCCTTTGGTGCTGCGTGTGGGATCTTAGTGCCCCAGCCAGGGGCGGGACCTGTGCCCCGTGCAGGGGAGCGCAGAGCCCTAACCGCGGGGCTGCTGAGGCGTTTCTGCTCTTTTTACGGGTGCTGTTGTGCCGTGCTCGCCGCTCTCTCAGTGCCACTGCTTTATTCTTATCCTGCCTACCGTTCACGTCTCCTTCAGGAGGTTTCCTTGGACACCTGAAACTGGTTGAAATGTCTCCTCTCGCTCTCTTACAATCCCTAAAAGCCTTCTCTTGCAGTCCTGAATGCAGGAAGCTGGGAGAACGATTAAAAGCTGCTGTCACGATCCAGTCAGCACTGCGATAGTCTGGATCCGGGCACGGGTTGCAGGGATGAGGAGAGAGAATGTGTTTTATGCACTTTCGAGGTGGAGTTGATGTGGACTGCCAAGGGACTACGTGTGAGAAATGGAGAAAAAGAGGTTTCCAGAAAAACTAAAAGCAGAGCTACTGTATGACCCAGCTACTCTTGGGTGTATATTAAAAAAAAAAAACTGAAAATACTAATTCAGAAAGATGCTCCCCAGTGTTCATAGCAGCACTCTTTATGACAGTCAAGACATGAAAGCAATCTGAGTGTCCACCAACAGAGAAGAGCATACAGATGTGGCACACATGTACAGTGGATTCTTACTCAGTAAATAAAAGGAAGAAAATAATGCCACACGCAGCAACGTGGATGGGCCAGAGATGGTCATACCGAGTGCAGTCGTCAGAGTCAGACACCATCAAATATTTTTTGCAAGGTCATATTTAAAAAGTATGCGATAAGAAGAGATTCTTAGGTAGCCATGGTCTAAGATCAAGTGATTACTGGCATTTGTGGCCAAGTATTATAAACGGGTAAACTCCTAAGAGACAGAAGTAGAGCTGGATGTGGACTCACCCACCACCATCGGGTGGGGGAGAGTGGTGGCCTCCTGCTTTGAGCCCCAGCACCCTTACGGCGCAGCCAGGACCTTTGCTGAGAAGAACAAAGGCAACAGGAAGGCTGGGAGCTTGGAGGAACATGGATGGGGATCAGTCCTGAGGACTAGAGAGACCAGTGTGGGAGACGGAAAGGAAACGGAGTGAAGAGTTGAGTTGATCTCTGCTCTTTAGGAAAGACAGGGAAGAGGCTGGGTAGGCCTATTCTAAGGCATCCATTTTAGCTGTGGGTTCTTGGGCAAGTTAAATTCTCTAGTTGCTCGTGTGTAAGGTGGAAATAATTATAATAACTTTCACCTTGTGAGAAATAAATGAGATATGGCACGTAAAACACCAGCACGGTGACTGCCACCTCGGCGGGACTCAATCTGTCTAGTTCTTTCAATATCTTTGAGAAGCATTTGTATATTTTTAAAGGGCTTTGTGCATCAATGAGTGATTTTAATGGTAAACCATTAAATAAACAAATGTTATAAAACACTGTAGTCTCAAGGATAAACAAAAAAATATATTTCATCATAACAAGACAATCAATTTACATTTTAAGGCATTTGGCAAAATTATGTATAATTTCATCTATTTAGGAAGCCCAGACTTTCTAAGGGGGTTAACGGTGAATTTTTAAAAAGTGAAACCTTATAGCAGTAAAAATTGTAGACATTTTTTACTTTGCTTAAAAATTTCTATAGTTAATTCTTCAAGTAGAACTGGCTGCTATACCTCAATACTAGTTTCAATTCTCAAATCAATAGCCTGGGATTCTTTGGGAAAAAATCTAATTAGTCTCACTGAGGGGTTACCTCCTAAGGCAGTGGGCGCCCCACCACTCCTGAGGTACCCACCGGGAGGGAAGCCCTCTCAGCCCCCTAGGAGGGCACTTTACGTGCTCAGGCAACACGTGGGGACCGCAGCAGCTTTAAGACAAGCTCTGCTCTCCGGTCTGGTGCAGTCAGAGCGGCTGTGTTTACAAGGCACTTCACTTTGGAGGCCGGTTTCCTGTGAGTGGGATGCTGTTGCCCAGAGAGACGGGAATCATCCGCAAGCAAAACCAAACAGGTCTCGGTGTAGATCCTGGGCCGTTAGTGCTGCATCGCTGTTGGACGGTATCAGCGCACGGTTAAAGGGAGAATGAGGTGAGGTCGGTGCCTGCACGCTTGCGGGGGACCCCCCACCCCGGCCCACCCCGGCCCGCCGCGGCCCCGCCCCGGGCGCAGTCTTCTGCCTGAGCTCCTCTTGGAATGCCTCTCCCCGTTCTCTCGCTTAGTGGAGTCTACCTATCCTTCAAGATCCAGATGTCACTTTTTCTCTCTGGCTCCTTTCTGTCCTGCCGGGATTGTATGCTTTGTTTTGCTGCCAGAGTATCCTGTGTTTGCTAAGGCTGAAGCATGTCCCCCCCAGGCATCCTTACTGTTTCTGCGTCTCCATCACGCGATCTTCCGAGGAGCCTGTTGTATTTACCTTCGTATCCCCAGAACTCAGCACCGGGCCTGGCATTATTTATCCAGTAAAGACCTTTACCTGAGAACCTCCTCCCTGGACATGCGGATCCCCGTGAGTTGAATGACCAGCACCTCACTGTCATGATACATTGACCAGGGTCTCACCGGAAGGGCTCTGCCCCTGGGGACGTCTGACTGTGGCTCTAGACCTCTTCAGTGGTCACAGCGAGGGGAGGGCGCTGGTGCTGGCATCCGCTGGGCGAGGCCAGGGATGCTGCTTAATGTCCCACCATGTACAGGACAGCCCCCAGCAGAGCGTCATCCTGCCCCGAATGTCAGCGACACCGAGACCAAGAAACCCTGTTCTAGAGAAGAGAAGCCTGTACGGTCACACTTCCCACGGGACCACATGGACCCGCACAGCGTCGGGGCCCACGGGGACCCACGGCGTCGGGGCCCAGGGGGACCTACAGTGTCAGAGACCGCCTGGACCTACAGTCAGGAACCACACTGGGCTACAGCATCAGGGACCACATGGACCCACAGCGTCAGGGCCCAGGGGGACCCACACAGCATCGGGGCCCAGAGGGACCCACGGCGTCAGGGCCCACAGGGACCCACGGTGTCGGGGCCCAGGGGGACCCACACAGCATCAGGGCCCAGAGGGACCCACGGCGTCAGGGCCCACAGGGACCCACGGTGTCGGGGCCCAGGGGGACCCACACAGCATCAGGGCCCAGGGGGACCCACGGCGTCGGGGACCACACGGACCTGCACAACGTCAAGACCCAGAGGGGCCCACAGCGTCGGGGCCCAGAGGGACCCACGGCGTCAGGGATCATGGGGACCCTCCTGTCTCTTATACACATCTAGATGTGTATAAGAGACAGGTTCTGCACTGGAGTTTCCAGGTGGCTGGCTTATTTGGCAAGTCTGAGCCATACGCCGAAAGAGCCATCCTGGGCCCCCCCACCGAGCTGCTCCTTTAGTCCTGAGTTCCCTCCCTGCTTTGCCTCCTCTTTCCTCCAACATTCTGTTGTATGTTTGTTTAATAGATAATGTCCAGGGCTTGTAGTTGAACTTAGTGGGAGGAATAGGGAAATATGTCTACTCCATCTTCCTGGAAATGCAAGCCTCCTAAAAGAGGAATTTTAGGAGAAACATTCACTTGATTTTGTTCCCCGCTTCCTCGAGGTGTCTTGGCGCTGGTTTTCAACGTTTCAATTCATGTTTTGAGCCCGCCACGTCCTCCCACACACTTTTTTTTAAAAAAAAGAGCAAGTGCATTTGAGGTCAACAGTACTCTTGCCTGGAAAATCCCACGGACGGCGGAGCCTGATGGGCTGCAGTCCATGGGGTCGCGAAGAGTCGGGCACGACTGAGCGACTTCCCTTTCTCTTTTCACTTTCATGCATTGGAGAAGGAAATGGCAACCCACCCCAGTGTTTTTGCCTGGAGAATCGCAGGGACGGCGGAGCCTGGTGGGCTGCCGTCTATGGGATCGCACAGAGTCAGACACGACTGAAGCGACTTAGCAGCAGCAGCAGCAACACAGAGTTGGACACGACTGAGCGACGGAACTGAACTGACCTGAAAGTCAGAAATAGCAGTATAGCTTGTAGCATTTTTATGGTAGTATTTAGACTGGCTCATAATTCTTCGATATAATGCTTATTAATTATTAGCTAATTCTGTTAGGGAGGATGGCGTTATTAGTAGTAACATGGATTTTTGCCTGCTAGGTAATGTTTAAAACTATTTTGCATCTAAACATTATTGAAGTTGCTCACCAGGGACAGATAATTTTAATACTGACACAACCTTAAATAAATTGAAAAGGCATAAATCAGAGTAATGAGATTCATAACACTGTTAATATTAATGGAACAATCTTCTGGGAAGCATGATATAAAATCAAAGAAACTAGGAACCCTAGATGTAAATGATGAAACTAGTTAATGATTAAAAAATTGGTTATTTTTGTCTCAATCTCTTTTCGAGCCAGACCATGTGGTCGGAAAAAGTGCAAACCTTTTCCAACCGTAATCAGAAAGTGGAATGCAGAATTCTCGGAAATAAAAGAAAAATTGAAATCTAGAGAATAAAATATACTTCTTTTGGTTTTGTATGTAAGGAATCAAGACATCACTAAACTTGATTTCTGAAAAGAATGTGTGTCTACATGTCCGCAAATCTGTGAAATTACTAAGTCATTTTCCGAGTCTGGGCACGTTGGGAAATTTACGATTGGATTATTCGTGTGCCGACACCGAAGCTAGCCTTTGGTCGTGCTGCTAGTTCCGGCAGTAGCACTGTGGTGTCGCTGGGGTGAGGTTCACCTTCGCCAGCCCGGCGCGGGGTGACCCCGCGGGCCCCGTGTCCCCGCGGCGAGCCTCCGCCTGCCCCCCAGGAGCGCGGCCGCGCGGCCGCTGGGGCGGCTCAGACTCCAGACGGAGGAGCGGGAAGCGGGACTCTGCCCGGGAGCAGTCCGGTCCAGACTCACAAGCCGCAAAAGCGGGAGCAGAAATAACACCCGGATCGCTCAGGAGAAACAGACGTCGGCCTGAAAACGCTCAGTTGGGAATTTCCCTTTAAAACCTGCTGAAAGTGGTCTCAGTTTTGCTTGACCCATATAGTCAGTTCTCTGACAGTATATTTATGTATCTTTTTCTTTCAGGAGCTTGAAATGCATCCCTTTCTCTCTTTGTCGAATCCCTGCAACACTGTTTGGAGCCCAAGGTCATGCACTGTTACCCGGCTTATGGATTTCTTCCCAAGAGAAACTCAGAGGAGTCACTCTTAAGCGGCGTAGACAGAAACCGCCTTCTCAGCTGCTCACTCGTGATTCATCTGGAGGTACTTGCTATCTGGCTCTGTGTGGTTATCCGTATCCCAGGACATACTCGGCTTTCTAGATAGCTTCGTATTTGTGAACGATGTGTGAGCATGGCTGTGCGTGTGTGACAGGTATTCACTCTGGCCTCCGCAGCCGCCAGCCCCCGTCTTCACCATCCCTGCTCAGCCTCCTGAGAGCAGCACCACTCCCCATAAGCTTCCCTCCTCCTCAGAGCACCCGAGCGAGGAGGGCACTGAGTGCTCAGTGGAGAAGAATCAAGAGTTTTCCTTGAGTCTTAGGATGAAGGAATTTTCCCTCTCTCGGTTTTTATCGGTAAGTCTTGTAGGGAGGTGATCAAAACAGTGCTTTTCCCTGGACAGCGTGTCTTCTTAAAAATGTTTGCTTGTTTGGTTGCGCTGGGTCTCAGCTGCAGGGCACGGGACCTTTCGTTGTGGCAGGTGGACTCTCAGTTGCAGCCTGAGCGATCTAGTTCCCTGACCAGGGCCCCCTACACTGGGGTCATGGGGTCTTAGCCACTGGACCCCCAGGTCTCCCAGCTTGTCTCACTTTCCAAAACCTAGGCCAATAGGGAATTGTCTTTGGTGCTGAGGAGGAAGAAACAATATTATTTCTACCTTATTTATAAGGATCAGTTTTAAAACCTGAACCATAAGTGAACCTATTTTATTTTGTAGCATTTATTTTTAATTAACCCCCCTCAAATAACCAATTAGATATTTGTCATATGCAAAACAACTTACTTGAAAAATCTGTTACCTAGAAAGCATACTTTCTTTTTTTTTTTTGGTTAAAATAAACTTCACCGATAAATCCACCATTGTCTCAAATCAAACATTAAACTTGTAAGAGTACCTCTTCTTTCTCATCAACAAGGATACCGCTTAACAGCAAGAGTAGTAATCACCATGTTCTATGAGCAAGAGCTTGTCTACAAAATAATTGAGCTAAACAAAATTTTTCTTATGGATTGATTGGGAATCGAACATTGGTCATTCAAGATTGAATAGCTCACACATGAGCAAGTTAACACAAAGCCATTATTTCAAGAACAGCCAAATATACAAGTCTAACTCTTTCTCCAGGTATGGGGGACACAGTATCGTGGTCCCCAGTGCCGCCAAAGGGTGACCGTTTGTCCTATTTGTTCATCATTTTTCCTTTCCTTTCGTTTCCTTTGGTGCTGCGTGTGGGATCTTAGTGCCCCAGCCAGGGGCGGGACCTGTGCCCCGTGCAGGGGAGCGCAGAGCCCTAACCGCGGGGCTGCTGAGGCGTTTCTGCTCTTTTTACGGGTGCCGTTGTGCCGTGCTCGCCGCTCTCTCAGTGCCACTGCTTTATTCTTATCCTGCCTACCGTTCACGTCTCCTTCAGGAGGTTTCCTTGGACACTTGAAACTGGTTGAAATGTCTCCTCTCGCTCTCTTACAATCCCTAAAAGCCTTCTCTTGCAGTCCTGAATGCAGGAAGCTGGGAGAACGATTAAAAGCTGCTGTCACGATCCAGTCAGCACTGCGATAGTCTGGATCCGGGCACGGGTTGCAGGGATGAGGAGAGAGAATGTGTTTTATGCACTTTCGAGGTGGAGTTGATGTGGACTGCCAAGGGACTACGTGTGAGAAATGGAGAAAAAGAGGTTTCCAGAAAAACTAAAAGCAGAGCTACTGTATGACCCAGCTACTCTTGGGTGTATATTAAAAAAAAAAAACTGAAAATACTAATTCAGAAAGATGCTCCCCAGTGTTCATAGCAGCACTCTTTATGACAGTCAAGACATGAAAGCAATCTGAGTGTCCACCAACAGAGAAGAGCATACAGATGTGGCACACATGTACAGTGGATTCATTGCCAAGGGACTATGTGTGAGAAATGGAGAAAAAGAGGTTTCCAGAAAAACTAAAAGCAGAGCTACTGTATGACCCCGCTACTCTTGGGTGTATATTAAAAAAAAAACTGAAAATACTAATTCAGAAAGATGCTCCCCAGTGTTCATAGCAGCACTCTTTATCACAGTCAAGACATGAAAGCAATCTGAGTGTCCACCAACAGAGAAGAGCATACAGATGTGGCACACATGTACAGTGGATTCTTACTCAGTAAATAAAAGGAAGAAAATAATGCCACACGCAGCAACGTGGATGGGCCAGAGATGGTCATACCGAGTGCAGTCGTCAGAGTCAGACACCATCAAATATTTTTTGCAAGGTCATATTTAAAAAGTATGCGATAAGAAGAGATTCTTAGGTAGCCATGGTCTAAGATCAAGTGATTACTGGCATTTGTGGCCAAGTATTATAAACGGGTAAACTCCTAAGAGACAGAAGTAGAGCTGGATGTGGACTCACCCACCACCATCAGGTGGGAGAGAATGGTGACCTCCTGCTTTGAGCCCCAGCACCCCCTACGGGGCAGCCAGGACCTTTGCTGAGAAGAACAAAGGCAACAGGAAGGCTGGGAGCTTGGAGGAACATGGATGGGGATCAGTCCTGAGGACTAGAGAGACCAGTGTGGGAGACGGAAAGGAAACGGAGTGAAGAGTTGAGTTGATCTCTGCTCTTTAGGAAAGACAGGGAAGAGGCTGGGTAGGCCTATTCTAAGGCATCCATTTTAGCTGTGGGTTCTTGGGCAAGTTAAACTCTCTAGTTGCTCGTGTGTAAGGTGGAAATAATTATAATAACTTTCACCTTGTGAGAAATAAATGAGATATGGCACGTAAAACACCAGCACGGTGACTGCCACCTCGGCAGGACTCAATCTGTCTAGTTCTTTCAATATCTTTGAGAAGCATTTGTATATTTTTAAAGGGCTTTGTGCATCAATGAGTGATTTTAATGGTAAACCATTAAATAAACAAATGTTATAAAACACTGTAGTCTCAAGGATAAACAAAAAAATATATTTCATCATAACAAGACAATCAATTTACATTTTAAGGCATTTGGCAAAATTATGTATAATTTCATCTATTTAGGAAGCCCAGACTTTCTAAGGGGGTTAACGGTGAATTTTTAAAAAGTGAAACCTTATAGCAGTAAAAATTGTAGACATTTTTTACTTTGCTTAAAAATTTCTATAGTTAATTCTTCAAGTAGAACTGGCTGCTATACCTCAATACTAGTTTCAATTCTCAAATCAATAGCCTGGGATTCTTTGGGAAAAAATCTAATTAGTCTCACTGAGGGGTTACCTCCTAAGGCAGTGGGCGCCCCACCACTCCTGAGGTACCCACCAGGAGGGAAGCCCTCTCAGCCCCCTAGGAGGGCACTTTACGTGCTCAGGCAACACGTGGGGACCGCAGCAGCTTTAAGACAAGCTCTGCTCTCCGGTCTGGTGCTGTCAGAGCGGCTGTGTTTACAAGGCACTTCACTTTGGAGGCCGGTTTCCTGTGAGTGGGATGCTGTTGCCCAGAGAGACGGGAATCATCCGCAAGCAAAACCAAACAGGTCTCGGTGTAGATCCTGGGCCGTTAGTGCTGCATCGCTGTTGGACGGTATCAGCGCACGGTTAAAGGGAGAATGAGGTGAGGTCGGTGCCTGCACGCTTGCGGGGGACCCCCCACCCCGGCCCACCCTGGCCCGCCGCGGCCCCGCCCCGGGCGCAGTCTTCTGCCTGAGCTCCTCTTGGAATGCCTCTCCCCATTCTCTCGCTTAGTGGAGTCTACCTATCCTTCAAGATCCAGATGTCACTTTTTCTCCCTGACTCCTTTTTGTCCTGCCGGGATTGTATGCTTTGTTTTGCTGCCAGAGTATCCTGTGTTTGCTAAGGCTGAAGCATGTCCCCCCCAGGCATCCTTACTGTTTCTGCGTCTCCATCACGCGATCTTCCGAGGAGCCTGTTGTATTTACCTTCATATCCCCAGAACTCAGCACCGGGCCTGGCATTATTTATCCAGTAAAGACCTTTACCTGAGAACCTCCTCCCTGGACATGCGGATCCCCGTGAGTTGAATGACCAGCACCTCACTGTCATGATACATTGACCAGGGTCTCACCGGAAGGGCTCTGCCCCTGGGGACGTCTGACTGTGGCTCTAGACCTCTTCAGTGGTCACAGCGAGGGGAGGGCGCTGGTGCTGGCATCCGCTGGGCGAGGCCAGGGATGCTGCTTAATGTCCCACCATGTACAGGACAGCCCCCAGCAGAGCGTCATCCTGCTCCGAATGTCAGCGACACCGAGACCAAGAAACCCTGTTCTAGAGAAGAGAAGGCTGTACGGTCACACTTCCCACGGGACCACATGGACCTGCACAGCGTCGGGGCCCACGGGGACCCACGGCGTCGGGGCCCAGGGGGACCTACAGTGTCAGAGACCGCCTGGACCTACAGTCAGGAACCACACTGGGCTACAGCATCAGGGACCACATGGACCCACAGCGTCAGGGCCCAGGGGGACCCACACAGCATCGGGGCCCAGAGGGACCCACGGCGTCAGGGCCCACAGGGACCCACGGTGTCGGGGCCCAGGGGGACCCACACAGCATCAGGGCCCAGAGGGACCCACGGCGTCAGGGCCCACAGGGACCCACGGTGTCGGGGCCCAGGGGGACCCACACAGCATCAGGGCCCAGGGGGACCCACGGCGTCAGGGCCCACAGGGACCCACGGTGTCGGGGCCCAGGGGGACCCACACAGCATCAGGGCCCAGGGGGACCCACGGCGTCAGGGCCCACAGGGACCCACGGTGTCGGGGCCCAGGGGGACCCACACAGCATCAGGGCCCAGGGGGACCCACGGCGTCAGGGCCCACAGGGACCCACGGTGTCGGGGCCCAGGGGGACCCACACAGCATCAGGGCCCAGGGGGACCCACGGCGTCAGGGCCCACAGGGACCCACGGTGTCGGGGCCCAGGGGGACCCACACAGCATCAGGGCCCAGGGGGACCCACGGCGTCAGGGCCCACAGGGACCCACGGTGTCGGGGCCCAGGGGGACCCACACAGCATCAGGGCCCAGGGGGACCCACGGCGTCAGGGCCCACAGGGACCCACGGTGTCGGGGCCCAGGGGGACCCACACAGCATCAGGGCCCAGGGGGACCCACGGCGTCAGGGCCCACAGGGACCCACGGTGTCGGGGCCCAGGGGGACCCACACAGCATCAGGGCCCAGGGGGACCCACGGCGTCGGGGACCACACGGACCTGCACAACGTCAAGACCCAGAGGGGCCCACAGCGTCGGGGCCCAGAGGGACCCACGGCGTCAGGGATCATGAGGACCCACGGCGTCTGGGCCCAGGGGGACCCCCGGCGTCGGAGCCCAGGGGGACCTCAGACCCGTGAGGGTGTAGCGTGTGCGTGCCCAGTCGCTCAGTCGTGTCCCTTTGCGACCCCATAGACTGTAGTGTGGCCTGCCAGGCTCCCCTGTTCGTGGGATTGTCTAGGCAAGAGTACTGAGTGGGTTTCCATGCCCTCCTCCAGGGGATCTTCCCGACTCAGGGACTGAACCGAGTCTCCTGCATTGCCGACAGATTCTTTACCATCTGAGTCACCATATATAAAAGTATATATAGTTCTTTAGTCAGAAATTCCCCAAAGCATTAGCAATTATCGAGTGCTTTCAGAGACGGCTGTGTATCGGAACTTGGCTCCAGTTATGTGGAAGGCTTGGATCAGGCTCCTCCGACTGAGAAAGGCTGAGCGTGATAAGCGGGGTCTGCGCCCCCGCCCGCGGCCGCAGTGCGTGTGTTTCGCTGCGGATGCCGCTCCCGGGGCGCCACTGGCTGGGGCTCTCCCTGACCCGGGCGCCGCGGCCCCAGCTCCCGGCTCCGCTCTGCCCGTGTATCTGAAGTTTTAAGGCAGTGTAGGTAAGAAACCTCCACGGGGTCGCAGAGGGTCGGACATGACTGAGCGACTGAGCAGTAAGGTAGGAAGCAGTGAGATGTGAGAGGCTGCATACACTGTACCCTCACGTGCGAGCCGGAGCCGGGGCGACCAGCTTCCAGGAGGCCGCTGGGCCCTCACTGCCTCAGACTTCCCGTCGTAACGCTGGCCTGATGGAGTGTTCGGGGACATTTGGAAAACCACCCTCTGTCTGAAATGCCGAGCCTCCCAGCTGCGGGGCTCCTTCTGCGTCTTCTTGACCGGGAGGGCTGCTTTCCCGCGAGCGGTGGCGCGGTGCTGCTTCCAGCCCGGGGCTCTCCCTCCGCTCGCCTGCCTGCGCCGCGGGCCGTGCCGCCGCCTCCCCATCCGTCCCTCCGGGCCGCCCGTGATTGCGGGATGGTGCTGGCCCGGGCCCTCAGCCTGGTGCGGACTCAGGGGCGGCGAGGCGCTCCCCCCAGGCCCAGGCCCCCACCTGCGCGGGCCCCTCAGTCCCTTATTTTAATCAAGCCAAGTATAGTAGAGTTTAGCTCTTGAAACCTAATCTGAAAGTTACATTTTTACAAAATAGAAGAATTGCACGTTTCAGGTTGTTAAAATGTCTCATCTTTCCGCATCTTGCCTCATGTCTTCGTAAGGGTTCCCCGGGCTTTCCTGTCTCTCCCTGCGTGGGTGTGTTTGGTTCGCTCGGCTTTCCCGCGCTCTGAGCCTCTCGGGTGCGGGGAACCGCGCTGTGTGCCCCTGCGCGGGCTCTGCGGTTGCGGTGCGTGGGCTGAGTTGCTTTGCCGCACGTGGGAGCTTCCGGGTCAGGGATTGAACCCGTTTCTCCTGCACTGGCAGCTGAATTCCTTACCACTGAGCCACCGGGAAGCCCCCCGAAGGCACTCTTATTCCTGGCTTTTCTTCCCAGGGTATGACATTTCCCCTTCCTTCAGCTGGCGCCCTTGCCCTGTACTTTTGGGAGACACAGTTCTAAACGACATAAAAAGGGAAGTGTTAAGGGATGGAAGCCAGTTTTCACTTTTTTCCTTTTGCCTTATTTTACTTTTAAACTTTGTATTTTGTATTGGAATATAGCCGAGGAGCCGTGTTGTGATGGTTTCAGGTGAAGAAAAGGTGAGTCAAAGGGACTCGGCCCTATGCATACATGTCTCCACTCTCCCCCAGACTCAGCTCCCAGCCAGGCTGCCACAGAGTGTTGAGCGAGTTCCCTGTGCTATACAGCAGGTCCGTATTGGTTATCCATTTTAAATACTGCAGTGTATACCTGTCCATGCCAAACTCTGTATCTCTCCCCCCGCTGCTGGCAACCATAAATTCAGTCTCTAAGTCTGTAAGTCTCTTTCTGTTTTGTAAATAAGTTCATTTGTATCATTTCTTTTTGGATTCCACATATAGGGAGTGTTATATGATGTTTCTGCTTCTCTGACTTACTTCACCTAGTATGATAATCTCTAGTTACATCTAGGAGAAGGAAATGGCAACCCACTCCGATATTCTTGCCTGGAGAATCCCAGGGACGGGGGAGCCTGGGGGGCTGCCGTCTGTGGGGTCGCACAGAGTCGGGCACAACTGAAGCGACTGAGCAGCAGCAGCAGTTGCATGCATGTTACTGCAAATGGCATTATTTCATTCCTTTTAGTGGGTGACTAGTATTCCCTTGAACTATGTGGCACATTTTCTATATCCATTTCTCTGTTGATGTACATTTAGGTTGTGGAAGGAACTTTGGGGTTGATTCAGACTCTGGTTATTTAAGATGAGGAACAGACCTTGGGAGGAGAGGTAAACACCTCTGTGCAGCATTTCAAGAGGGTGGTTTGATTTCACCCTGAAAACGAGAGAAACCGTTAGGATTCTAGGCAGGCTGGTGGTGTGCCCCAATTAGCGCCGTTGCTGGGCCCCTTCCCACGCTGATCAGGGCCCGTGTCTCCGGCTCTGCCCTGGTCAGAGGCTCACCCCTCTTCTCCAGAACGCGTGTGGACTGTGTGCTGGTGATGGAGCAAACCTCAGTGATTACAAGAAGTTTTCTGCCTTTCGCCCGTTTTTGGTATAGATATCTATGACAATGGCCTCATCTCTGAACTTTCCATCTTTTAAAGTTTACCCAGTCCTTGCTTTTTGGGGTACATTTTCTATCTAGTCCAAAGTCAGGAATTTCTGAATGCCATTTCAGGTTCTAGTGTAAGTATCTGAAGTGAAGTGAAGTCGCTCAGTCGTGTCCGACTCTTTGCCACCCCGTGGACTGTAGCCCACCAGGCTCCTCTGTCCGTGGGATTCTCCAGGCAAGAATACTGGAGTGGGTTGCCATTTCCTTCTCCAGGGGATCTTCCCGACCCAGGGATCAAACCCAGGTCTCCTGCACTGCAGGCTGACTCTTTAACCTCTGAGCCACCAGGGAAGCCTTAAGTATCTGAAGGAGTCATTAAACATATAAGAAAAACGAAAAAAAGAAAAAAAAGAAGTTAGTTTCCTGCATCCTATAGTTTGGGTACGTGTTCCTCAAAATAACTGTTGAATAGTTAGAAATATATTAACCAAGATATCTCATGAAACAACACATCTTACATCTAAAGTTCAAGACATTTGATAGTTAAAGGGGGAGGATCCCAAATTTCTATGAAATTCTTAAGTCATTTCTGAATTTTCAGAGAAAAAGAATTATCATTATTTATTTACTTTAGTGTATATTTTATCATGGTTTAATTCTTCGAATTTAATTCTGGTTCCAAATTGGGAAAGGAGTATGTCAAGGCTATATATTGTCACCCTGCTTATTTAACTTCTATGCAAAGTACATCATGCAAAATGCCTGACTGGATGAATAACAAGCTGGAATCAAGATTGCCGGGAGAAATATCAATAATCTCAGATATGCAGATGACACCACCCTTATGGCAGAAAATGAAGAGAAACTAAAGAGTCTCTTGATGAAGGTGAAAGAGAAGAATGGAAAAGCTGGCTTGAAACTTAACATTCAAAGGACTAAGATCATGGCATCTGATCCCATCACTTCATGGCAAATAGATGGGGAAATAATGGAGACAGTGAGAGGCCTTAGGCTCCAAAATCACAGCAGGTGACTGAAGGCATGAAATTAAAATGCGCTTGCTCCTTGGAAGAAAAACTGTGACCAGCCTAGACAGCATATTCAAAAGCAGAGACATTACTTTGCTGACAAAGGTCATTCTAGTCAAAGCTATGGTTTTTCCAGCAGTCATGTTTGGATGTGAGAGTCAGACTATAAAGAAAGCTGAGCACCAAAGAACTGATGCTTTTCAACTGTGGTGTTGGAGAAGACTCTTGGAGTCCTTTGGACTGCAAGCAGACCCAACCAGTCCATCCTAAAGGAAATCAGTTCTGAATATTCAGTGGGAGGACTGATGCTGAAGCTGAAGCTCCATTACTTTGGTCACCGGATGAGAGGAGCTGATTCATTGAAAAAGACCCTGATGCTGGGAAAGATTGAGGGCAGGAGGAGAAGGGGACGACAGAGGATGAGATGGCTGGATGGCATCACTGACTCAATGGACATGAGTTTGAGCAAGCTCTGGGAGTTGGTGGTGGACAGGGAAGCCTGGCGTGCTGCAGTCCATGGGGTCACAAAGAGCTGGACATGACTGAACGACTGAACTGAACTCAATTCTTTGAAAAAGTGTGATCTTTGCCTGTATACACAATTCTATATTTAGCAGATTTTTTGATGAATTAGAACATCCCCAATGGGAATTCATCTTCCTTTCCATATTTGCCGTTTTACCCTCATTTGAGGAATGCTCTGCAAACTCTGCTGTGCATCAAAGCTATCTAAACACGTGCCTTTTCTTCCTGTTCAGCTGTTTCCTTTTGGGAAACAGAGGCTGGGCCTTTTTATTGTTTTATTTCATGAATCAGTTGGCACAATCCGTGGCACACAGTTTGTTTAGTAAATATTGTTTAACACTTGTGCTCAAGAGCTGAATTTACTTTAGCAAGGAAATGGATCACCTGGTCTTTTATGGAACTGCAAACCCCTGCCTCTCCCAGCCCCTCCCCCATTCCCTGTGATCCTGGTTCTAAGTGCCTGCCTGTACTTAAAGCAGAACTTCTAAAGTTCCGTTTGTGTGTTCTCTCAACTGCTTGGCTGATTTCTGAAGGCTGAACTCTGAAGAACTGATGCTTTTAAATTGTGGTTCTGGAGAAAACTCTTGAGAGTCCCTTGGACAGCAAGGAGATCAAGCTGGTCAATCCTAAAGGAATTCAACTCTGAATTGGAAAGCCTGATGCTGGAGCTCCAATACTTTGGCCACCTGATGCAAAGAACAGACTCATTGGAAAAGACCCAGATGCTGGGAAGTATTGAGGGCGGGAGAAGTGGGCAACAGGAGATGAGATGGTCGGATGACATCGCCAACTCCATGGACCTGAATTTGAGCAAACCATAGGAAATAGTGAAGTACAGGGAAGCCTGGCATGCTGCAGTCCATGGGGTCACAAAGAGTTAAACACAACTTAGCGACTGAACAACAAATGACATAATCTCATTTCTTTAGCAGAAATTCAAATGCGAAGTATTTGAGAAGAGCGATGCTTAAAAACAGGGCTGTCTGCTGGCTCAGTGGTAAAGAATCTGCTTGCTAATGCCGGAGACCCAGGTTGTATTCTTGGGTCAGGAAGATCCCGTGGAGAAGGAAGTAGCAACTCACTCCAGTACTCTTGCCTGGGAAATCCCATGGACAGTGGAGCCTGGCGGGCTCTAGTCCATGGTGTCTCAAAGAATTGGACATGACTTAGTGAAAAAACTACAGCTGCAACAATGGTTAAAGGCACTAAGCCTTAAACCACTAAGTGATTTCCCTGGTGGTCCAGTGGTTAAGGCTTTGCCTTCCAATGCAGGGGATGCATGTTCAGTCCCTGGTTGGGAACTAAGACCCTCCATGCCTTGTGGCCAAAAAAACCACAAAACATAAAACAGAAGCCATATTGTAACAAATTCAATAAAGACTTAAAAAAAAAGTCCACATCCAAAAAAAAAAAAGATATTAGACTCTCCTCTAATCCATGATGAATGAAGTGTCTAAGCATTTATTTTACAGTGTGGAGGAGAAAGGGCCCAGTTATAGATCGGAGACTTGGAGGCCAGGGATGCTCCAGAAAAGCTCTCACATCATCACATGGTGGCCCAGGTCTGGGTGTATCCCCTGGTGATGAGATTCCCCTGGTGATGAGATTCCCCTGGTGATGAGATTTCCCCTGGTGATGAGATTTCCCTGGTGATGAGATATCCAAGTATTGCACTTAGGACTCTTTTGTTGACCATGATGGCTACTCCATTTCTTCTGAGGGATTCCTGCCCACAGTAGTAGATATAATGGTCATCTGAGTTAAATTCACCCATGCCAGTCCATTTTAGTTCTCTGATTCCTAGAATGTCGACATTGACTCTTGCCATCTCTTGTTTGACCACTTGCAATTTTCCTTGATTCATGGACCTGACATTCCAGGTTCCTATGCAATATTGCTCTTTACAGCATCGAACCTTGCTTCTATCACCAGTCACATCCACAGCTGGGTATTGTTTTTGCTTTGGCTCCATCCCTTCATTCTTTCTGGAGTTATTTCTCCACTGATCTCCAGTAGCGTGTTGGGCACCTACTGACCTGGGGAGTTCCTCTTTCAGTATCCTATCATTTTGCCTTTACATAACTGTTCATGGGGTTCTCAAGGCAAGAATACTGAAGTGGTTTGCCATTCCCTTCTCCAGTGGACCACATTCTGTCAGACCTCTCCACCATGACCAGCCCGTCTTGGGTTGCCCCGTGGGCATGGTTTAGTTTGGCTGTGGTTAGATAAGGCTGTGGTCCTAGTGTGATTAGATTGACTAGTTTTCCGTGATTATGGTTTCAGTGTGTCTGCCCTTTGATGCCCTCTTGCAACACCTACCATCTTACTTGAGTTTCTCTTACCTTGGATGGGGGGTATCTCTTCACGGCTGCTCCAGCAAAGTGCAGCCGCTGCTCCTTACCTTGGACGAAAGGTATCTCCTCACCGCCGCCGTTCCTGACCTTCAATGTGGGATAGCTCCCCTAGGCCCTCCTGCGCCTGCGCAGCCACCGCTCCTTGGACGTGTGGTTGCTCCTCCCTGCCGCCACCCCTGGCCTCGGGCGCGGGGTAGCTCCTCTCCGCCGTTCCTGCGCCGTCGCAGCCTGGCACTCTTGGCTGCTGCTCCTGACCTCAGACATGGGGTAACTCCTCCTGGCTGTCGCCCTTCGGGCATGAGGTCCTCCCAGCTTCTGCCCCTGACCTCGGACATGGGGTAGCTCCTCTCGGCTGCCCTTGGTCGCAGCTGCCCGTGCTTTTCATTATAGGGGACTGGAATGCAAAAGGAGGAAGTCAAGAAACATGTGGAGTAACAGGCAAATTTGGCCTTGGAATGCGGAATGAAGCAGGGCAAAGGCTAATAGAGTTTTGCCAAGAGAACGCACTGGTCATAGCAAACACCCTCTTCCAACAACACAAGAGAAGACTCTACACATGGACATCACCAGATGGTCAACACCGAAATCAGATTGATTATATTCTTTGCAGCCAAAGATGGAGAAGCTCTATACAGTCAACAAAAACAAGACCAGGAGCTGACTGTGGCTCAGATCATGAACTCCTTATTACCAAATTCAGACTCAAATTGAAGAAAGTAGGGAAAACCACTAGACCATTCAGGTATGACCTAAATCAAATCCCTTATGATTATACAGTGGAAGTGAGAAATAGATTTAAGGGCCTAGATCTGATAGATAGAGTGCCTGATGAACTATGGAATGAGGTTCGTGACATTGTACATATCCTATCATTTTGCCTTTTCATACTGTTCATGGGGTTCTCAAGGCAAGAATACTGAAGTGGTTTGCCATTCCCTTCTCCAGTGGACCACATTCTGTCAGACATCTCCACCATGACCAGCCCGTCTTGGGTTGCCCCGTGGGCATGGTTTAGTTTGGCTGTGGTTAGATAAGGCTGTGGTCCTAGTGTGATTAGATTGACTAGTTTTCCGTGATTATGGTTTCAGTGTGTCTGCCCTTTGATGCCCTCTTGCAACACCTACCATCTTACTTGAGTTTCTCTTACCTTGGATGGGGGGTATCTCTTCACGGCTGCTCCAGCAAAGTGCAGCCGCTGCTCCTTACCTTGGACGAAAGGTATCTCCTCACCGCCGCCGTTCCTGACCTTCAATGTGGGATAGCTCCCCTAGGCCCTCCTGCGCCTGCGCAGCCACCGCTCCTTGGACGTGTGGTTGCTCCTCCCTGCCGCCACCCCTGGCCTCGGGCGCGGGGTAGCTCCTCTCCGCCGTTCCTGCGCCGTCGCAGCCTGGCACTCTTGGCTGCTGCTCCTGACCTCAGACATGGGGTAACTCCTCCTGGCTGTCGCCCTTCGGGCATGAGGTCCTCCCAGCTTCTGCCCCTGACCTCGGACATGGGGTAGCTCCTCTCGGCTGCCCTTGGTCGCAGCTGCCCGTGCTTTTCATTATAGGGGACTGGAATGCAAAAGGAGGAAGTCAAGAAACATGTGGAGTAACAGGCAAATTTGGCCTTGGAATGCGGAATGAAGCAGGGCAAAGGCTAATAGAGTTTTGCCAAGAGAACGCACTGGTCATAGCAAACACCCTCTTCCAACAACACAAGAGAAGACTCTACACGTGGACATCACCAGATGGTCAACACCGAAATCAGATTGATTATATTCTATGCAGCCAAAGATGGAGAAGCTCTATACAGTCAACAAAAACAAGACCAGGAGCTGACTGTGGCTCAGATCATGAACTCCTTATTACCAAATTCAGACTCAAATTGAAGAAAGTAGGGAAAACCACTAGACCATTCAGGTATGACCTAAATCAAATCCCTTATGATTATACAGTGGAAGTGAGGAATAGATTTAAGGGCCTAGATCTGATAGATAGAGTGCCTGAAGAACTATGGAATGAGGTTCGTGACATTGTACGGGAGACAGGGATCAAGACCATCCCCATGGAAAAGAAATGCAAAAAAGCAAAATGGCTGTCTGGGGAGGCCTTACAAATAGCTGTGAAAAGAAGAGAGGCGAAAAGCAAAGGAGAAAAGGAAAGATATAAGCACCTGAATGCAGAGTTCCAAAGAATAGCAAGAAGAGATAAGAAAGCCTTCTTCAGTGATCAATGCAAAGAAATAGAGGAAAACAACAGAATGGGAAAGACTAGAGATCTCTTCAAGAAAATTAGAGATACCAAGGGAACATTTCATGCAAGGATGGGCTCGATAAAGGACAGAAATGGTATGGACCTAACAGAAGCAGAAGATATTAAGAAGAGGTGGCAAGAATACACAGAAGAACTGTACAAAAAAGATCTTCACGACCCAGATAATCATGATGATGTGATCACTAATCTAGAGCCAGACATCTTGGAATGTGAAGTCAAGTGGGCCTTAGAAAGCATCACTACGAACAAAGCTAGTGGAGGTGATGGAATTCCAGTTGAGCTGTTTCAAATCCTGAAAGATGATGCTGTGAAAGTGCTGCACTCAATCTGCCAGCAAATTTGGAAAACTCAGCAGTGGCCACAGGACTGGAAAAGGTCAGTTTTCATTCCAATTCCAAAGAAAGGCAATGCAAAAGAATGCTCCAATTACCGCACAATTGCACTCATCTCACATGCTAGTAAAGTAATGCTCAAAATCCTCCAAGCCAGGCTTCAGCAATACGTGAACCGTGAACTCCCTGATGTTCAAGCTGGCTTTAGAAAAGGCAGAGGAACCAGAGATCAAATTGCCAACATCCGCTGGATCATGGAAAAAGCAAGAGAGTTCCAGAAAAACATCTACTTCTGCTTTATCGACTATGCCAAAGCCTTTGACTGTGTGGATCACAATAAACTGTGGAAAATTCTGAAAGAGATGGGAATACCAGACCACCTAACCTGCCTCTTGAGAAATCTGTATGCAGGTCAGAAAGCAACAGGTAAAACTGGACATGGAACAACAGACTGGTTCCAAATAGGAAAAGAAGTACGTTAAGGCTGTATATTGTCACCCTGCTTATTGAACTTCTGTGCAGAGTACATCATGAGAAACACTGGTCTGGAAGAAACACAAGCTGGAATCTAGATTGCCGGGAGAAATATCAATAACCTCAGATATGCAGATGACACTACCCTTATAGCAGAAAGTGAAGAGGAACTAAAAAGGCTCTTGATGAAAGTGAAAATGGAGAGTGAAAAAGTTGGCTTAAAGCTCAACATTCAGAAAATGAAGATCATGGCATCCAGTCCCATCCCTTCATGGGAAATAGATGGGGAAACAGTGGAAACAGTGTCAGGCTTTATTTTTTGGGGCTCCAAAATCACTGCTGATGGTGACTGCATCCATTAAATTAAAAGATGCTTGCTTCTTGGAAGAAAAGTTATGACCAACCTAGATAGCATATTCAAAAGCAGAGACATTACTCTGCCGACTAAGTTCCATCTAGTCAAGGCTATCGTTTTTCCTGTGGTCTTTATGGATGTGAGAGTTGGACTGTGAAGAAAGCTGAGCTCCGAAAAATTGATGCTTTTGAACTGTGGTGTTGGAGAAATTTCTTGTGAGTCCCTTGGATTGCAAGGAGATCCAACCAGTCCATTCTGAAGGAAATCAGCCCTGGGATTTCTTTGGAAGCAATGATGCTAAAGCTGAATCTCCAGTACTTTGGCCACCTCATGTGAAGAGTTGACTCATTGGAAAAGACTTTGATGCTGGGAGGGATTGGGGGCAGGAGGAGAAGGGGATGACAGAGGATGAGATGGCTGGATGGCATCACGGACTCGATGGACATGAGTCTGTGTAAACCCTGGGAGTTGGTGATGGACAGAGAGGCCTGGCATGCTGCAATTCATGAGGTTGCAAAGAGTTGGACACGACTGAGCCACTGAACTGAACTGACTGAACTGATGAGATATCCCCTGGTGATGAGATTCCCCAGGTGATGAGATTCCCCTGGCGATGAGGTATCCCAGGGAATGAAGAACCTAGGCAGAGAGTCATTAATTCTGCTTTCTCTCCCATCTGGCTGAAATCTCTCTAGCTTATAATTTAGTTCTCCTTAGCAGCAGCAGAAGGCAGCTGGATCAGGTGGCACCCCTTCTAATGCCTCTTCTTCAGGGGAAATTAGTATCAATTTCTTTAGCCTTTAATCTGCCAGCCAGAGTTTTAATGATTGCTCTGTTCTCCCAAGAGTCCTCTTGAAGATTTCTGCAACTCCCAGGACCCAGAACAGCACAATGCTCTAGTGAACAACCCCCAGGTAAACTCTGTCTCCAGCGGGAGAGGACGGCACAGCCTTTCTTGCACTCTTGTTTATATCGCTCATATTTTAAGCATTGTGATCTCTTCTATACCACTATTTTTTGTAGCTGTACTTTCTCCTAGTTTCTTCCTTCAGAGTACAGAACCAAACTCCATCACTCAGTGTTTTAAATGTCAAAAAGAAAATTTGTGTCCGACTCTGCGACCCCATGGACTGTAGTCTACCAGGTTCCTCCGTCCATGGGATTCTCCAGGCAAGACTGTAGCCTACCGGGTTTCTCTGTCCATGGGATTCTCCAGGCAAGAATACTGGAATGGGTTGCCATTTTCTTCTGTGGGAGATCTTCCTGACCCAGGGATTGAACCCAGGTCTCCTGGATTGTAGGCAGATGCTTTACCGTCTGAGCCACCAGGGAAGTCCTTGGCAAACTGCTTTTAAAAGCCAGTTTTTCTGGGGCCTTCACAGAAGTGGACGGAGAAGGCAATGGCACCCCACTCCAGTACTCTTGCCTGGAAAATCCCATGGACGGAGGAGCCTGGTGGGCTGCAGTCCATGGGATCGCTAAGAGTCGGACACGACTGAGCGAATTCACTTCACTTCACTTCACTTCACAGAAGTGGAAGAATAACAATTTCACTTCACTTCACAGAAGTGGAAGAATAACAATAAGTAGTGATTTTCTCAGTAGTGGAATCCACTGTCTACTGGGTAAACCTAGAACAGCAGAGACTTGGAGTAAATTCCTATCTTCCTATTCACTGTGATTTGGTGATGCCAACCTGTTTGCACGTCAGCGTCCTCGTTGTGTCTGACTCTTTGCAACCCCATGGACTGTGGCCCGCCAGGAATATCCATGGCATCCTCCAGGTAACAGTACCAGAGTGGGTAGCCATTCCCTTCTCCAGGGGATCGTCCCAACCCAGGGATCGAATCCAGGTCTCCTGCCTTGCAGACAGATTCTTTACCATCTGAGCCACCAGGGGAGCCCCTCCATAAAATTAGATCCACAATATTTGACTTATCTTGACTTAACTTCATTACTGAACTGAACTGAACTGACTTAACTTTGGGATTCATGAAAAATAAGGAACAAGCAGATACAACTGTGAAACAGCTCGGGCTGACAAATACCGTTGGTAGCTGTCAGTCATTTATCTGAAGTTCATGTCGGTACCAGCAAACTGAGTCAAAATAAATTCTGTCACTGAATGCATCCGTCTGTCTCCTCTCTTTAGCCGTGTCTCTGTCTCTTGTCCCATGAGTACCCACTGATGCCCCAGGTACCAGGTGATTTTGGAGGTGTTGTGTTGGTAAATATAACAGGTGAGATCTCTACCTTTGTGAAGGGTACATTCTACTGTGCAGGAGGGAAGAGAGAGGAGAGACAGAAATAGATAAATAAATGAAAATACAAGAGATGAACACAGGTGAACATTACCCAGAAGAAAGGAAGGGGTGTGTGTGAGTCATCAGGCCAGCTGACTGAAGGTGGGCGAGGTGGTGAGTGGAGGCTGAAGCTGTCCTCTAGGGTGAGCAGTTTGGTCTTAGTTTATCTAAACATTTTTTAGTAATGAGTTCTTTATTCTTATTTTTTTCCAGAGTTTTTTTTTTTACTTGACCTGTGGTTGATTAACAATGTTGTGTTAGTTTCTGCTGTAAAGTGATTCAGTTAGTTATACATACACATAGATAGTTTTCCATATTCTTGGTTTTATTTTCAGAGCAAGTGGAAGCCACTCGGGTATCATAGTGTCAAGAGCTGATTTCGATGTTCAGAAATTCTCTATGGTTGCTCTTTGGGAGCTCCATGATAAGAAGGGGAAGTGGACGCAGGGAAACAGACAAGGAAGTTATTGCATGTGTTTGTGGGGGTGGGGGGCAGTGAAAACATGAGCTGGGGTGACGGTCACAGGCAGGGCAAAGGGGAGAGGTGGTTCGGCTGGGCACTGAGTGCAGAGCCCCTGCGTCTTAGTGATGGATTGGTTTCTGGGGTGAGGGAAGAGGAGGACCTGGGAAATCTGGGCCTGGCCTTGCATTGCTGGCTTGAGGATGCTGCTGTCTCCATAGAGCTGGGAGCATGTTTGAAGGAGAACCAGCTGTCCTCCTTCTGACCTGGATGTTTGAGACCTAATGAGCACCAAGGGGAAAAGGCAAAGAGGTAGTTGTCCAAGGAGGTCGGCACCATCAGGAAAAGGTCAGCTCTGGAGACGCTTATCTAAGTGACACTGACACACGGTGTTTAAAGCCTGGGCCTAGGTCAGATTCTCTGGAGCGAGGACAGCACGAAGACAGGAGAGGCTTCGCTGGAAAGAGAAGGCTCCTATCTTGTCAGTTCTCCGAGCGGAGGGCAGCGAACTATAGCGTGTGCACCTCTTTCTGTATGGCTAGGGGCTAAGAAAGGCTTTGTTTTGTTTTGTTTGTTTTTATATTTTTAAAGGCTTATAAAGAAAACAAAGAAGCATATACAAGATTTCCCACAATGGTCCACAGAGTCTAAAATATTTATGATCTAGCATTTTAGAGGGAAAACTTAAAGTGGAGGATGTGAAGCCAGCAGAGGAAACCGAGAAAGAACATGCAGGAGCGTCTGGGGATCAGAAGAGCATGATGTCATGGAAACTACGAGAAGGACGCATCTGACAAAGTTCTCTGAGGACTCACGGGTGGTGAGGAGAGAGGATGGCATGGCTGCCGGGGGCACGCTGGTTAAGGGGAGCAGCTCAGCCTCTGTTACAGGCAGCCCCGACATTTCCAGGGCTTAATAAACGCCCTGCAAGCTTCCGTCCCACCTGTGCAGTTTGCAGTTGGCTTGAGGTGCGGGGTGGTGCGTCCTGCTCCATGTATTCGCACGGGGACACAGTCCTCGTATCTCGTGACCCTTTGGGGTGTTGAACCCTGAAGTTGGATCACCAGCCTCAGGTCAAGGATCCCAGGTGAGAGCTTCTTCAGGGACCAGCACGCTTTCAGCAACGTTCGTGGGTTGGTGCTGAATCTTGTGGCCACGGCCAGCAAGAAGGAGGTTGGGGGCTGTAGTCTGAACAGGTCCCGAGACAGGAAGGCTGATGGGTTTGGTGAACACATGGTCGTCTCCGCACGGGGATCTCCCCAGAACCGTCTCTGTAGTGGAAATTCAGGCAGTGCACACCGTAGCCGTGACTGTAGATGTCAACTTAGCAGATGGAGAAGGCAAGCATGGGCTTCTCTCGCTAAGGATAACTGTGAAGGGGCACGTGAAGTGGGATGGAGGTGGGAGAAGGACGCGGGAAGCACCGTGCGGTCGCTCCAGCCCTGGCGAAGACGACGGTGATGTTGATACCGCCCGCTGTCCGTGGTGCTTCTGAGCACCAGTCCTGTGTCAGCTCACAAATTTCTACAGCACTCTTAGTTGGGGGGTGCCCCTGTCCTCCCTGTTTTGACAGATGAGGAACCTGGAGAACAGAGAGATGAGGTAACTGACCCGGCATCGCGTCGCGCCTGAGCCGGGGTGAGTGCCCGGCCAGGAGGGTTCCTGGGCGCATGCTGCCCACAGCGCTTGGTAGAGAGGGCGCAGCCCTCAGAAGGGAGGAGGCTTACACTTGACTTCCTGACCTGTTGCTCACGAGCTCTGTGACCTTGGGGAAGTCGTGATTTCTCAGTTTTCTCACCTATTGAAAAGACAACACCCACTAGCCTACTACAGAATTATTGGTAGGGTTAACATAACATATGTACCTGGTATAAAGCACCTGGCATCATGCCTAATAACTAGTAGACAGATGATAAACGGCAACTTAATCTACTAATTAAGAAAGGGCTATGTCTGAATAGATTTGTTTCTTGTATTCCACATTTTTAACATAAAATTTGACAACAGCCTTAGAAATTGTGCCTTTGCTTTATAGTCCAGCGACTTCACTTTCACTTTTCACTTTCATGCATTGGAGGAGGAAATGGCAACCCACTCCAGTGTTCTTGCCTGGAGAATCCCAGGGACGGGGGAGCCTGGTGGGCTGCCGCCTATGGGGTCGCACAGAGTCGGACACGACTGAAGCGCCTCAGCAGCAGCAGCAGCAGCAGCAGCAGTGAAGCATGTCATTATGTCTGTGCGTTTTTCAAGGTCCAGGTGCAGGAAATCAGGGTGTGTGTGATTTTGTGTGTAGACCGCAGCATTGTCTCTTCAACAGCTCGGGGAGACTTTCTCAAAGCGACCTGCTGTCCGATAGCAAATTGATGGTCGGTGACTTGATTGTCATTTATCCCCTTATCTTGAACAAATGTGCCTTTGTTTTACACCTGCTAGATGTGGAGGGATAATCTATGAAAAGACTCCCACCTTTCGCATTCAAAAGGTCACTTGCATTTTATAAACACAAGTGAGCAGATATATCATCTGGTCAGAAAGATATTTCACCTATCAGACCAGGGTCTCTGTCCAGTACAATGTGACACCTCCTAAATTTGCAGGGCCCTTAGAGCAAGAGGAAGCAGGACAGGCTGACACCGGCTGAGAGTGGAGTCAGCGAGATCACAAATGTATCTTCAGCACCTTAGATTTTCTTAAAAAAAAGAAACATCTACTGCATTTGGAAGTTGCTTCTGGTGGTTCTTCATTGGTGAGAATTGCGCAGAGAGAGTTTGTCTTTTTGTTGTTGTTTCTGCTTATTTTTGCTTATTTATTTATTTTTCTATTTCTTAACTGTTTTATTGAAACGGATTTTTTCCTTCTTTAAAAATTTTTATTGACGTGTAGTTGATTTACAATATCATGTTAGTTTCAGGTGTACAGCACAGTGCTTCAGTTATGTGCTGAGCATATACATATATATATATATATTCCTTTTCAGATGCTTTTCCCTTATAGGTTATTATAAAATATTGAATACAGGTTCCTGTGCTATACAGCAGGTCCTGTGGTTCATCTATTTTATGTATACTATTGTGTACATGTTAATCCCAAGCTCCTGATTTATCCCTTACCCTGCTTTCCCCTCTGGTAACCATAAGTTTGCTTTCTGTGTCTGTGAGTCTGTTTCTGTTTTGTAAATAAGTTCATTTGCATTTGTCTTTTTTTTTTTTTTTTTTTTTAGATTCTATTAGTGGTAAAGAACCTGCCTGCCAGTGCAGGGAACATAAGAGATGCAGGCTCGATCCCAGGGTCAGGATGATCCCCAGGTCAGGATGATTCCCTGGAGGAAGGCGTGGCAACCCACTCCAGTATTCTGGCCTGGAGAAACCCATGGACAGAGGAGCCTGGTGGGCTATAGATCGTAAGAGTCGGATACGACTGAAGCAACTTAGCACGCATGCACATAAGCAATATCATATGACATTTGTCTTTCTCTGTCTGATTTGCTTCACTTAATACGATAATCTCTAGGTCCATCCACATTGTGGCAAATGGCATTATTTCATTTTTCTTTAATCATGAAGAGAGTCTGTCTTAAACCCAAGATAGTTTAATTCCTGAACGCCCTCACTGGAAGGCATTTATGTGACCTGGACTCCACAGTGAGACAGCGAGAGGAGTCCCAGGTGTTGCATCATTTATATCAGAGACTCGCAGTCACTGGAGGTAGGAAAAAGGAAACACCTCTGGAAAGCGGTGTCTTCTGGGTTTCAGCCCCTTTTAAAACTGATGAGTCTAGGAGGCTTCCCGGAAGCACGCACCCGGTTGTGTCCCGACTCCTTCAGGGGCTTCAGACCAACCCTGACCTTTCCCCACACTCCAGGTGCTCAGGATGCGGCAGGCTGATTAGAGGGATCCCCAGGTAGAGAATCTGCCTGCGGTGCAGGAGATCTGGGTTTGGTCCCTGGGTGGGGAAGATCCCCTGGAGGAGGGCATGGCAATTCACTCCAGTGTTCTTGCCTGGAGGGTCCCATGGCAGAGGAGTCTGGTGGGCTACAATCTGTGGGGTCACACAGAGTTGGACGCAACTGAAGCGACTAGGCACAGCACACCGGGCGCATGTTGGGGTCTCACGGCCCCAGAGACCCAGACCTTGCCCTTCAGCACGTTGGTGAAGGGCTGTGGGTTCAAGCAACCTTGTCGCTTCTCACGGTGGCACGTTTCCTTCCTCTCCTGAGCCTGGGCAGCCTCTCCGTGAAACGGTGCTAGTGAGGCCTCCGAAACGAAGTTTGCGCGGATGAGAGAGCCAGTGACCACACAGGGCGCCCCCCCGTCCCGGAGCGACTCTGCCGTCCCCTGGGTGCCATGCGGCCGTCTAGCTGAGAGGCTGAGAGGGTTCTCAGGGTCAGTGACCCAGGGAGGGAAAGGAACCAAAGCCGGGTCCTGGCGATGCCCAGAGCCGGTAGTTTGAGTGCAGCCTTGTAGGGTTTGCGTCTGGAAAAGCAGCCCGGGAAATATAATGTGATCATGATTAGAAAAAATTGCTTAAAACGTAAAGACTCGGACTCGGACGGATGTGGAGCTGGACGCAAGGGCCTGACTCGTGGCGCATTCAGTGTGTGCTGTGTGGGGGGAGCGTTTCCTCTGGCCCGCGGATGGGGCAGCAGAGACAGGTGGGAGGCGGGGCCGGGGACAGGGGCTGTGCGCTCAGACCAGCGGACAGCGGTCCAGGAAGGAGGCGGCTTAGGACCCGCAGAGGAGAAAGCCAGACGGAGCCTCGGCTGGCACTCAGGGCTCAGACACAGGGTCGCACAGAGGAAGGGGGCGGAGTTCGAGGCTGAAGAGGCCAGCCTGGAGGCTGAGAAGCTGCGGGGCTGCGGCGAGGACCGCGTGCCCCCAGAGTGGAGGGAGGGACCGCAAAGGCCGAGTGCCTTCGGGAAGGAGGAGGCTGCCAGGAGAGTGCGGGGCCGCAGCCAGACTGTGTGTGTCCCTCCAGCTTGCAGAGCGGACATCCTAAAGACGGGGCCGGACTGAGCCCGTGTGTGTGGGGATCAGTCTCGGGCTGGCTGTGAGCTGACTGCTCTGGGTGGTCCTTCTGAAAATGCAAACTTGATCCCGTCTCTCCTCCTCCTCAAGCCTTCAGTGGCCCCCCTGGTTTGTGGGAGGGACTCTGGATTGCTCAGGTCGGTATTCAAAGCTGGGACTTGGCGCGGACTTCCTTCCCAGGTCTGAACTTTTCCCTCAGAGACTCCCTGCATTCCAGACAGGCAACAGCCCTCATCATTTCCCAGAATGGAGATGCCCACTCCCAAGCTAGAAGACCGTCTCTTTTCTCGGCATCCTGCTCTAAGCACAGGGTATCTTACACAGAAGCCAATTGTAAGTAAGTAAGTAAGTAAGTAAGTAAGTAAGTAAAGTCGCCAAGTAAGTAAAGAAGCCAATTGTAGGAGAGTTAAAGCAGTGAGAATTCAACTCATGTCTTAAGTTTGATCTCCTAGTGTTAAATCTGTAAATGCAGATTCTTAAGGTGTATTTGGACGTCTTGGCAGCATCCTAATGTATCCGCCCTCCTTTGGCCCAGGCATTCTTCTCTGTGTGAACGTGGCATCTCTGCATTTCTCTGCTGCGGCAGTTGTCACGCGGCAGTAGGCTTTTGTTCTCTTCCTCTTTACCTTTGTAATCCTGATGCTAAGCAGAGGGTCTGACACCTAGGCAGTCCTTTCTTGGGTCCTGACCCCCTTTATCCGTTGCCATTGGAATGTGCCCACATCATGACCTTTATCTGACATGTGAGGATCATTGGTTTTCACGTCTGCGTCCTCTCTGAACTATAAGCTCGGTGAGGCCAGAGGCTGTAATTTTTCTATCCATACATTCTGCACCTGGAACACAGTAGATGCTTAAAATATATTTGCTGATTGAATGAATGAATGAGTCATTATCATTGGATACTGCGGATAAACACTCAAGTAAACTTTCAAGAAATAAATGACCTCAGTACAGAACCTGTGAAGATTGTGTTTCAAAATGGTCACTGTCCATTAAAAGCAAGTAGTCCCAGAAGATTGTTAGCTGCATAAAAGTTTCCCCATTATTCTCTAATTGGTGCCTAGCAGCTAGAGCTCCTCTTGTTTTGTCTATTTCCCTGACAATAGATATGGATTCTCTTCTGGGTCTCCCTGAAGTGAAATGCAATCTGTAAACGTTGCATAGCTTCAATATATTGATTGAAAAACTGGAGGCTTCATGTAACTTTTATCTTTTTACTACTCATATTATCTTAACGGTTATATTTGTATGCAGGACATATTTTTAAAAGTTTTGAATAGCACTATTCTTGGACAGGGATGGCAGAGAAATTTCTTAACCCTCCAGGAACTGATTCTAAAGAAATTGTGTTCTAGTGCCATAATTATATTTTAGTCAATATTTTGACTCTGGGGGAAAAAACAAATTAAAAAATATCCTAAACAAGAAAATATTGAGAAAAGATATCTAAAGATCACTTTCAAAAAATTTAAATAAAATGTTAGTAGCATTTTTTTCATACAGTAATATATAACTTTTTAAATGAATAAAAACAGACAATTCACATTCATAAGATGTGTATAAGAGACAGGATGAGAGAGCCAGTGACCACACAGGGCGCCCCCCCGTCCCGGAGCGACTCTGCCGTCCCCTGGGTGCCATGCGGCCGTCTAGCTGAGAGGCTGAGAGGGTTCTCAGGGTCAGTGACCCAGGGAGGGAAAGGAACCAAAGCCGGGTCCTGGCGATGCCCAGAGCCGGTAGTTTGAGTGCAGCCTTGTAGGGTTTGATTATTTCTCTGAAACTCAAGAAAAAAAATTCAACTTTGAGTTAGAATGTATGTCTTTATATTGAAATAGTTTTAATTTTTTTTTAAAATGATATTTCTTAAAATATATTTAAAAGTACATTCTTACAGAGAAGGAACATTATAAGACAATCAGAACAGTGGAAATTCAATGACTGTTTTAAGTTTGTTCCCCAAATATTAAATCTGAAAATGTAAGTGCTTTAAACACACTTGAATTTTTAGCAGGATTACAGAAACACAGAATGGTTCCCTTCAAGAACGGGGAAAAAAAAAAAGATAAATAAAAGTAAATAGCTGTTATATCCTGTCTAAAACAAAATTCTATCTATATTACAGTGTCTTGGTTTTATTAGTATATCCTTTTAAAATGTGGATCAAAGACAGCAAGACCGTGGGATTCATTAATGCATTTTGTGCTATTTGTATTTTTGTACATCAAGAAACTCAAGCATCTGCAGAAGCGCAGGCCGCAGTGGGGTCGGGCTCCCTGGGAGGGTGGGTAAGAGTTGCTGATGGTGGCCAGTGATAGATGAGTCTCAGCTCCCTGCTGCAGCGGCCACAGACTTCAGAGCGGCCTCTTTGATGAAACCCCAGGGGCAGAGCGGGGAGGGCGGTCCCGCAGTCAGCCGACCTGGTGTTGATTGGCCAGCGCGGAAGCCAGGTAACCTGATAGTCTTTGAGAAAGTCTTAGAGTAACTTTAGATGTGCCTCTTGGAGTTACCTTCCTATGGAGGGAGATGAAAGCAACACAGCCCTGTTTATCTGGATGATCATTTAGTACACACTGAGTCCCTTCTTCCACACTTTTCCTTTCGACACCCTACAGCTCGACTCTGGGTGCTGACGGGAAATAGGACGAGAATCTAAAATGCTTGCTTTGTGGCTAGAAATTGCTGTTCAGTTGGTTTAAAAGCGGTAAAGTCAGCACGTCCGCTGATTGTTTCGTCTGCATCTGAGGACCTCGAAGTACTGTCCACAGGTGGTCCCCAGGCCGGAGAAACCCAGGGAGGGAGGAGGCAGGTCGTGACGGCTGGTCCTGGTGGCGGCAAAGGCCCGGAGTAGGGGACCACGTTTCAGGGTGAATTTCCCGGCAGAGAGAAGAGATAACAAGGTCTGGAGTGCTATGTCCTGACTTACTAGGGTGCAGGTCTCAGTCCCCTGACCCTCATTGCCTTCCTTTGTCCCTTTTAAATCCCTCTCCCACCCAATATGTCAAGATGAAGGGGGAGATTTCAGAAATTAAGCGGATACTGTTTTCAGGCTATTTTATTTTACACGCTAATGTCTAGGCTCAAAAGAGAAATAGAGAAAGGAGAGCAGGGAAAACACTGGGTCAGCTTGACTCCTGAAAGTGTATCTAATTGGCATTTGTCACAGTTGTGTCAATTGGTAACTTCAGAGTCACAAAGGTAAGATCATCCAGCCTCATTTTGGAGGATATTTGAAAATCTTCAACAGTAATGATCAGAAGAGCTTCTACTAGAAAGGACTTGTGGATACAGCTGGGGAAGGAGAAGTGGGATGAACTGAGGAAGTACCACTGACATATACACTGGGTGTGTAGAGGAGGCCGGGGCGGGCCCGCTGCCTGGTCCCCGAGCTCGGCTTGGCGCCCGAAGGGCTGGGAGGTGGGGCTGGAGGGAGGCGCCTCAGGCAGGGGACATATGTACACCTGTGACCGATTCACGTTGTTGTGCAGCAGAAACTAACCCAACAGTGTAAAGCAATTATACTCAAATAAAACAATTTTTTTTTTTTTTTTAAAGAGAACAACCTATACTAAGTACTGTTTTACGTTTGGGAGAAAATACTGTTTGTGGCAGCTGCTTGCCAGAATTATTAATTGGCTTTATCATTAAGCCAGTCAATCCTAAAAGAAATCAATCCTGAATATTCATTAGAAGGACTGATGCTGAAACTGAAGCTCCAATACTTTGGCCACCTGATGCAAAGAGCTGACTCAATTAGAAAAGACTCTGAGGCTGGGAAAGATTAAAGGCGGGAGGAGAAGGGGACGACAGAGGATGAGATGGTTGGATGGCATCACCGACTGGATGGACACGAGTTTGAGCAAGCTCCAGGAGGTGGTGAACGACAGAGAAACCTGGTGTTCTGCCGTCCATGGGGCCACAAAGAGCTGGACACGACTGAGCGACTGAACTGCAGCAATCACTAATGAGATACGTGTTTTTGGAAAGTCTCTACCTTAATATTTACTGTCTTCATTTTCAACATTAGGTGGGAGTACTAAATAATTTCTAAAGTCTCTCCAGCAACTTGACAGTTTCTGGATGTAGTGATTTTGGATGAAATTGAATCTTCTTCTTTTCCCCTGTTGGCCCCATCAACACACAAAGAAAAAGATTTTAGTATCTCGTGGACAATGAAACAAGACATTGGAAGACAAAACATCTCACAAAACTGGGAACTCCTGAATCCCTGAGACTGTCATGCACACAATTGCTTCAGTTGATCTGAATAATTTGATTCGTCACTGAGTTCCTATCTTTTTAATTCAGTAAGTGGGGGGTGGGGGATGGGGGATGCTCAGAAATAAAACCCCTGATGCTGGACTGAGCTGGTCATCCACCTGCTGGCAGGCTGCCTGATGAGACTCTGTGGAAGAGGGTCTCAGTGAATCATCATTTGTAAATCTACAACCTGTATTTACGCATCTCTGTCGGGAATGGGTCTCGAGCCTGGAAGCTGTCAAACAAGGAAGAGTCTCTTACGTGTTACTCCTGTCGGCATCTCTCGATGGCTTAACCTCCCCAGTCAAAACACCGATCGATGCCACCGTGACGGATATCTTTTCTCCCGTGAGAGTGTCTGTAAATCAAACTCCATCAGGGTATAGCAGAACCATCATGACAGGACATCACCCTTTGCAATCCCACCCGTGTCAGAGAACAATAAGCATTACTTTAAAGGAAAATATTTTTTGAAAATAAATTGAGGCAGTATTTCAAAAAGGCGAAGTTTGTGGTGCAAAGTATGGGTGGAAATACGGTTCCTGCTTTGTGTCTGGAAGGATGCCCTTCTTTTCTTTTCCATTTGGTTGGTATTGAGTGTGGGCGAGTGAGGAGAGAGGACCCAAGGAACAAAAGGAAAGTGCTGTGGGGAAGACAAAGAAGAAGGTGTCTCTTCCTGGCTTAAGATTGGTAGACTGCTGACCTCGGTGATTCCAACCGGAGACGGGAAGTGGGTGGTGGGGACCCAGGTGCTGCCTGCAGGGGCCACAGAGGGGGCGGAGGAAGCCGGGCTGCCAGGGAAGGGGGCGCCCCGGACGAGGAGGGCGCGGGGCGGGAAGTGGTGCTGGTAAACAGCTTACTGTGAAAGAGTCTTGAAAGGAGCATGAATGGCCAAGTCAGCCCGAAGCAGGAGAGGAGAGCGAAGACCGGAGCCCGTGCGTCGGCCTGGACGTGAGCGTGAGCGCGGCTGCTGGCCTTCTCTGCTGGGACTTGGGTTGAAGGCAGAGGGTCTGAGGGCGGCGGTGCAGCTCAGCTGTGGTGCAGGCTCTTCTGGCAGATCTGGCAGGTAAAGAATTGGAGCAAGTAGCTGGCACTGGATTTTCACCCCGAGGTCCCTCAAGATGGGAAGCTTGCCTCTCCCCTGGCTGTCTGCCAGGACCAGCACACAGGACATGCCTGAGGACCCTGGTTCTGCAGGCAACTGCCCGAGTTCAAGCCCCGCCTCTACCATTTATGAGTCCTGTGACCTCCGAGACAGTGTCCATGCCTCAGTTTTACTGTCTCTAAAATGGGCGTATTGATGTATACCTACCTTGTAAGGTTGTTGTGAGACCCCGTCAGCTTAATGCTTGCAAAGCAAAGCTTCCAGAATGCCCCCCAGCACGAGGCATGCCCGGGGACCTGACTCCATCCATCCGCGGCCGGGACCCTCCACGCCGACCGTGCTTCTAGGACAGGTGCAGAGAGCAAACCTGAGCTTCCCGTTCATAAGCTGTCTGGGCAACTGCTCAAAACACTTTGATCTTCATAGAGAAACACTTTGCCTGGAGTCATTCTAAATGTTGGGACAGTGAAATCTCCAGGGCACAGCCAGGAAAACCCTTTCTGTGAACTATAGAAGGGCCTCGGATCATTTAAATATCCCCGATTGGGAAGAAGCACAGAGCCTGATATTAAAAAAGAAAAAGAATCTATTAGAATTTGAGAGAAAGCTGATTACAGAGGGCTGTAGAGAAAGGAATGTTAAGAGGATTAAGTGTGCCTGGCCAAGCCCCCTTTTCCACGGGGACCTGCTACCACCAACACCGTCCCAATCACTGGCACCCAAAGGCAGTCCTCACCTCTGTCTGTCTTTCCTGCTCAAGAGTGAACTTGGGCTGTGGCCAAAGGTAACAATAAATATTAAAACCTTTATTATCGATGTTTGATAGCAGCGTGAAACATTTATATTTTATGTATTATTTTGCTTGCTGAAAAGATGCAGGTGGTTTTAAAGATGCTATGGCTAGGTCTTTTTTTAAAAAGAAGATCTAATTATCTTCCCACCAATTTCCCTTTGTTAGAACTGAGCAGAGAGCCCCAAACAAAGAAGGCTGTGTTAGGAGGAGGCTGGGAGGCTGCCTGCTAGCTCCCAGCTAAGTAATTTGTTCTGGATCAAGGTCGACAGTATAGAGGCTGTTGTGCTTTGCCTGTTTCTTAATTTTCTGTGTAACTTCCTTCACAATCTTTCTGTGATTCAGAAACAAACGAGTGCAGACATTTTGGCAAATTATAAAAGCTGTTCTCAAACGACAGAGCGCATTCACACAAGCCAGGACATTAAGAATTCCTTCGTCGGGCGTGTGGCGAGAGCTCGTTGCATCTGTGGAGGTCTTTGTGGAAGGCGAAAATGAAAAGGACCCAGGGCCCTCCATCTGTCATGCTGGTCTATATTGACATAATTATGCCAGTCATTCCACGTCTTTGGTTATGATCAATGTTAGACATATATTAATATTTTAAAAATGTATAATACAATGGGATTAAGAAAAAAATCCCACTTGGCGTTTGTAACCCTAAATCCGTTGCTGACTGGAAGAAGTGGTCAGACCTTAGGATACTGGTTCTAGAGGAAGCACTCCCAGACTTGGGTCCTTGCTCTGCCTCTTACTGCCTGGGAGTCCTGAGTGTAACACCCTCTGGGATGTAACTCTTTTCTGGAAACTAGAAATGCTGGTCAGTAAGTGTTTATAGTAGAGATTCTTAACAAGATACTTGGTGTAGAGCAATCTGCCTGTTAAATGGTAGGGGTTTAGCCACTACTGACAATACTTCTTTTCCTTCCTGGTTTTAGATGTGAGAATGATTCATTACATACTTCTTTTATATGTAGTTATCCTGTCAAGTCATTTAAAAGCTATATTTTGGTGAATTTAAAGAATATCTAGCTTCTTGAAGGTGTTTAATTATTTCTTAAAAGTGAAGAATTTAGCCTGTCAAAATATTTCACTGTTTCTTGAACATCCAGCGTCACAGATCTAGGTGGATATAGATGTAATTCCAGAGCATACTTTCTGTGTGTGTGAATGTGTGAGTGACTGTTCTAATCAACTCTTCTTGTGTATGGTTATATATTTTTATTCTTATCTGGCTGTGATTTAAAGTGACTGTGGAAAAATGTTAGGTATTTATTCTAATCTGCTTACTAATGTCTCCCATTTGTAGTCTGGGGGTTGCACACAAAATAGACCATAATTTCCTCCATAATTAAGTACATGTCTTTCTAGGAACCCACAAGAACATCTCTGATAATGACTTCTCCAAGTACAAAGGCCCATTCAGCACCCAGTTGAGATATTGTTGTTGTTATTTCGTCACTAAATCACGTCCAGCTCTTTTGTGACGCCATGGACTGTAGCCTGCCGGTCTACAGTAGCTCCTCTGTCCCTGGGATTGCCCAGGCAAGAATACTGGAGTGGATAGACATTCCCTATTTCAGGGGATCTTCCTGACCCAAGGATCGAACCCAGGTCTCCTGCAGGCGGGTTCTTTACCACTGAGCCACCTTGGAAACACTTCCAGTCGAGGTACTTGCTCATTAAAAACCAAAAGCCATGACCAATTGAATACTGATTTAGAGTTCGTGCAGGGCAAGTGGCAAGTCTGTGTAGGAGAAAACCCGTGTGCAGGCATCCCATGTCGCAGAAAGCCTTGTTAGCTGAGTTTGGCTGGTGGTCTTAAGGCTCCAAACCCTTGTCCTGACTCACAGCTCTTCTTGACCCTCCATGTCCACACAGAGCCTGGGTCTTGTCGTTCTATGGAGGAGATGGGTCCCACGCTCCCCCAGGGGCCTCGGAGGCCCACCTGAGGGCTGGGGGTGGTTGAGGACAGGATAGCCCCAGAAGGTGATGGTCAGCTGGGGTTGGCAGCATTCCTTATTTACTTCTGGCTGCGCTGGGTCTTCACTGCCGCGCTTGGGCGTTCTCTCGTTGCGGCAAGTGGGGGCTGCTCTTTGTGGCGGTGAGAGGGCCCCTCATTGCGCTGGCTTCTCTCGTCGCGGAGCCTGGGCCCTGGGCACGCGGGCCTCCGGAGCTGTGGCTCAGGGCTCATTAGCTGCAGCTTGTGGCTCAGTTGCACCCCAGAGCTTGAAATCCTCCTGGACCAGGGGTAGAACCCACGTCCCCTGCAGTGGCAGGCAGATTCCTACCCACTGTACCACCAGGGATGTTCTGGCAGTGTGTCTGTTGCCTGGGAAAGTGTGCTATTGTGCTCGATGAAGCAGAAGGAATAATATTAATTTAAATGATTTAGAACAATTTCTTTTGACTATAGAAGTAAGAAGCATTTATTGTTTCAAATTTGAAAAAAAAAATCAAGAAAAGAATAAAAGAAAATTACTTCTACCTTATTATCCAGTAGCAATGTCTGTTAATGTCTTGGTGAACTTCCTTCTGGACTCCCCTTGCCCCCAACCCCTTCACTAGTTGCTCCTTTGCATCATTTTAAAAGAAGAGAATATAAAAAGGGGAAAAGAGAAAAAAATTAATGAATAGAACCAGATACTGAATGATTCTTTTATTCATCAAAATAACCCCAAGGATATGAAATTAAAATCACTGCAGATGGTGACTGCAGCCATGAAATTAAAAGACGCTTACTCCTTGGAAGGAAAATTATGACCAACCTAGATAGCATATTCAAAAGAAGAGATATTACTTATTTTTTTTTGCAACAGGGGTTTCAGGAATAGGAATTTCATTCCATGATTCATACTTCAGAATTCTGTATTGCTTTCTATATCATTGTTTTTTGGAGGGTAGGGAGAGAAATTATACCAGAGAAAGGAAAGATTCCAGAATTATAAAGGCTGAACATTAGGGATGAAGCACAGAGTGGGTATCATACAGGATCATGGAAGTCCAGCTGCTTCTGATGGTTGGAGATTTGTTTGTCAGTTGAGTTTTGCACAGCTTAATACTCGGGGGTCGCAAATAAATGTCTTATTAATTACTTGTTTGTAAAGGCAACTCTGTACAAGAAGAGGGTGTTGAGATGTTATTGTATATTTTATTTTTTATCTGTGCTGTGTTTATTTTTTATCTGTGTTGGATTTTGAATTCTGTGAGTAAAAAGAAAGAAAGAAAAGGTTCATTCTGGTGGCTCATAGTGATGACCTGTCAGAGGAAAGTCATTTCTTTGAAATGATACTGTTGCAGATAAAAATTAAAACTCAGTGAAAGATGGGAGATTAAGTCTTCTGAGTCTTGAGTGAATTTCTTACATGTTTCAGGCCAGTAGGGATTTTCTATTTTCTAGTTGTTCATAACCTTACCTGTTAAATTTTTAACATCCCATTTCAGGATGTTTTACCGTCCATGTAGAATTCAGAACACATCTACCTGTATCCTCTTTTAAAGAGGATACACTTTCCCAGCTTGAGTGCACTTCTGGTTAAACCAGTCTTTAGAGCTCATCAGTTTAATGTGAGCCACAAAGGAGAGCTCACCTTCAGAATTGGAGCTTTCCCGAGCCTTTGACACGTGCTGTGTGCTAAGTCACTTCAGTCGTGTCCAACTCTTTGCAACCCTAAGGACTGTGGGCTGCTAGCCTCCTGTGTCCATGGGATTCTCCAGGCAAGATTACTGGGGTGGGCCCTCCTCCAGGGGATCTTCCCCACCCAGGGACCAAAGACGTATCCCCTGCCGCTCTTGCCTCGACAAGCGGGTTCTTTACCGCTGAGCCGCCAGGAAGCCCAGATAGTCATCTTCGGAACACTCCAGTCAGGGACCAGGACACTGGGAGTTAGGTTTCTACCCATGAATTTATGCATTCAGGCCACGGCAGAGCACATAAGAAAAAATAAAAGTGTGGTCTAGAAAACTTAACTGCTGATTTGGGAAGCAAATGCCCATAATACAGAGTCAAAGGCAAAGGGTTGAAAATGGCGAGAGAAAGCAGATATAAAGGATAATGTCTAGGGATTATCGTCAGAAGTATTTCTGAAGAAAAGTGCAAAGTATGACAGAAACTTGTTAGGAAAAACCAGTGTTTTTAATCAGTGAAGATAAACCAGTGAAGATAATCTTGGCAAACAACTTATTAAAAAGTTAAAGAGAAAGAGCTTTATATGCATGCAAGGAGAAAAAGAGATGACTTGTCAAAAACCAAGGTTCTGTAAGGCTTCTCTTCTATCATCTGAAAGATCGGAGGGCAGTTTTGAGGGAAAAAGATGTTGACTCCCAAATTTTATACCCAGACACATAATTCATGTTCAAGCGCTCCAAATGGTATGATTCTTTTTTATACCTTGAAAAAAAATTGCTTGTGTCTGTCACCAGGTGGATAAGGGAGAATCGAGTTCAAGGATGGAAGCTTCCTGCTATAAAAGAAATGGCGGTGAATCGCAGAAGCTTTAAGTGTAGAACTTAGAATAAATACCTGAAAGTACTGGAGGAAACAGTTCAATGCCAATACAAATACCACTTTTAAAGAAAAGATATAAAATGTAACAATTATTTTGTGTAACAACCTGGGAACTGGGGGAGAAATAGGGATGAGGGGAAGGGAACGAGCTGGGTGGTGAGAGCACAGAGGAGTTTTATACTAGGGAGAGACAGAGGATGCGAAATTTAATAATTACTGAACTAAAATCACTGCCCATGGCGACTGCAGCCATGAGATGAAAAGACGCTTACTCCTTGGAAGAAAAGTTATGACCAACCTAGACAGCATATTGAAAAGCAGAGACATTGCCTTGCCAGCAAAGGTCCGTCTAGTCAAGGCTATGGTTTTTCCTGTGGTCATGTATGGATGTGAGAGTTGGACTGTGAAGAAAGCTGAGCGCTAAAGAATTGATGCTTTTGAACTGTGGTGTTGGAGAAGACTCTCGAGAGTCCCTTGGACTGCAAGGAGATCCAACTAGTCCATTCTAAAGGAGATCAGCCCTGAGTGTTCTTTGGAAGGACTCATGTTGAAGCTGAAATTCCAGTACTTTGGTCATCTCATGTGAAAAGTTGACTCACTGGAAAAGACTCTGATGCTGGGAGGGATTGGGGGCAGGAGGAGAAGGGGACGACCGAGGATGAGATGGCTGGATGGCATCACCGACTCAATGGATGCAAGTTAGAGTGAACTCCGGGAGTTGGTGATGGACAGGGAGGCCTGGCGTGCTGCGATTCATGGGGTCGCAAAGAGTCAAACACAACTGAGCGACTGAACTGAACTGAACTGAACTGAAACATCAAAAGGAAAATCTCATCGAAATTGTGTCTCTTCAGATGATGAATCTGGCTGTGTCTCTCTTTCAGTTAGTTCACGGGTCTATGGGTAGACATCACATTTGCTGACTCTGAGACAACATTCAAGAGAATGAAAATTAATGGAAGAGGGCCAGGGCTGCTAGGAAGTTCAGCGCTTATGAAAGTCGAGTTCTTTTTGAGCAGCTGTAACATTCGAATCCATGACATCTTGACCTTTTGAGTTAATTTAAATTAAATAGGTGTATTGGAGGAATAAGTATATGATCAGTTAAACGGCTGAGGGTGAGCGGGAGATCTGATCAAGGTGGGCAACAAATGAATACGCTACTCAATGTTTTTTTAGAAAAATAATGAAAATGTTTCTTTTATGGGTTTGAACACATGACTGAGAAAATATAACTCTCAGACACCTCTGACATGTGTTCTTTCTTGTTCAGTCACTCAGTCGTGTCCGACTCTTTGAGATCCCATGGACTGTAGCACAACACGCTTCCCTGTCCATACCAACTCCCGGAGTCCCCCCAAGCCCATGTCCATCGAGTCGGTGATGCCATCCAGCCATCTCATCCTCTGTCGTCCCCTTCTCCTCCTGCCCTCAGTCTTTCCCAGCATCAGGGTCTTTTCCAATGGGTCGACTCTTCACATCAGGTGGCCAAAGTATTGGAGCTTCAGCTTAAGTATCAGTCCTTCCCATGAATATTCAGGGTTTATTTCCTTTAGGATTGAGTGGTTTCATTTCCTTGCTGTCCAAGGGACACTCAAGAGTCTTCTCCAACAGCACAGGTTGAAAACATCAATTCTTTGGCACTCAGCCTTCTTTATGGTCCAACTCTGACATCCATACATAACTATTGGAAAAGATCATAGTTTTGACTAGACAGACCTTTGTTGGCAAAGTGATGTCTCTGCTTTTTAATATGCTGTCTAGGTTTGTCATAGCTTTTCTTCCAAGGAGCAAGCATCTTTTAATTTCATGGCTGTAGTCACCATCTACACTGATTTTGGAGCCCAAGAAAATAAAGCCTGTCACTGTTTCCATTTATTTGCTGTGAAGTGATAGGACCAGATACCATGATCTTAGTGTTTTGAATGTTGAATTTTA
The DNA here is from genome assembly GCA_006410635.1 of Cephalophus harveyi. Classification (NCBI taxonomy): domain Eukaryota; kingdom Metazoa; phylum Chordata; class Mammalia; order Artiodactyla; family Bovidae; genus Cephalophus; species Cephalophus harveyi. Next base: position 115,017 of record SJYT01043347.1, read on the forward strand.
AGCCAGCTTGTCACTCTTCTCTTTCACCTTCATCAAGAGGCTCTTGAGTTCCTTTTAGCTTTTTGCCATAAAGATGATGTCATGTACATATCTGAGGTTATTGATATGTTTCCTGGCAATCTTGATTCCAGCCTTTGCTTTACCAGCCTGGCATTTCTCATGTTGTACTCTGCATGTAAGTTAAAGAAGCAGGGCAACAATATACAGCCTTGATGTACTCCTTTCCCAATTTTGAGCCAGTTCATTGTTCCATGTCTGATTCTAACTGTTGCCTCTTGACCTGCATACAGATTCCTCAGGAAGCAGGGGGTCTGATATTCCCATCTCTTTAAGGATTTTCACAGCGAGTTGCCATCTGCAGTCAAAGGCTTTAGCATAGTCAGTGAAGCAGAAGTAGATGTTTTTCTAGAATTCCAAGATATAATGTGTGTTTTTTTTTTTAAATTTATTTTTTAGATTGGGCTATAATTGCTTTATACTGCTGGGTTCGTCTCTGCTGTACAGTGAAGTGAATCAGCTGGACGCACACATGTACCCCTCCCTCTTGAGCCTCCTCCCCCACTCCACTGCACCCACCCAGGTCCTCACAGAGCGCTGAGCCGAGCCCCCTGCTCGCCACAGCAGCTCCCCGCGAGCGGCCTGTTTCACACACAGCAGTGTGTATAGGCCCACACTGCTCTCTCAGCGCATCCCTCCCTCTCCTTTCAAGGTGTAATGCTGAGCTATCAAAGGGCCATGCGAAACTTTCGCTACCTTGAAATCCTGCAAAACGTGCCGCTGAGACGCAGACCCGTGTCTTGATTAACAGGCTCAGCACACGCACGTTTCGTGTTGTCTCTTTGGTGCCTCAAAGTGTTCACACCTGGGGACAATGGCCTGAAATAGGATTTGCAGGGGCGGGCGAGGGCAACTGTGCAGGGAAGGTGGGAGAGAAGAGGAGGTGTGGTGCCCGACTGTGGCTTGCTCTTGAGAAGCTCAGTTTAGGAGCAATTTACGGAATATGTGGGGTCTGAAATTGACAATCTTAAGACTAAAATAAATTTCTGGTATTATTCTTTTAAATGTATCCCATAGAATCCAAATATCTGGTCAATTTGTTACTCATTATCACCGATTTTAAAAAAGTACATGGGAAAACTCTTCTTTTATAGTTGAAATGTATCATTTATTTTCTCACTTAAATTCACATTTTGTCCTTTACACTTAAAGCTTTTATCTAATCACTGTGCAATTAAAGTGCCTTCCACTGGGCATTACCTGGCCTCCTGTTTGAAGAGTTCTCTTTTAGAAGTTTGCAGTAGAAATGTGAGCTACATCTAGTGAGCTGTCTGGTCCTCTGGACACCTTCTTTAATGCTGCCAAACATTGCAATGGGACTCGTTAATTTTGCTTTTCATTTTGGTGGGTTTCTTACTTTAGAATGAAGGCCAACTCAGGACTACTTACACTTTCTGAAAATTCCCTTGACTTTGATTTCTATCTGAAATATTAAACGCAAGGGTTTTCCCCTCTTTCAAAAATTTAGGGGAGGGAGTATTGACTCCAGCTACTTATCAGCAGACGAATCCCAGCAGGAATAATGTATCAGAGGTTGGTAGAGTCTATGTTGATCTGAAACTCTCTTGGTCCCAAATGCCTCCCTATTCAGAGCCTTAGTGACTAAAAGGGTGAATTGCCTTAGACTAGTAATCTTGCTGCTTTTCTCAACCAGTGAAGTGATAGGGCAAAAAAACCCAGGATGGCTGCTCATGAGAGAAGTGCTGAGGAAGATAGAAGCATAGGGAAGAAGTAGCTGAACTCCTGAAGAATGGAGGGGATACCTTTCTGGTGTCTTGAGACCAAGTCCAATGTGTTATGTGTGTGTGTTTCCCTACACAGTGCCAGCAATTTTAAGACACCGGCATTGTGTCTAAAAAAGTGACTCAATTCCAACACTATGTACCCAGAGATCACATCAGATTCCACAGGATATGGGTTCTGTCCTACAAGAGAGCATCTCCAGGCCCCCTCCTCCAACTCAGATGCTAGTCAATGGGCCCAGGGGCTTACCTGTGCCCTGACTGTAAGTTAGAAGTTCCCAGGCCCCCTCCTTGGGTTGGACCATTTGCTAGCATGGCTCACAAAACTCAGAGAAACATTTTATTTAGTAGATGACTGGTTTATTATAGAAGGATATAACTCAGGAACCCCCAGATGAAGAGACGTGCAGGGCCAGGGATACAGAAAGACTGTGAGGCTTCCCTGCGCTCCGAGTGCTCCCAGGCCTCCATGTGTCACAAAAATGGAAGCTCTCTGAACCCTGTCCTGCCGAGTTTTTTTTTTTTTTTGGAGGTTTCAAAAAAGCGGTTAACCAATTGGTTAAATAATTGGCCATTGACGATTCTTTTTAATTGATTTTTATTGGAGTACAGTTGCTTTGCAATTGTTGTGTTAATTTCTACTGTACAGCAAAATAAATCAGCCATGTTGTTGTTCAGTTGCGGAGTTGTGTCTGGCTCTTTGTGACCCCGTGGACTGCGGCCTGCCAGGCTCCTCTGTCCTCCGCTATTGCTGAGTTTGCTCAGGTTCATGTGTAGATCAATATGAGTTCAGTGAGCATGAATTCAAGCCCTGTGTATACATATGTCGCTGCCCTTTCGGGGACCTTCCCGTCGAGGTCACCACAGTGTATGAAGCAGAGTCCCCTGTGCTGTCCTGCGTGTGGCCATCAGTCCTCTATTTTATACGCAGCATCGATAGTGTGTGCGTGTCAATCCCAGTCTCCCAGTCCATCCCCCCTCCTTCTCCCCTTGGTGTCCACGTTTGTGCTCCACTTCTGTGTCTCTGTTTCTGCTTTGCAAATAAGATCATCAATACCAGTTTTTTTTTAGATTCCATATATATCCATTAATATATGATTTTTTTTTTCCTGTTTCTGACTTACTTCACTCTGTATGACAGGTTCATCTGTGTCTCTAAAAATGACCTGGTTTCATTCATTTTCATGGCTGAGTAATGGTCCGCTGCATACGTGCACCGTGTCTTTATCCATTGCTCTGCTGAGGACGTTTAGATCGCCGCCATGTCCTGACTGTTGTGAACAGTGATGCAAAGCGCGCACTGGTGTGCACGTGTCTGCTTGCATTATGGTTTTCTCCTGGCGTATTCCCAGTGGTGGGATTGCGGGGTAACGTGGTAGTTCTGTTTTTAGTTTTATAAGGTGCCTCCATACTGTTTTCCCCAGTGATTGCATCCATTTACATGCCATCCACAGTGCCTGAGGACTCCGCCATTGGCGACTGATTCACCCTTCAGCGCCCCACCTCTCCCTGGGGTCGGAGGGGTAGAACTAAAAGTTGGTTCCCATGGCAACCAGTTCTCTTCTCCAGATGGGGTCCCAAAGTCACCTTGTTTACATAACAAAAGACACCTTTATGGCTTTAGTCACTTAGAAAATTCCAAGGTGTGAGCCAGGAACCGTGAGCGAAGACCACAGTGGTGGTGTTCAGTCGCTCAGTCGTGTCTGACGCTTTGCGACCCCATGGACCGCAGCACGCCAGACCTCCCTGTCCATCACCAACTCCCGGAGCTTGCTGAGACTCCTGTGGTGATGCCATCCAACCACCTCGTCCTCTGTCATCCCCTTCTTCTCCTGCTCTCAATCTTTCCCAGCATCAGGATCGTTTTCAGTGAGTCAGTCTTCGCATCAGGTGGCCAAAGTTTTGGAGTTTCAGCTTCAGCCTCAGCTCTCCCAGTGAATATTCAGGGTTGGTGTCCTTTAGGACTGACTGGTTTGATCTCCTTGCTGTCCCAGGGACTCTCGAGAGTCTTCTCCAGCATGACCACACATATATGAGAATGACCAAATATATATATTTCTTATACATTACAATATCACAGAGGTCAAAGACAATCTGTTTTCATGATTTTGCCTCAAACTAACTATGAAGCTGTTATCAGAAATTAGAAACCCTGGTGTGAGAGTCGGAGAAGGCAATGGCACCCCACTCCAGTACTCTTGCCTGGAAAATCCCATGGATGGAGGAGCCTGGTGGGCTGCAGTCCATGGGGTCGCTAAGAGTCGGACACAACTGAGCGACTTCGCTTTCACTTTTCACTTTCATGCATTGGAGGAGGAAATGGCAACCCACTCCAGTGTTCTTGCCTGGAGAATCTCAGGGACAGGGGAGCCTGGTGGACTGCTGTCTCTGGGGTCGCACACAGTCAGACACGACTGAAGTGACTTAGCAGCAGCAGCAGCAGCAGTGTGAGAGTGAAATATCAGGGCAGGCAATGTGGACAGGACATTTTAGATGTGACTCTGAACATCTGAAAACTAATTTTAATGAAGCTCTTATGTCAGGACATTTGAGCAATTTTATATTTTTATATAGGAAAGCCTTGCATTTCCTATGTCTTATCACGAAATCTCTGAAAAAGGACTGTGTGGATTGTGTTTAGAGACAAAACCAATCTGATCATGTAGACTGAGGTAAAGAGTTTCTCCATCTCCATTGACTTGCCACCTTTTAAAATGTAGAAATGTCAGTGCAGGATGGCCATGATGAGGAGTGATTTCCATCTGAAGGCCACATTTTCTTATGTCCCAATCATTTCTATTGCTTCTCTGACAAAGCGATGCCACACAGCATGTGCACAGAAGTATCGCTTTGAAGGCATGCACATTCCTCAGCTGCTAAGCCTTAGTTAGAATTTATTTTAATGCATGGTACAGTGCATGGTGGCTAGGGAAGACCTCAGATCCACACGTCTACAGAGATTCTTTTTTTTTTTTGGTAAAGTTTAAATGACATAAGGCCAATGAAGCATAGTACAGCATCTGACATACCAATTGTTCAATACACAGTAGGCTCATTATTTTTATTTACAAAATAAGAAATTGGCATCAATTGCTTCTTTTTTTTGGGACAGTGATGTAGAGTATACACTCAAGTAACATGGGAGGAGGTATACACAAACATCTTATCTTTTCCATTGATGCCAAGGGTAAAGAAATACATATATATTGTATTATGTCTAAGTCAGTGGGTCAGTAGACAATGGAAGCTTGGTTACACTCAACAGACTGATATGAGTTAACCTGATCATGTTGCCATTGGAGAGCAAACAGGACTCGCTGAGACAAAATGAAGCTTTAAGGTTTCAGGCTTTCAACTCACAAGACATACAGTGATAAAGCCTCTCTGTTACATTAATACCTAGAGTTGTTTTTTTTTTTTTTTTCTAATTTAATACAAATCTATTTCCTTCTTTCATTTTTTTAAACAAATATGAGCCAGGGGAAAATATTACAGTTGTTCTTCATAGAGCATTGCGTTGTAAAGACTTTTTTTGTAAATGTCCACAGGCGCCCTCAGATGAGAATGAATCTATTTAAGTAAAACCAGCAATCTGAAGGTAATTAAAGTCGTTTTTGTAAGGTGCAATAAACAGCCATTGTTGGGTCTACCGAGCATTCGTTTATGCTATTGTGAAGATGATGTCTTTTTAGGCCGTGAGCTGTTTTGAAACATTTCAGAGGCTTCACGACTGAAAAAAAAAAACCCAACAAGGACAAGATAATAACTGGAGACACAATTAATTCTGATGCCTCTGCACAGTACAAACTGTTACAACCAGCAAAAGAAAAGCTGCACAGAGGTTATAGAAATAGAAGTTAATGCATAGTCTTTAAAAAAATCAAGAGCTTAAATGTAGAGCATACATTGGCAGAATGAATAACGCTGAGAAATTAAATAGCCAAGACCACACATTATATTCTAAAAACAGGGAAAGGGAACTGAAAACATAGGAAATAAAATTTGTGTTGATGTATATGTGAAGACAAGATTGCATTTGGGTAAACACTTCTTTATTTCTCTGGACGTGAAGTCAGCTGGTGTGAAGGCAAGATTTCAAAAGCTCCAGGAACACGTCACACACCCCTCACCCTCCACTTAAAGGGGCGAGGAGCCTGGAAGGGTCTGATGGTGTCCCCTCTGATGGCCAGCTTTCGTCTCGTGGTCACTTCTATATTCCTTTCTACTCTTTCCAAACTTCTTTCATGATGACCTATATTTATGAGAATAAACAAGAATAAAGAAGACATTTCTGGAGGGGACACCTGCACCAGAGGCTCTAAATTTGGCCTCAGATTTGTAATGTGAAATGGTTAGGGTCCTGACTCCTGTTGAATGCTCCGGCAGAGATTTCAACTGCCTCTGCATCCCAGCCCTTCCCCCCAAAACAGATTCCATCAGCGTTTTAGAAAAACTTCATTTTTTTTTTTTTTAAATCCACACGGTCATCATTTCACATCAGATTTTAAAAATACAACAATGGAGTATCCAGTTAGCCCCAGTGACCTCTTCCAGATTTCTGGTGGGAATTTAAGATGGATGGTCATTTGAACTCATTGTGACTTCAGACAAGTAAGAAGCAACTTCCTGCTTCTGCATGCGGTGGGGGTAAAGGCGTTTAGTTGGAGCTGGGCTCAGTTACCAGGATCCTTCTCCACATGCATGAAGCAGATGGACTGATTCAAGTCAAGTGCTCCCCTCATGCCCATCAGTTTTGTGACAAGTTTTACCCACGGGGACATCTGCCTGGACCTCCCTATCCTGGAACATGTCTTTGCTTCCCTCTGCAGAGAAGCACCCGCTGCAACTATTTCTTAAATTAAAAAACATTTTATTGGGGTATAGTTGCTTTGGAGAAGGAAATGGCAACCCGCTCCAGTACTCTTGCCTGGAAAATCCCGTGGACGGAGGAGCCTGTAGGCTGCAGTCTATGGGGTCACAAAGAGTCGGACACAATCGAGCGACTTCAGTTCACTTTCGCTATAGCTGCTTTATGGTGTGGGGTAAGCTTCTGCTGTACAACGAAGAGAATCCACTACAGGCACACATGTACCCCTCCCTCCTGAGCCCCCCTGCCCCGGTCATCACAGAGCGCGGGGCTGGGCCCCGGCGCTGCGCGGCAGCCCCCCGGCGGCGTCCGGCCCCAGCGCCCGGTGTGTGCCCGCTCTGCCCACACGCCCGCTCCCCATGTCTGCCTCGGCATCCCTGCCCTGCAAACACGTTCATCTGCCTCATTTGTTTCTAGATGCCACATATATGCATTAACGCACGATGGTTTTCTCTTAATGTCCATCAACGGAAGCATGGGTGAAGACGGGGCACATGTATGCAGTGGAATAGCACCCAGCCCGCTGCTGCTCGCGGGCTGAGGGCCATCCGGCCTCTGAAGGACCCAGCCGTGGTCTTCAGGGGAGCCAGGAGGCCTCGCCGGAGTGACCTGTGGCTTGAAATGCCGTCTGCATCAGACATCGAACTCTTCTGCACACACAGTAATTAAATTTTTCCAAGTGTGTCTCTGGCTGCCCAGTCAAGAGGCGTTTCTCATCAAAATAGCAGTGATGCTGGGCTGCAGCTGTGACGCGCGCACCCCCTCAGAGCAGGGCCGCCAGATGCCGTGAAAGGGGACAGGCACCAGAACAGAATAGGACGCCCACTTAAATTTGAATACCAGGGAACTCTTTTTTTTTTTTTTAAATGTAAGTATGTACCATTAATAGTAGGGATATAATTATTCCAAAAAATATTCTCTATTCATGCAAAATTCAGGTTTCACCAAGCATCCTGCATTTTCTCCTGGAACCGTTGTGGTGAACAGGAAAGATGGTCTCTCTTTCACGGTCAGAGTAGTGGCGACGCTGTGATAGAGCAGTTTCTCTTCATAGCCCAGTGCGTTGCTGCGCTCCGTTATCTCGCTGACAGCAGCTTCCAGGAGCAGGAACAAAGGAGGCCCGGCTGTTGCGCGCGTTTTCACGTGCTCTGTTTCTCTCTGATCTTTCCATGCTAGGTCTTGCCATGACAGTATACATCCAGATAACGGTGACGTCATTTTGCCATTGTGGGTAAATTGCTGATCTACTGGCTTATTTGTTTTACCTTCATGGAGTGAATCTATGTTGGTAAAATTTTAAGCACCAATTTATGACAGATGGGAAGGAAAAAATGTGAGGCTGGAGTGTAGGTTCTCAAAACATCACTAAAGTGAAGTGAAAATCACTCAGTCGTGTCTGACTCTTTGCGACCCCATGGACTATACAGTCCATGGAATTCTCCAGGCCAGAATACTGAAGTGGGTAGCCATTCCGTTCTCCAGGGGATCTTCCCAACCCAGGAATTGAACCCAGGTCTCCCGCATTGCAGGCAGATTCTTTACCAGCTGAGCCACCAGGGAAGGCCCCCAAATACTATTAGATTGGACCAAATTTCGGTAGGTCCTAAATATTAAATCCTATGAACTGATAGCTGATGGCATATAAAACATCACTTGGGAAACAAGAAAACGTAGAAAATGGCAGGTTTGTACCTCAATCACACATTGCCACCCCAGTAACTCTAGAATGGAAGACTCAGAATATTTAATTTACCTCCAATATTTTGAATACAGCAAAGTCAAAAGAATTATAGTGATTACCCAGATACCTATGGCCAAGAGTGTCCGCTGAACATTTTGCTGTTGTTCATCTTTTCATCCATTTATCTATCCATCAACCCATCTCATTGTTGATGAATTTCTAAGCAAGTGAATATTAGTTCACTTCACTCCTAAACATTTCAGCAAGTATATCACCAACTAGAACTTATTTCTTTATGACTTTCAGGTTAAACTTATATTCAGTGGATGCACAACTGTTAAATATACCCTTTGGCGTATTTTGACAAATATATACACCTGTAATATAAATGCAAATGCACAAATTAAACACATATGCATGTGTCGCTTATGTCTGTGTAAGACATGAGACACTTTCCCTTCCAGCTGAAATGTCCCCTTTCCTGCTCCAGAAGAGGCACCTACTGTTCTGTTCTTCTTTCTCATCTCTGGTTAGTTTTGTCTATTCTAGAACTTCGTAGACACTGAATCACACAGCGTGCAGCCTTTTGCGTAAGACTTCTTTCACTCAGCGCAGTGTTTTGAGACCAACTCTACTGCTGGCTGTATCGGTCGTTGGTTCGCTCCTATTGCTGAGTGGCGTTTCCTAATGTGAAGAGGCCACAGAGTCTTTGGCTGCTCTGCTCTGGAGGGGCCCTGGGATGCCTCCAGGTCCTGGCTGCTGTAAACACAGTTGCTGTAAACATTCTTGATCCGTCTTCTTGTGGACATGTTTCCTGCTCCTCTGCACCCCTCCCACCCCCTGCCTCTGGAGTAAGCGCTCAGATTTGGGAAGCATTTCACTAGCTCATGTTATCTTTGGAAAATATCGGTTGTCATGTTGATTACCTACCAGCTTTGCTCCAGGGTGCAAATCTAGACTGCTGTTACTTTTTCTCGTGGCTCCTTCTCACTTCGCTTTTAGAACTCACAAGGGTCTAGATTGTCTCTAAAGGGCAAGGACCAGCCACTCTGGATCCACTCTGGATCCCTGAAACTTGCTTAGAGTAAATGCAAATTCTGTTCAGAGTTTGCAGCACCTCTGGACGGTCTTTCTCAAAGTCAAATGATATCATGAGGATGAACGTGTCATTGGCTAGTTTTCCTCTTCCCTGGGTGGATCCTCTATGCTCTCCCTGGGAATATGAAGGTGAATAAAGCTTGCCTTTAAACAGTTTGTAGGCCTGTGGACAGAGGGCCGGGAGGAATGGCCATTTCACTGCGATGTGGTAAGTACCTACAAATGCGCGCAGGGTGCCGTGTCTTAGGAGCAGGGAGATGCATTGACTCAGGATGAGGATGCGAAGCCTGAGCTGTGTATGGTGAACCCGGAGCAGTTAGACAGCAGGCCGTAGCGGGAAGCGCGCTGTAGGCAGACGGGCTTCTCTGAGGTGTCGGGTCGGGAGATAGTGAATTGTTTTAAAAAAAGCTCAGTGGTCATGGGTGAGGCTCGAGAGAGGGAGGTGATGGGTCATGGTGGGGTTTAGATTCACTTTACAGTTACTTTCTATTCTGTAGCGCTTCAGTGTGCTTACATGTGTGCGTGTGGGGAGTGGGTCGTAGACCACCAGTTACTTCTGTACTAATTTTGATAAACTGAAAAGGTCCCCATTTTGGTGGGTTCACTTTTCAAAATAGGGTGCCCTTGAGTGTAAAATGTCCAATTGATGAGGCTGCATGGGATTTTCTTAAAAAAAAAAAAAAAACTCACAACTTAGTTATTGGGCTATACTTGAAGGGAAATTTCAGAATCTTTGCTGGAACTGGATAACTGCTGACCCCAGCATCCTTAAATTAACCTCTCAGGAAATGCAAGATTTATAAGTTGTGGGCTTTTTTTTTCTCTTTTGAAAAAAGGTCTTAATAATTCAAAGAACTTTTTAATGATTTGAAAAGTGCATGTTAAGTACTTGATGGATGGATCAATTCCCTCTTTGTAGTTGAAGTAGCTCTGGGTTGACATCCTCCTCTCTACATATGGAAATTCGACAGATGTACAGAAATGCCATGCAGAACGAACGGGATGTTTCTTTATGACATTTCCTTGTGCGTTTCAGTGGAGAAAAGAAATGTGTATATGCACTTTATAGTTAGTCATTAACTATAAAAACAAGCTTATTCACAAACCTGCTTTGATCTGAATTTCCTGTGATTTATCTTTGGTGTCTCAGCATGCTCTGAATTCCTCATTGTTATTAACTCCCCAAATATTTATATCACTCCAGATAATCAATGCTTATCACAGTCAATACAGATGTTACAGGATCCTAGAAGAAAGATGGTGTCAGCATAATAACAGTTTAATTATTATAGCGTGTGTTCTCAACTGTACCCTTTGTTTACAGCATCAGCTAACACAGCTTCTGTAGATATCTAATTCATACAAAGTATTAAAATGATTACACACATAAATTATAGCTTTTTCCCACCAAAGACTGACACAATAGTGTGCTTGAAGGTATTAACGCTTCCTTAATTAATTTAAATCATGCTGCTAAGACTGTATTTTCACTTTCTGTTCCCCTGGGCTTGCTCTCTTTGCAGGATTACTCAACTGTTATGTTAAACAAATTTGCTTGTGGATGTTTTAATGATACAGGATATCAGATTTGAGCTAACATATCCCTTTTGTTAATGAAATCACAAGGCGAGCTATTGTGAAGAAAAATCAAATTTGTTTGGCAAAATCTATTTGATTTGTAAATTTCATTTTTGGGGTGTGTTTTGCTTCATTTTTGACTATGCTTAGAATGAAAGACTAAAGATTGGGAGATTGGGATTGGCATATATACACTGTTGATACTGAGTATAAAATAGATAACTGATGAGAACCTACTGTGTGGCTCAGGGAACTCCTCAGTGCTCTGTGGTGACCTAAATGGGAAGGAAATCCCAAGAGGGGGCTGTATGTATCTGCACAGCTGATTCGCTTTGCTACGCAGCAGAAACTCATACAACACTGTAAAGTAGCTGTGCTGATGTTGTTCAGTCACTCAGTCATGTCCTACTCTTTGCGACCCCATCAACTGCAGCACACCAGGCTTCCCTGTCCTCACGGTCTCCCTGAGTTTGCTCAAATTCATGTCCATTGAGTTGGTGATGCCATCCAACCGTCTCATCCTCTGTCTGCCCCTTCTCCTCCTGCCCTCAATCTTTCCCAGCATCAGTGTCTTTTCCAGTGAGTCAGTTCTTCGCCTCAGGTGGCCAAAGTACTGGAGTTTCAGCATCAGTCCTTCCAATGAATATTCAGGGCTGATTTCCTTTAAGATGGACTGGTTTGATCTCCTTGCTGTCCAGGGGTCTTTCAGGAGTCTTCTTCAATACCGCAGTTCAAAAGCATCAATTCTTTGGTGCTCAGCCTTCTTTATAGTCCAATTCTCATATGTTTTCCAGTATAATTTTTGTTAAAGACTGCGAAGTTCTGTAAGACCTGCATAATATACTTTCCTAAGCCTTGCATATTTCACAGCCACTCTTCCTGCAGAGTTGAGAGCTGCGGTTTGGGAAGTAAACGCACAGGATCAGGTGGCTGTGCAACATTGTCTAGCTTTTCCATGGTAGTACTGATATCTTACCACTTCCCTCGTAAATGACATACTTTTGCCAGGGTATGCCACATTCACTTTTATTGGGAGAACTGTGCTTTTATGTTGAGCTGTTGTGCTGATCGGCCTCATCCATGTCCATGAATGCGCCTTCACCTGAAAGCTAGAAGGACCAGCCATCCACCTCCATCAGTGCATCCTCACCTGAAGGCCAGACGCGGATAGAGGGTGAGGACTCGCTGACAGTTCAAAGTTGAAGCTTCTTTCACCCACTTTTTAAAATGAATAAGCTAACACAGCTTCTGTAGATATCTAATTCATACAAAGTATTAAAATGATCACACACATAAATTATAGCTTTTTCCCACCAAAGACTGACACAATAGTGTGCTTGAAGGTATTAACGCTTCCTTAATTAATTTAAATCATGCTGCTAAGACTGTATTTTCACTTTCTGTTCCCCTGGGCTTGCTCTCTTTGCAGGATTACTCAACTGTTATGTTAAACAAATTTGCTTGTGGATGTTTTAATGATACAGGATATCAGATTTGAGCTAACATATCCCTTTTGTTAATGAAATCACAAGGCGAGCTATTGTGAAGAAAAATCAAATTTGTTTGGCAAAATCTATTTGATTTGTAAATTTCATTTTTGGGGTGTGTTTTGCTTCATTTTTGACTATGCTTAGAATGAAAGACTAAAGATTGGGAGATTGGGATTGGCATATATACACTGTTGATACTGAGTATAAAATAGATAACTGATGAGAACCTACTGTGTGGCTCAGGGAACTCCTCAGTGCTCTGTGGTGACCTAAATGGGAAGGAAATCCCAAGAGGGGGCTGTGTGTATCTGCACAGCTGATTCGCTTTGCTACGCAGCAGAAACTCACACAACACTGTAAAGTAGCTGTGCTGATGTTGTTCAGTCACTCAGTCATGTCCTACTCTTTGCGACCCCATCGACTGCAGCACACCAGGCTTCCCTGTCCTCACGGTCTCCCTGAGTTTGCTCAAATTCATGTCCATTGAGTTGGTGATGCCATCCAACCGTCTCATCCTCTGTCTGCCCCTTCTCCTCCTGCCCTCAATCTTTCCCAGCATCAGTGTCTTTTCCAGTGAGTCAGTTCTTCGCCTCAGGTGGCCAAAGTACTGGAGTTTCAGCATCAGTCCTTCCAATGAATATTCAGGGCTGATTTCCTTTAAGATGGACTGGTTTGATCTCCTTGCTGTCCAGGGGTCTTTCAGGAGTCTTCTTCAATACCGCAGTTCAAAAGCATCAATTCTTTGGTGCTCAGCCTTCTTTATAGTCCAATTCTCATATGTTTTCCAGTATAATTTTTGTTAAGGACTGCGAAGTTCTGTAAGACCTGCATAATATACTTTCCTAAGCCTTGCATATTTCACAGCCACTCTTCCTGCAGAGTTGAGAGCTGCGGTTTGGGAAGTAAACGCACAGGATCAGGTGGCTGTGCAACATTGTCTAGCTTTTCCATGGTAGTACTGATATCTTACCACTTCCCTCGTAAATGACATACTTTTGCCAGGGTATGCCACATTCACTTTTATTGGGAGAACTGTGCTTTTATGTTGAGCTGTTGTGCTGATCGGCCTCATCCATGTCCATGAATGCGCCTTCACCTGAAAGCTAGAAGGACCAGCCATCCACCTCCATCAGTGCATCCTCACCTGAAGGCCAGACGCGGATAGAGGGTGAGGACTCGCTGACAGTTCAAAGTTGAAGCTTCTTTCACCCACTTTTTAAAATGAATATTTGCTCTGATTCAGTAAAATGCCTTTACCCTTTCCCAGCTGTGGAGCTGTGCAAACTGCATCTTCTGTACATAAATAAGAGATATCACAGAGACTCAGTATACATTTTTTTAAAAAATAAAACACCAGAGGAAATATCTGGCAATATCAAAGTTCTAATTTTAATTGGAGGCCTTTGATGATTAATGATGGCTAAGAATATCCCTTTTTTTTTTTGGCATCCATTGAAATAAGGACTTACGGAAAGATACCATTGCTGAATTTGTAAACCTTGGTTCCGCACCCACCACTGCATCACTGAGGCTTGGAGAGGGGTTGTCTCTAGGAGGGAAGGAACGTGGGAACAAGGAAAGATGATGTGATTTGTTCTGCTTTTTAACCTCCTTCTTCTCCAAGGGCCTCACTCGCTTGCGCTCCCCCCACTTATCCAAGTTTGTGGATAATTCTCCTTTTCAGTTCAAGATACTGAATATGCCAGATCTCCTCATGAGCAGATGTAGATAATGGTGCTGGGAGCTCCTGGGGGCTAGTTGAAAAAATCAGTAGTCAGTAAAGAGTATTACATTCAGACTCAGTTTCAAAGACAGTGCAGAGCATGTACATCAGCCTTCGCTCCTTATGTTATGGGGGAGCAAGAGTCTGTGAAACGCTGAGAGGCCGTGCAGGCAGGTGGCGGTGTTTTATACTCTTCTAGAAGGTTGAGAATTTGACCAAACTCATGCCTTCGCTTAAAGTACAGCTTAATAGGAGCCATTCTGGGGGAAAAAAGCGGATAGCACTTACTTTAAATAAAAGCAAACAAATAAAGAAAGCCAAAGCCTCCAGAAACCAGCCACAACCTTCTACTGCATGAAGTGTCATCAGTGCGGGGCGCCTCTGGTCAGCTCACCCTAACCTAGACTATTGCTCGGCGACTTTATTTCTAAGAGTCTTGCCTTTTGTTCAACCCTTCATTCAGGCACCATTTTTTTGAGCTTCCACAGGTGAACCAATGAAGGGATAATTATGATAAATTGTAGGGAGTAAAATAGAAGAGATATGCGTGAGATATTTCTGAGCGTTGGAGACCGAGCCTGAAGCAGCATGGAGCAGGCGGCGCCGATCGAGGAAGGCTTCCTAGAGGCGCGCTGGTTTCGTGTGGGTTTCTTGTTTTTGATGTGGAGCATAGTTTAAAGTCTTGAATTTGTTACAGCATTGCTTCTGCTTTATGTTTTGGTTTTCTGTCAGGAGGCATGTGGGATCTTGGCGCCCTGACCAGGGACCGAAGCAGGAGCCCGTTCCCTGGAAGGTGGGGTGTCAGTCGCTGGGCCAGGGGGCTCCCCGGAGTTCTGGTTTTGCTGGAGGACAAGGAGAGTCAGGAGCAACGGAGTCCTTGGGGGGCTAGGGCGTCGCACACGCAAGGGCTTTTCCAGTGACGCCCATTCAGTATCACTTTCTAGGCCTAAAACTAAAACGAGTACCCTTTAAACATTATATACCCATAACAAGGAAAGGAAAAAGTTACAATCGCTTGATAGGATTGAATTTCAAATGTGTTAGGAGCTGAAAAATTGGCGTTGCCAACCTTCATTTTCCAGAACTACATTACTGTAGTTCTATTTAAAGTCTCATTCATTGTCTTTGATTGTATTTAAAAAGTGATTTATCAGTGATTCAAAGAAGCTAAATTGTGTGAATCAATCTTTAAGAAGTGAATCAATTTATTTATAATGAATGCCCTGTTTTTCTTTGATGTACATTTTGACCCAAGATGTCAAGACTTACAAAATTTTTTATTATTTTGGACTACGTTAACTTGGAATACTGCATTAGGACTTGGGGTAATTTTTAAAATAAATAATCATGTTAATAATAAATTAATTGAAAACAGATTATGTACTAATTAAAAATTAAGGAACTAGATCTGATAGACAGAGTGCTTGATGAACAATGGACACTGTATAGGAGACAGGGATCAAGACCATCCCCAAGAAAGAGAATGTAAAAAAGCAAAATGGCTGTCTGAGGAGGACTTTACAAATAGCTGTGAAAAAAAGAGAAGTGAAAAGCAAAGGAGAAAAGGAAAGATATACCCATTTGAATGCAGAGTTCCAAAGAATAGCAAGGAGAAGTAAGAAAGCCTTCCTCAGTGATTAGTGCAAAGAAACAGAGGAAAACAATAGAATGGGAAAGACTAGAGATCTCTTCAAGAAAATTGGAGGTACCAAGGGAACATGGGCTCAATAAAGGACAGAAAATAAAGTAGCCAGTCATCCAAAATTCTGTGGCCCTGGATCCAAAGTAAGCCTGTCCAGGGAGGAGACACAGCAGACCTTTTGTTTCACCCCTGAGGACCAAGGCCAGGTCTGCTCAAATTCTACTCCCATCATTCATCATCTATCTCTTCAGAAGGATTTGACCAATCCCTAGAGAGATAAGAATGCCTTCCTGAGTGATCAATGCAAAGAAATAGAGAAAAACAATAGAATGGGAAAGACTAGAGATCTCTTCAAGAAAATCAGAGATACCAAGGGAACATTTCATGCAAAGATGGGCCCAATAAAGGACAGAAATGATATGGACCTAACAGAAGCAGAAGATATTAAGAAGAGGTGGCAAGAATACACAGAAGAACTGAACAAAAAAGATCTTCACGACCCAGATAATCACGATGGTGTGATCACTCACCTAGATCCAGACATCCTGGAATGAGAACTCAAGTGGGCCTTAGGAAGCATCACTACGAACAAAACTAGTGGAGGTGATGGAATTCCAGTTGAGCTATTTCAAATCCTAAAAGATGATGCTGTGAAAGTGCTGCACTCAATCTGCCAGCAAATTTGTAAAACTCAGCAGTGGCCACAGGACTGTAGAAGATCAGTTTTCATTCCAATCCCAAAGAAATGCAATGCCAAAGAGTGCTCAAACTACCGCACAATTGCACTCATCTCACACACTAGCAAAGTAATGCTCAAAATTCTCCAAGCCAGGCTTCAACAGTACGTGAATCATGAATTTCCAGATGTTCAAGCTGGTTTTAGAAAAGGCAGAGGAACCAGAGATCAAATTGCCAACATCCGCTGGATCATGGAAAAAGCAAGAGAGTTCCAGAAAAACATCTACTTCTGCTTTATTGACTATGCCAAAGCCTTTGACTGTGTGGATCACAACAAACTGTGAAAAATTCTGAAAGAGATGGGAATACCAGACCACCTGACCAGCCTCCTTAAAATCTGTATGCAGGTCGAGAAGCAACAGTTAGAACTGGACATGGACCAATAGACTGGTTCCAAATTGGGAAAAGGAGTATATCAAGGCGGTATATTGTCACCCTGCTTATTTAACTTATATGCAGAGTACATCATGAGAATTGCTGGGCTGGATGAGGCACAAGCTGGAATCAAGATTGCCGGAAGAAATATCAATAACCTCAGATATGACACCATCCTTCTGGCAGAAAGCAAAAAAGAGCTAAAGAGCCTCTTAATAAAAGTGAAAGAGGAGAGTGAAAAAGTTGGCTTAAAGCTCAACATTCAGAAAACTAAGATCATGGCATCCAGTCCCATCACTTTGTGGCAAATAGATGGGGAAACAGTGGAAACAGTGACAGACTTTATTTTCTTGGGCTCTAAAATCACTGCAGATGGTGACTGCAGCCATGAAATAAAAAGACATTTGCTCCTTGGAAGAAAAATAATGACCAACCTAGGCAGCATATTAAAAAGCAGAGACATTACTTTGCCAACAAAGCTCTGTCTAGTTAAAGCTATGGTTTTTCTAATAGTCATATATGGATGTGAGAGTCAGACTATAAAGAAAGCTGAGTGCCAAAGAATTGATGCTTTTGAACTGTGGTATTGGAGAAGACTCTTGAGAGTCCCTTGAACAGCAAGGATATCCAACCAGTCCATCCTAAAAGAAAGCAGTCCTGAATATTCATTGGAAGGACTGATGCTGAAGCTGAAGCTCCAATACTTTGGCCATCTGATGCGAAGAACTGACTCATTGGAAAAGACACTGATGCTGGGAAGGATTGAAGGCGGGAGGACAATGGGACAACAGAGGATGAGATGGTTGGATGGTATCACCGACTCAATGGACATGAGTTTGAGTAAGCTCTGGTAGTTGGTGATGGACAAGGAAGCCTGTCATGCTGCAGTCCATGGGGTCTCAAAGAGTCGGACACGACTGAGCGACTAAACTGAACTGAACTGCACTGCTCTGATTTCTCAAGAAGTCAAAATCACTGGACTCTCATTCCAAGCTGAGCAGGGCATTCATTCCCTGAGGCTAAAGCTTCCTGAACCCTGAACCCTAGGCCTGGGAAACAGAGCAGGCATTTTTTCTGCCCTCTAGAACACCTCAGCCCAACAGGTAACAGGATGAAACAGGAGGTGTGGAGGGAAAGAGCCTCAGGGGAGGTGGGGAGGTCACATCCAGCTGACCCCTAAATGGGAATGAGGCAGGTAATATTACTATCTATCTCCTTTTACTGATAGGCTAAAATCATAAGTAACTTGCCCAAGGTCACTCTCGGGTCAACCACAGAATATGATAAGGATCCAGGACGATCAAGCTGACAAGCTACCCTAATTTTATTTTTCCAAATACTCTGCTCATCCATTTAGCTCAAATTTACTGAGCTGTGTCTTTGCTTAAATGTCTCTCCCACTAGACTCCCTGGGGTGGGGGGCAGAGGGTGATGGTGGTGATAAGAGCCAACAAGTCTATCCTGCATCTTTGCATCACAAAATCTAGCACAACATCAAAGCCATACTAGCTGAATGACTACGTGAATTTGGTATTGCAATATGAGGTATTGAGGTATCATGAGGTATTGCAATATCCAGTATCCACTTGCAGGAGCTGGGTTGGTAAGTTTGCCCAAGATTCCACAGCTAGGGCTCCCCTGGTGATCTAGTGGTTAAGAATTTGTCTACCAACGCAGGTGACATGGGTTCAATCCCTGGTTCGGGAAGATCCCACATGCCAAGGAACACTAAGCCTGTGCACCGCAGTGAAGACACAATCCGTCATTGGCCACAACTAGAGAAAGCCTGTGCACAGCAATGAAGACCTAGCACAGCCAAAAATAAACAAATAAATAAAGGCTTAGGGAAAAAAAAAAGAATCCACATCTAAGAAGCCGGGATTCACCCTTGTTTCTGGGACCATGGTGACTTAGACACCCATTCATGCAGTGTCTGTCCTCACACCTACAGTCTTTGGAAGGTGGAAGGCACCCTGGGCCTGGTGTCCCCTTGTATTCTCTGCTAACCCATGCAACTGGCTCCTTGATTCACTGAAGTACAGACTCCACATCTGGCCCAGAGGCTCCTAAGGGGTGGCCCGTGCCCCATGAGGCTGTCCTGAGTCTAGGGACTCCGAACTTCACAGACTGACCTTTTGAATTCCCAAGAATTTAAACAAAAACAAGGCATGTAGCAATTATCTAAAAGAGAGTGCACATTTTTTTCCATCCTTACCCATCCAAAAATATCTCAAATCTGAAAACAAAAGTCTCAAACCAGTTTGGAGGAGGGAAAAGCAGGCATATGCCAAGAGTGGCAGTTCCCTTCCCAGCACTCCACGGTGGGGGCTGGCCAGGAAGCCCTGATACCTCTGTCCCCGCAACCCCTCTCTGCAGCTTCAGTCTGGTTCCTCTAGGCTGGGAATTCTGAAAGAACTTTTTAAGAAACTTGTCATTGCCATAAAGATGGTCTTGGCCGTGGCAAAAATCTGATACATTCTTGTCCTTAGATCAAAGGTAATACATGAGCAATGACTTGGATTTTTTTTTAATTCCTTTGTCCTAAAAGTTGATATTGTTCAAAGAGTCCCTGAAAGGGGCAGTGGGAAACATTATACAAGATATAGTTACCTGGCTCCACAGTGCTGTGAGGAAAGGGTGCAGCAGGAGTGGGAGGACATGCCTTAAGATACTGTGTCCCTCTAGACCCCCCTGGGACCATCACCCTCTCCTCCCTTTCCTTCTCCCCTCAACACACAGTCCTTACCCACAATTCAATGCCTTGCCTTTCCTATACCCCAGAACCTTCTGCGAGTATATGGAACCTTGGCACTCTCTCCCTGAAAATGCACAGGCACACCAGCTTCTGCAAGGCGGGCTCCAGGAACCCACTGTCTGGACACACATTACTTCTCTGTGCTGCTGGCCCCACCTGGTCCCAGGGAAGCAGGATCCTAGATGGTCACAATCAGGGATCACGATTGGGGATCACGCCCTGGGAAGTGACAGGAGAGCGGGTGACATGGAAGAGTGGTGCCATGACCCACCCCAGGGAGTGCTGGGAATTTCCTGGGGCCACAAGGGTCAGTCTTGGTTGTGAGCCACTCCCAAAGCAGGGGCGACCTCAGACAAGGCCAGCCTTTGCAGCTTCGGATATCCCCAAAGGAGGCTGATGGCTGAGTGTTGCTTCCCAGTGGCAGGTCAATGAATGTTCACTGGGGAGGGATCTGAGTCACTATTGCAGAGCCAGCCACACTCCCTTGGGATGCTCTTTGCCCAAGAGCTGTACCCAGCACTGGAACCACCCCAGGAGGAACTGACTGATCTCCGGGCTCTCTCTCCATATTGAGAACAGGAGGACTGCCCATCCTCTCTGTGCCCCAGGAGCAGCCTGCTGATCGAACCCTGCTGGGCTCCATCCTGAGGGTACTGGGGGTGCTTTCCCTGCCCCAGTGACAAGCAGGCCTCACTGGGAAAAGCACAAGTCCTGTGCTCTCCTTCCTTTTGGTTCCCTGGAGTGGCACACAGAGTAGCAGCCCAGGAAACCCACAGCAAAGAGCATCAGGACAAAGAGGATGACAGCAGAGAGCAAAGAGAGACTGTCCTAAGCAGATGTGATCAGGATGTGTGGGATATGAAAATCTGGTGCTAGTCAATGCCCCAGTCGTGGGGTTTTCTGTCTCTACAGTCAAGCTCGCTCTGAACAGAATCAGAATAGACACAGATCCATCTGCATGCTCTTCTCAAGATGTCTGGAGCAAAGAGGAGATAACAGTCCCCTCAAGGAGGAGCGAGTAGACTTGTCCTCCCCTCCTCACTGTTATCTTTGACCACCAGCACCCCCGCCTCCCCCAGTCTTCACCTTACACATCTAGTTGGCTGGGGACCCTTAACCACGAAGTCATTCCCCTGCACTGAAGCAGAGCCCCGTGACCCTTGGCGCTCCCTCCCGCCTTCTAGCTGGACTGACTGCTAGCTCCTTGTGTTCAGGGACTCCATCTCGCAGCTCTGCATCCCTAGCAGATATAGGGATACATGGCTAGTTCTAAGACTGGGGCAGGAAGCCTATGAGGTGAGCTGCAGAACAGAGAACAAAAGGTGAGCTCAGAGAACAAAAGGATCAAGGCCACCCATCAAAGGAACACAGCAGAGGGACTAACTCGAAATGGGTCCCAGTGACCAAACCTGAGCAATTCCAGCAAAAAAATAAATAAACACTACAGCTTTGTGTTGTAATTTAAAATGTAAAATTAAATGCCCATGAGTCCATTACTGATTGAATGAATAAATGGGGAGAATAGGCAAAACTTCCTTACAGAAGAATTCCAAATAATTTTTGCAGATAGCTCCAACACATGCAATAGTCACCACCCCTAGAGTGTGGGTCGTGCTTAGCACTTCCTTCCAAAGAGTCAAGTGTGAAGGAGTAACTCTACAGTGGAGAAACTTGACAGATGTGACCTCAGCCAGGTGATCAAGGTCACCAGTGATGAGTCATGTTGAGAGTGTGTGCCCTTGACCTGATGGGGTGAGAATGGCACCCCAAGGTCTTTTTCCCAATAGCCAGGAATCCCTGCCTAACTGTGAGTGAGCATCAGACACATTTTGACCGATGGACAAAACACCTGACCTCCTCAAAAGTCTCTAGGCCAGCAAGAACAGGAAGTTTGAGAAACTGTCACAGCAAGGAAGCCTGAGGGAACACGATGATTAAATGTCACAGGGTGTTCTGGATAGGATCCTGGCACAGAGAAAGGATAGTACAGAACATTCAGAGGTGTGGCCTCTGGATAAGCTGCTGATCGAGTTAAGAACAATGCCCCCAATACCAGTTCTTTAGCTGTGACCATGTGGCATGCTGACATAAGATGTTAAGGGCTGGAAAAACTGGGCTGGAAAAATGGGACTCTGTACAGTCCTTGCAACTTTTCTGTAAATCTAAAGCAATTCCCAAATAAAATGTCTGTGTTTTTTTTTTTTTTTTAATGCCACTGAAGCTATAGGAAGAAAATGGCTTCTTTACAGATGGCAGCAGAGCTGTGCTTCCTAGTGGAAAGCTATCACAATGGATGGCCCCTCTGTGTCCTAGAATATCCCATGCATGCTAAGTCATCGTGTCCAACTCTTGCAGTCCTATAGACTGTAGTTCACCAGGCTCCTCTGTCGTGGGATTTTCCAGGCAAGAATACTGGAGTAGGTTGCCACTTCCTTCTCCAGGGGATCTTTCTGATACAGGGATCGAATCTGAGTCTCATGTCTCCTGCATTGGCAGGCGGGTTCTATACCATGTCTCTGCATTGCCACCTGGGAAGCCCAAGAGTACCCCGAGTGCCCCCAAATTTCCTATGAACTTTTGGCTACAAAGAAACGTGCTCACCTAGCCTGGAGAACTTGTCCAAACTGGAATTTATGGAAGTGTTAAGCTAGTTCCCTCAGTTTCCCTTTCATCCTCTTATTTTACCACTTTTTAAAAGTTTTTATTTATTTTTTTTAGTGAAATTCTAGATTCATTTAAAGAGAAATGAAATTTCCTGGATAAAGCATTTGTGTAATAATATTACTTCTGAACCTATGACTCAGATATAAATGGATGAATAGATACATTTATACATTTAAGCATTAATAATAATTTTTGTTCAGAACACATGTTGTGAAAAAAGACATAATTCAGTCAATTGCTAAAAAATACATATCACAATTACTTAAGATAACATGGATATTTAATTAAAATTTAGAATATAACAGTATCTAACTTTTCTCTTGTGGACATAAAAAGAAAAATACAATAATCCATTTTACTCATTACATGTTACAAAATTAGACAATGAAGTTATAAGCAGTGTTTTAAAACAATGATAGCAATTTAATTTTAAACAAATGTATTCACATCCTCTTCCTTTATCCTGTATATGTATCTAACTGGCAAGGCCTACTAGATTGCTGAAATCAGTAACAGTCCAATCTATGATTTTTCCATTTTTTTTCTTTTTCATGTTCGGCACCTAATTCAAAAATACTGTGGAATGGGGTTCCCTGGAAGTCCAGTGGTTAAGAATTTGCCTTGCAATGCAGGGGACAATCCCTGGTCCAGGAAGATCCCACCTGCCACGGGGCAACTAAGCCCATGCGCCGCAACTACCGAAGCCCGCATGCCCTAGAGACTGTGCTCTGCAGCAGGAGAACCCACTGCAGTGAGAAGCCCATGCACAGCAACCAGAGTAGCCTCCACTTACTGCAGCCAGGGGAGGCCTGGGGACAGCAGTGAAAACCCAGCCCAGCCAGAAAGAAAATGAATGAGTAAATTTTCAAAAAACACCACGGCATGAGCGGTGCACAGTTCACAACATCCATGCGAAGGTAAGCCATGACTCCTGCACATGCTAAGTGGCATCTTCAGGTGCCTCCAAAGACCCAGGGTTCCCCCAACAGAACCTGTAGGAAGGGAGCTCGTGGTCCGTCTCGGGGTTGCCCACCTGTGCTCTCAGGTCCCAGCAGGCTCTGGTGACCACCCCGACAGAGCCCAGGACAGCTGAGAACTGATCTTGTGCCCAGCCCCGTTCCAGGTCGGCTGAGGTCAGCTCCCCGACCATAACTGACCAACCATGAGCCAGACTGCGTTTGGACCTCCTGGCCAGGTGCACAGTGCTCAGCAACCCGCCCAGGGTCCAGTAGGCCACATGGACAGCAATATTTCCCCACCAAAGAAAAGAAGAATAAAGGTATTGTAGGGCAGGGGCCCAGGTGGTAGACACGGAGACCCTATTCCTATAGACCCACAGACATATTCCATATCCTGTGTCAGACCCACCTGCAGGGCCTGAGACAGATCACGCCCTCAGGTCAGGTCGATGCACTCCTGCCCTGTTTGTGGCCAGGAAAGGCCAGGCAAGGCTTGTTGGTGTAACTAAGCAGACGCTGTGTTGCCCTCCTGGGACACACCCTTCTCCATATCCTCAGTTGAAGCTCCTCTCTAAAGTACCTAGATAACAGTATCTGATGCACGTCTTGAGTTGTTTTACGGATGTGAACCCTCTCCCCATCCACCACCACCAAACGGGTGATGTTAATTACTCGATGACCATGAGCTCATAGCCCCAAGCCTCTTGGAGCCTAAGACTTCATGATGTTAAACCCTGTGACAGCACCCTGTACCTCACCATCACCAATCAGAGAATTGTGCACTAGCTGATCATGTATCTTTCAACAACTCTCTCTCACTTGGCTTTTAAAAATGCTTAGCCAAAAGTCTTGGGACGTTTGGGATTTTTTAGAGTGTGAGCCACCCGTCTTCTCGTATGGTCCTGCTATAAACCTTTCTCTGCTCCAAATTCCAGTGTTTCAATTTGTTTGTTCTCACTCTGCATCAGGCACACAGATTTAAGCTAACATTTAAGCTAATGGAAGCTGGTCTGCAGTCCCAGGCCTGGTACTTCAGAGGGGAGTTACAACAGAGGAATGAGACTGCCAAGACTGAAGATGAAAGGGAAATGGGATCTCTGCAGGTTGCACGGAATCCCAGGCACTGCCAGAGTCACTAGTGACATGGACATAAGCACGTGGAGGAGAGCTCAGGGCACAGGGGAAAAGACCACATGCGGGACAGCAAGCAGGAGCTCCCCCACAAGGAGCCCTATGAGGCATCTCTTCCTGCAGATCACAGGCATCTTTAGCCACATCCTACTTGTGACTGATGAATCAGAGGCTGTAATGGGCAGAATTGTGTCCCTGCAAAACTGATGTGTTAAAGTCCTAACTCCTCTTACTTCAATGTGACTGTATGTGGAGATGGGGCCTGTAAAGGGGTGATTAAGGTAAAATGGGGGCTTTCCTCGTAGCTCAGTCAGTAAAGAATCTGCATGCAATGCAGGAGACCCAGGTTCGATTCCTGGATCGGGAAGATCCCCTGGAGAAGGCAATGGCAACCCACTCCAGTATTCTTGACTGGATAATCCCATGGACTGAGGAGCCTTGCAGGCTACAGTCTATGGGGTCACAAGAGTTGGATACAACTTAGCGACTAACCACCACCAAGGTGAAATGAGGTCATTAGAAGGGGACTAATCTGCTGGGAGGGATTGGGGGCAGGAGGAGAAGGGGATGACAGAGGATAAGATGGCTGGATGGCATCACTGACTTGATGGACGTGAATCTGAGTGAACTCCGGGAGTTGGTGATGGACAGGGAGGCCTGGCGTGCTGCAATTAATGGGGTCACAAAGAGTCGGACATGACTAAGCGACTGAACTGAACTGAATCTTTTCTTATGAGAAGAAGATATTGGGACATAGGCATGCACAGTGGAAAGACCATACAGTGTAAAGACCATATGAGGAAAACAGGAGAAGATGGCCACTGATATGCCAAGGAGAGAGGCCTCAGGGGAAACTGACCCTGCAGATGCCTTGATTTTAGACTTTCAGCCTCCAGGACTATAAGGAAATAAACTATTAGTTAAGTTCCCAATCTCTAGTACTTTGCTATTGCAGCCCAGAGAAATACAGTGGCCCCAACTGTTGGCTTAAAACATGTCATGGAAATCATTCTCTGATTCATTCATCTGTTCATTCTTGTATTCAGTTAAGGGTGATAAGACACCCACTATGTATCAGGCACAGGGCCATTAGATGACATCAGATGCTTCACTTAACATCTAGCCAACAGAACTTTCCAGAGCTCACATGCAAGCCAAAGCTGTGCTGTATGCTGAACACGGGAAATCATGGTGTGTTTGTTGAGCAAACTTTTACCTTCATCCTGCGGCAGCCCAGGCTTCTGGGATCACCCCAGTGAGAGGCCAGGGCCTGAGTTAGGTGACAGACCATGCGCCAAGTTGGGTGATCTGAGGATCCCAGAATTTTCCAGCTGGAAGTGTTCCTCGCCTCTGCCCTGCATGCCATGAAGTCCCTTTTACTGTCCCTGACACAGGCTCACTGAGTTCAGCTTAAAGGCCCCCAACAATGCAGACCACCCAGTTTCAGAAGCACAGTTGTCATGAGGAAGGGCTCTGGTATGTAGGGAGGCCTTTCCAGAGATTCCCCAGAGGCTGTGGGGCATGGGAGGGGAGGGGGTGCACCGGGGATGGTTCCCTAGAGGACCTGGGAGTGTACCAAGGTGAGGATTCCTCCTTGAGACCACAGGCCCAGAATAGGGACACTGGTGTGGGGTCAAGGATGGCTTTCAGGAGCCTGGGCATAGGCATCGGAGGACATGGCCTCGAGGGGACAGCGCAGGGACAGAAGTGAGAGCCCAGCTGAAGGATACAAGATCCAGGGCAGGGAGGGGTAAACAGGGGGATAATAAGCTTAGGCCCTTTCAATTCAGGGGACTTTGACTGAGATCATGGAGCTGTACCATCGACACCTCTATAAGCCTTAGTTTTGCAATCTGTAAAATGGGGCTGTTAAAATACAGCCTGCATAAGGACAGCTGAGGCTGTGTTCCTGCAGGCTTCACACAGGCTTTGACACTGATCACGCCCCTGACAGCCTTGAGGCTGTGATTGTGCAGGAAGCTTGTTGGCTTGGATGGGAAGTGGAGGTTGGCTGGGGTGGGGCTGAGGGCAGGTACCTTGAGAGACCTAGTCTGATAACCTCATCTGGTCCCACAGGGTGCATGGCTGTGGGGAAGGACTGGCGAGGGCTTGTCCCTTCTTTTGTTCCCATTTCCAGAGGGCATGATATAAATAAATACCAAAACAGACAGACCATCGGCCTGGGGCCCTGTGGTTTCTGCTTTGCTTTTTCTTTGCCTTTAAACAATTATGAATTGCAGAAGAAGTTGCTCAGATATTTTATGTTTGCTCAGCGGTCTTCCGCTGAGAACCCTGAAGCACTTTGTAGATATGTGATGGGCCAGGACTCCCATGTAGAGAAAATCAAGCCAGGCTGGCACCTGTCACTCTGCCTGACAAGGCCCCTCCTGCCCCTTTTAGACTTTGTGCAGACTTCTTGATTCCAGAAAATGCCAGCAGGTCCACTGGTCACGTGGGATCTGCCCGGCATTCCCAGTGTCACAGCCCAGTGTTGCCAACGTGCGTCAGCTCCTGCCCTAGGCCTGCACCGCCTCACCACTCAGCACATCCGGAGATGACTTCCATCCCCACAACACCCTCTGACCTCTCCTGCTCTGTTCTTTGTACAATATACCACAGTGTCTAGAAACTGGACTACAGTTTCATAGTGTTCTGGACAATCATGCCATTTTCAGTTGAGAAATGGATTTTAGCAGGGAAGACGCCCCACCTCCACCCCCTACTTTTCTGTCCTACTTCTAACCCTGCACTGTACTCAGGTCCCCAAATTGCCCATCCAGGGTTCCCAAGGGCTCAGGCCTATTCCCATATTAGTGCAAGCACCATGATAATAATTTTTAAACTTCCCTCAATTTCATATCCAAGTAGGTTTTCTTTGTAAACATCTGGAACTAAAAACACTTCACAAATCAAAGTAAACATTGTCTCTTTGCTTTATCCAGATTTTATTCCTCGAGAATCATTCAGAGAGGGCTTCCCTGGTGGCTCAATTGTGTAAAGAATTTTCCTGCCAATGTAGGAGACATAGATTTGATCCATGATCTAGGAAGATCCCACATGCTGCAGAGCAACTAACCCATGCACCACAACTACTGAGCCTGGGAAATTCCTAAAGAGATGGGAATACCAGACCACCTCACCTGTCTCCTGAGGAACCATATGCAGGTCAAGAAGCAACAGTTAGAACCAGGCATGGAACAACAGACTGGTTCAAAATTGGGAAAGAAGTATGTCAAGGCTATATATTGCCACCATCCTTATTTAACTTGTGTGCAGATTACATCATGAGAAATGCTGAACTAGATGAAGCACAAGCTGGAATCAAGATTGCATGGAGAAATATCAAAAACCTCAGATATGCAGATGATATCACCATTATGGCAGAAGTGAAGAGCCTCTTGATGAAGGTGAAAGAGCGGAGTGAAAAGCTGACTTAAAACTCAACATTCAAAAAATGAAGATCATGGCATCTGGTCCCATCACTTCATGGCACATAGATGGGGAAACAATAGAAACAGTGACAGACTTTATTTTCTTGGGCTCCAAAATCACTGCAGACGGTGACTTCAGCAGTGAAATTAAAAGGCACTTGCTCCTTGGAAGAAGACCTGTGACAAACATAGACAGCATATTAAAAGGCAGAGACATTACTTTATCAACAAAGGTCTATCAGTCAAAGCTATAGTTTTTCCAGTAGTCATGTATGTATGACAGTTGGACTACAAAGAAGGCTGAATGTTGAAGAATTGATGCTTTTGAACTGTGGTGTTGGAGAAGACTTTTGAGAGTCCCTTAGACTGAAAGGAGATCCAATCAGTCCATCCTAAAGGAAATCAGTCCTGAATATTCATTGGAAGGACTGATGCTGAAGTTGAAGCTCCAGTACTTTGGCCACCTGATATGAAGAACTGACTCACTTGAAAAGACCCTGATGCTGGGAAAGATTGAAGGCAAGAGGAGAAGCGGATGACGGAGGGTGAGATGGTTGGATGGCATCACCGACTCAACAGACATGATTTTGAGCAAGCTCTGGGAGGTGGTGAAGGACAGGGAAGCCTGGCGTGTTGTAGTCTGTGGGGTTGCAAAGAGTCAGATACAACTGAGCGACTGAACAACAACAACAAGTAGGACCCGGGAATCACAACAAGAGAAGCCACTAAAATGAGAAGCCCGCACACGGCACTAGAGAGTGGCCCCAACGCGCCACAGCTAGAGAGAAGCCTGCGCAGCAGCACAGACCCAGCCCAGCCAAAAATAAACAGAGTCATTTAGAAAAAAGAATCATCAGAGAAAATGAGAAAGACCCAACTCTGGGTTCCCTGGGCAGAAAAGGGACTCTGGAAACTTCTCTGCAGGCTCCTGACCAGTTGGCCTGTCCTGGAGAAGTTCTGCAGTGATGTTCTCAGGGCAGCACCTGCTGATTCCAGCCTCAGCCCCAGATGCTCCCCGCACAGCCTGCTGGGAGCAAATAGAAATTAGGAACTGAGAGCAGAAAGACAAGACAGAGGATGCTTCTTCCCACTCACTCTTTTTCTATCTCTCTACACACCCACACACACATACAAGTTCCAGGAATTATTGATAAATTAGTGTGTTTGTGTGTTAGTCGCTCAGTGGTGTCTGACTCTTTGCAACCCCATGAAACTGTAGTCTGCCAGGCTCCTCTGTCCAAGGAATTCTCGAGGCAACAATGCTGGAGTGGATTACCATTCCCTTCTCCAGAGGTTTCTGACCCAGGGATCAAACCCAGGTTTCCTGCATTGCAGGCAGATTCTTTACTATCTGAGCCACCAGGAAAGTCATTGATAAAATGTTACTAATTTACAAAGAGTTAGTCAACATAAGATTCTTTGAAACATATATTCCTTTGAGAATGAAATATATGATTTATTTATTAAAAGTGCACATGTAGCATCTCAGGAATGCCTGCATTTCTC
>SJYT01043347.1:147498-163161 GCA_006410635.1 Cephalophus harveyi
ACTTTTTTTTTTTTTAAAGTAAAGTTTCCCATTTTTTTGGTAATTACCCCTAAGAAAGACCTCCGTATGTGTCCAAGAGAAGAGCTTTATTTTCCTGAAGCCTTATTAACCAGTGTTTCTTTTCTATTACTGTCTTTCACTGGGGACCGGGGAAACTAGCTCAAGAATTTAGATGGGTGTATTCCCAGCAGATTCCAGGGAAGCATTCTGAACTGTAGGATTTCTTAGCAGAACTATATGCAAGGGATCAGGGCTCTTGGTGGTCCCCAGCTCTCTTCACGACTGGCTCATAAGAGAGGCATGGGGTAGGGGAGTATGAAGGGGGAGGTGGTGGCTGCAGGGGCTGGAAGCAACTAAGAAGATCTAACAATCTGAGAGGCAATCAGACATTGAACAAAGTATGTTGGTTTTCACAGAAGAGGTTTAGGAGCTTAAATAAGTACCTGTCTTGCCACAAAGGAAGAAGAATGTCCCCTAAACCAGCCCTTGGGAAGTGGCCACTGCCCACGCCTGGTTGTACTCACTGGTGTGTTACACTCATTACTTCCTGGGGGTCTTACAGTGGCCCCCAGGCCCCAACCCAAAGAAGGGAGGCCAGCTTGCCCAGAGGCTCCCAAACAGCACCTAAGATATCCCAGGCCCACCCCACCACCAGGGTTGCAACTAAAGAAACTCTGGGTTCCTAGGGTTGCACCCTGAGAAACCTCAGAGCCCCCCAGGGTTGACTCCAATTGCATTCTTACTTTCATGAGAAAACATAACATCACCTCCCCACCCATGTTTACTGCCAGCCTCTCTGCCCACTTGTGTCCAAGTTGTGTAATTTCCTGGAAACGAGTCATTGACTGGGAACTAGGCGCCCAGCTCCGGCCTTTCCTGGCCATGCCGCTAACCACAGGGCCTGGTGGGTCATGGTCTTTTCCAGCAGCATTCATTTCATTTCTAAATAAGCAAGTAAATAAATAAATACTCAGCAACCATCCTATTTTCCTTCTACTTGTGAACACTCCAGAGTCTAGGGTGAAGTCTTCAGCCTCTGCCCTACCATCCCGGACCCACCCAATGGCCTGATCAAGAGCAAGTAATTCCTCAGAAATTAGATGCCCATCACCCCTTACAAGGGCTTCCCAAGTGGCACTAGTGGTAAAAATCACTCCTGCCAATGCAGGAGACATAACAGACTTGGGTTTGATCCCTGGGCTGGGAAGATCCCCTGGAGGAGGGCATGGCAACCCATTCCAGTATTTTTGCACGGACAGTCCCATGGACAGAGGAACCTGAGGGGCTACAGTCCATAGTGTCGCACAGAGTCGGACATGAGTGAAGCAACTGAGCACGCATGCATGCATGCATTCATCTTGCAAAAGATGAAAGCTAAGGGTTAGAGGGCAGGGGCAGGAGGAGCTGGGCAAGGACCAAGGTAAGGAGACACACATGCCACAGAGGCCACGGTGCAAGCCCAGGACTCCTCTCCATGCACGTCCGGAAATCAAACATCTCCTAAGAAACTCAAGCAGTTGGATAATCTATTGATTAAAATAAGTCTTTCTTATGAGCTTTGCAGGCTGCAGGGTTGGTTTTAAGTGGAGACCCCCTATTCTGCAGAAGAAAGCCACTGAGTGTGATGTAGTCCACATTCCTTCCCCGGGCCACCTGGGAGCCAGGACTTCTGGGGTTCTGTGCACTAACAGGAGGGGAGGTCAGCCGCGGGGCTACCTGAGGCCTTCAGCCTCCTAGCCACATTGTGTGTGCCCAGCCAGGCCCTGCCACTCTTCACTGGTTTTGTGTAAGTATTTTGAACTGGAACATGTAGTGTTTTATACAGAAATGACGGATTTGACTTTTCAACATTGGGGCTCTTGTGTGTATCAGCTTGTTTGAATGAAAGGTTTTATTTGTAGAAGTTTGTGGACTTCCCTGGTTGCCCAATGGTTAACAGTCCATCTGCTAACACAGGGGACACGGGTTCAATCCCTGGTCCAGGAAGATTCCACATGCCATACAGCCACAAAGCCCACACACCACAGCTATGGAACCTGCACTATAGAGCTTGTATTCTACAACAAGAGAAGCCGCTGCAATGAAAAGCCTGCACAGCACTAGAGAGTAGTTCCCGCTTGCCATAAGTACGGAAAGCCTGCACGCAACAATGAGGACCCAGAATAGCCAATAAATAAATAAATATTTTTTACAAGTTTGCAAACCATGCACCTGAGTTTCAAGCATGTGATTTGTAGGCGAGAAAACTGGGCCACAGGATGGGGCAAGTTGCTAGCTGTGGCTCTGATTTCCTTCTCCAGGCCAGCCGTGCCCCACTCTTCCTTCATCAGACTCTTCCCACTCAGTCCCACACCTTCCCCAGGGCCCAGGTCGAGGCCAGGTCACCTGTCACGTAGGCAGTGGTTATACGCTGTTTGAAATCTCAGAGCCAAATTTCTGAGTGTCCAACTCTGAAGGCTGTTCTGACAACCCCAGGGACTTTCAGCAAAGGGGGAAGATATTTTGTGTCCCCTTAGTTGCAACCCAAAATGTTCAAAGAAAGGAAAAAGTGAAAGTGATTATAATAAAAAGCCTTTCCCTGGAATGGGTCTTGATTTCCACTTTTACCCTCAAAGTGAAGGTGAGTGAAGAAGTGAAGATGTCTTCTGCAATTTCATATTAGTTTAACAAATAATTTATTGAACACTAATTTCAGTGCTGCACCTATGTTGCCTAACTCTAGGCCCCATGGCCCCACTGAGGAACCCAGTGACCCACAGTGACCCTAGCTTCTGGCACCTGCTCTCCTGAATTAAGCTACTTCCTTTGATAACCACTTGACCCCAAAGGAAGGAGGCCATTTCCCACTTTGGACACTCTATGGGATGGTGATGAAACTGCTGCTAAGATTCTACCCAAGGAGATTGTCATCTACATAACCTAAGATTTATGTGCAAAGATGTTTCTAGCAGCATGGTTTATATTAAGAAGATATAAAACAACAGGTAAGTGCTAACTGAGGACACATCTTGGGCAGGGAGCCATCTGTGCTTTAGAAGCATTAACAGGTCTTATTCTCTCAACAGCCCCATGAAGTAGGTGCTATTCCTGTCTTTGTTTCAAAAGAGGGAAAATTAAATACAGAGAGAAAGGATTTGAACTTAGCTGGCACTGGCTTCAAGTCAGCCTGACTCTCCAGGGAGTACCAGTAGGTGCCATGTGACTCAAATTAGATACATCTAGTTAAAAAATGACTTTAAAGAATTTTCTTAGCAGAAGATTTTGCTCAAACTATCTAAAGTTATTTGGGAAAGACAAGCTTACATACATGAAAATATGCTTAGAAGAAATCTTGGAAGAAAATGTTGAGTGATAACCAGGATTATCTCTGATTGGTAGGATCACTGACAATTGTTAACCTCAGTTCAGTTCAGTCACTCAGTCGTGTCCAACTCTTTGCAACCCCATGAATCACAGCACGCCAGGCCTCCCTGTCCATCGCCAACTCTCAGAGTTCACTCAGACTCGTGTTCATCAAGTCAGTGATGCCCTCCAACTATCTCATCCTCGGTCGTCCCCTTCTCCTCCTGCCCCCAATCCCTCCCAGCATCAAAGTATTTTTCAATGAGTCAACACTTCACATGAGGTGGCCAAAGTACTGGAGTTTCAGCTTTAGCATCATTCCTTCCAAAGAAATCCCAGGGTTGATCTCCTTCAGAATGGACTGGTTGGATCTCCTTGCAGTCCAAGGGACTCTCAAGAGTCTTCTCCAACATTGGAGTTTCAGCTTTAGCATCATTCCTTCCAAAGAAATCCCAGGGTTGATCTCCTTCAGAATGGACTGGTTGGATCTCCTTGCAGTCCAAGGGACTCTCAAGAGTCTTCTCCAACACCACAGTTCAAAAGCATCAGTTCTTCGGCGCTCAGCCTTCTTCACAGTCCAACTCTCACATCCATACATGACTACTGGAAAAACCAAGTTACACTTTTTTTTTTAGTTTTCCTATATTCCACCATGGACTTGTATTACTTTCATGATGTTAAGAAAGTGAAAGTGAAAGTCACTCAGTCATGTCATGGACTATACAGTCCATGGAATTCTCCAGGCCAGAACACTGGAGTGGGTAGCCTTTCCCTTCTTCAGGGGATCTTCCCAACCCAGGGATCGAACTCAGGTCTACCGCATTGCAGATGGGTTCTTTACCAGCTGAGTCACAAGAGAAGCTCCACAATGTGAAGAACACTACAATATTTTTCCTATATTTTTAAATGATGTATCCTCATAGGACTGGGCCTTGTTAGCTTGAGACCTCAGTGTAAAGATTAGAGAAGGGTTTCTCTATATTTGCTATTCTTGTGTAACTTCCTCCAGTTCCTGCTTGATTAAATGTGAAGACTGTTTTTAAGCAAAGCAGATTTCACTTCTCCAAACAAAAGTGACAAGAAACAGCTTTTTTACCCTGGTCGCCTCTTGCCACATAGTTGGGATGCCAGAATTCTTCCAAATAGCGTGGAAAGTCCCAGTGACCAATCTAGATGTCAACCTCTAAGTAAATAATTTTACTTGCCAACATTCCTTTCTGGAGTGAACCTTCCAATTTGTTCATGCTATTCAATCTCTAACTTCTGCACAGTGTCAGGCCCTGTAAGATGCTGCAGTCAGCTGAGGGCTTCCATCTGTGTCTTTAGGAGCTCAGGGTCCAGACACTCTAGCATGGTCACTATGAGTTTGAGAATGCTACTTGTCACAGTAGTAAACTGCTGAAGATGAGAGTGATTTACTAAGAAAGTAATGAGACAGAAGAATCAAGATCATTTCTCCAGGAACGTCATCCTCTTTCCCGTTCAGGTTGATATGTGTGTGTGGGTAGCGCCGCAGTTAAGGTCAACTTGCACACAATCCTTTGTGCACCTATGCAGCATGGCCATCATCCTTTTTGCATGTTGTGGTGAATGGAAAATTTGAGAGTTCAGCTAGTAGTTCAAATATTGAAGAGCAAGACTGCTCTCTTCAGTGTTCTATGTAATATGGCATTGGAGCCAAAGAGTGGGTAGACCAGATGACAGCATGGTGTGGCACCTTTGCTAGTCAGGTTTGCTGAGTCAGGGGCACTGGCAAATGCACTGAGGAGACCATGGGATCTAGAAGAGGGTTACAGCTTTCAAAGTGACCAACGTGAAAACAGTTCTGGGGTGGAATGTGGCAGGAAAACTCAGAAGCCAGCAGGAGACGCACAGAGGAGCTCAGGAGCAATCTGGAGGGCTTTGTTTTCCACTAGACTTTCATCTTCTTGTTGAATATGGGCAAGCCTGAGCCACTGGCAGCATCCATATGGGTGAGAGCAATCCACTCCAGTATTCTCGCCCGGAGGATTCCATGGACAGATGGAGCCTGGCGGGGCTACAGTCCATGGGGTCTCAAAGGGTCAGATACAACTGAAGTGGCTTAGCACACATGCAATGACCATAGGTGATCACATCTCTGAGTGAGTTGGGGACAGATGTGCTAGGATTTCCTCCTGGTTCATACTGCTGCCATGTGCTTGTCAACTTTTTACAATTATAAATTAAATATTTTAAGAAAAAGATGACTGGGACAGGGTTATGGGCTGAGTTATGTCCCTCGCAAATCTGTATGTCGGATTCCCAACACCCAGGACCTCCGAATGTGGCTATATTTGGAGACGGGGTCTTCAAAGAGGTGACTAAGGTAAAAGGAGGTTGTAGGATGGGCCCTAATTCAATCTGACTGGGGTCCTTGTAAGAAGAGGAGACCAGGACCCAGACACACACAGGAGGGATGATGATGTGAGGACCCAGGGAGAAGACGACCGTTGATACGTCAAAAAGAGAAGCCGTGGGAGAAACCAGATTTGATCTCGGACTTCTGCCCTCCCTCCCCACTCCAGAAGTGTGAGGGAATACATGTCTTGTTTAAGTTGCCTGGTCTGTGACACTTAGCTGTACAAACACGAAGCAGAAAATAAGCATTTTCTTGTAATTCTCTCTGTGTGTACTCCGTGCCAGACAGTACAAGTTCACAAGAGCTGACTGTTAAGCTTTCAGGAATTTTGCCAGTTGTTAAAATTTCAAGTTGATAAATGGACATGTCATTAAAAACTAAGTTATATTAACTTATAATTAAGTGAATCATTAAAAATAGAAGTGATAAATTCTCCAAACCTATCACTTTCAAATTATTTTACTATATATCACTATTATGGATGCTCTGGGGTGATTCCCATCTGTTTTGTCTGCATGGAGGAAGCATGCAGCCTAAGCCCGGGCACTTCTACTCCTGTCTCTGTGCTTAGCGTTGTGCTGAGCTCTGTGCTCCCTTCAGGAGGAGCTTTTCCATGAGCTTCCTCCCACCACCAAATGATAAACTACCTGAAGGAAGGAAGGGCTGGCCACCTTGCCTCCCTGCAGCCTAGCACACAACGTGTGTCCTCAACTTTTGTGAGCACAAGAGAAATCTCCTGCCATCTGAGCTTGTCAGCAGCAGTCAGTACAAGTCTTTGCAAAGCTGGATACGCTGTACACAGGTTGGTACTCTGAAGCCGAAGTCCCCAGTGTTACCTTTGGGGGTAGTGTGTCCTTCGTGTGTGCAGCATCTCAGCAAGGTCTGCAGGGGGCTCAGTGAAACAAATAATAAGAATTAGACTAAGTGTCTTTAAAGACTCACACATGCCTGAACACCGATCACTGATAATGGACCAACATGCTGGTGCCTTCCTGCTGCCCATGTGTCCCTCGCCTGGAGCACACTCACTGCAGTCTTTTTTGATACCTAACCTGCAGTTTCCCTTCCAATCACCTCTGACTATCCTTGTTCCACCAGAGCTGATGTGGAGCTTGGCCCTAGAGGCTCCCACTGACCTACACCGAGCAGCAGGTTTACCTGTTAATTTCACAACCAGAATCATGGGCAAGAGAGACGGTAGAGGGCGTGGAGATTTCTATAGGACTCCAGGAGCACCTGGGGTCCCTCCATCACTTTGTCCCCAGCCCATCCTGGGATGGCCCCTTCTGGTAACAGAGTTTCCCTGGCCTTCACCCCTCACCCAACAATGGCCAGAGTCTAGAGGGAAGGAGATATGTCCCATGCTTGGTCACATATGAGAAGGGAGGAAAGATTCCTAGAGGCCTCCAAGCAGACTGAACTCATATTTCACTCTCCAGAGTCCTGCACATGCCCCTCTTGAAGCTGTTGCTGCCAGGCCAGCAGACCCAGGACTGACTTCACCAGACCCACAGCTGGGACCTTGGGGACAGTGGAGCCACAAGGACTGGGTGGTGGGGGGCAGATGGGCACTGCAGAGAGAGCCCTGGCCTCAGTCCTGGATAGCTTAGCCCAGGTGGGGAAGCAGGACTTGAAGGGGAGCCCCAGAGAAGGATAAATTTATTCCTACTGGCTGCACAAGTTATGGGAAGGCAAAAGGATGCAGAGCTGAACAGAGTAATTATTGGGGTGTGAGGGCACGATAGAAAGGTGCTCACCTCAAATACCGTTCATCTTAATCATCAAACTGAGCTCATCACTGTCTTCCTTTGTCCCTTCCCTTCTCTTTCCCTCTGTTTCTCTTTCTTTCTCTTTCTTCTTTTAAAAAAAATCTTTCAGTCCAAACACTGTATGGAGTGCCAAATATTGACACAGAAGGAATGTTATGCTAACTCTTTTCAGTGCTGGAAATTCATTAGACTCAGACCCTTTTAGATTTTTCTCTCCAATTCTAAGCATTTTTTTTAAGTCTTGGTTTTTTAACAAATGAGGTCAGGAAGTGCCTGAGAACAGATCCACGCAGATTAATATTCAGCACTCCTTTCTATAGAGACAGGAAGTGAATGGTTGTGTAAGAATACGAAGCTGCCATGAATATACTCTTGGCTGTTTGAAAAGATCCAGTACCACTTCAACTTCAAAAACAGCTCTGCTCAGTGTGATCACAGTCGGGCGTGGGGAATTCTCCAAAATCAAAAGCAGCTGTTTCATCTTATTTAACCATTAGGCTGAGTTACACAGACTCATGGCAGGAATCATAAAGCCTTGAGAGTCCCCCGCTTAGAACAGCCTGATTTTCCGGTGTAGAGTGAAGCAAGTTCCTTGATGGCAACTGTTTACATTTGTTTGCTGAGCACCTATGAGTCCTCTGGGGGCAGAACAAAGCAGTTGCTCTGAGCTTTCTAAGAGCACATGACTTCGGATCCTCAGAGGTGCAGTATGTCCCTCCAAGTAGTCCTGGCCGAGCCGAGCAGGGCACTTGTGACAGTCCTGCAGGAATGCTTCTCGCTCACATGGAGGTTCAGAGCCAAGATCTTTTTTTTCTTTTTAATATCTGTTTATTTACTTTTTTGGCTGCATTAGATCTTAGTTGCATCATGAGGGGGATCTTTTGTTGCACCAGACTCTTAGGTTGTGGCATGCAGGCTCCAGAGCACGTGGGAAGACTTATTTTTAAAGTTGCATTTGTTATATTGTTGTAAAAGTTACACGCAGGGAGCTCAGCCTGGTGCTCTGTGATGGCCTAGAAGGGTGGGAAGTGGGTGGGAGGGAGGCTCAGAGGGAGGGGATATATGTACACTTATGGCTGATTCATGGTGGTGTATGGCAGAAACCAACAGAACATTGTAAAGCAATTGTCCTCCAATTAAAAATCTAAAAAAAGCCCTCAAATGTTACCGAAAGGCTATAATGTATTAGAAGCCCCCTCTCTTGCACCCAAATCCCCAGTTCACACATTTCCTAAGTGTATCAGGCACATTATCCCAGACTCTCTGAGCATGGGTAAGTGTGAATGTGTGTGCTTGGCATGTTTACTACATTTGTATAAATTATATGCATATGTAGATGTACTTGCACACATATCCATTGGCATTCAGAAATAAATATGTGTATTTATAACTACAGTGTGGCAGTGGGCAAGCTGACAGGAGGTTCTCACAGGTAAGAGACCTTGGCACTGTTTCTGATTCCCTTGTCTCCCTCAGCATTTTGGCTCACTGGAGCCAGGTCTGTCTTAGGGAGGCAGTGCTTGTGCATTTTAATAGGCCCGGGTCCCAATCTAATATAACCAACTCTTCCTTCTTGTAACTAGGTCTGTGACCCGTGACTTTCAACTCAGGGCCTCGGTTTTCTCATCTGTGGAATAGGGGCACAATTTGCCAACTCACAGGATGAAATGAAGTGATGTGTGTAGCACGGCTGGCGTATGTGTGCGCATGATCTGTATTGCGGTACCACTAACTGACATAGTGGAACATCTTATCCCCTCCCACCTGGCACTGGCGCATCCATCCCACAGTGACAACAACCCCTGGGTGGTCTCCGGGTCTCTGTTTCTTGGACCTGTTACCACTGTGCTGAAGTGGCTTTTCCAAAGCACATGCTTCAGTACAACCTGGCTCCCTGTTTGAATTCTTCCCAGAACCCTCCCCCAGCCAACCTGCACCACCCATGCTCCTAGACGCCTGGGCATCAGTTAGTGTGTCTGTGGGATCCCAGGGTCCTCCACACCCTGGAGTGGTGTGTATTTGTTTTGTGCGTCCATAGTCTTATGTGCAACTGATGCACAGCTCATGTATTTTGATGAATCAATTACAAAGAAATCTTTGTTATTTTTTATCTCAGTTGTTTTTAAACTGGACTTTCAGCCATATCCTTCCCATCATCTCTGCCATTTACAGAGCACATGGACCAGGAGGTTGCATCTTGAGCAAACATTAAAGTCAGCACAAGACAAGCTGGATAACAGACTAAAGCTTATGCTGTGCTTAGTTGCTCAGTTGTGGCTGATTCTTTGTGACCCCATGGACTGCAGCCCGCCAGGCTCCTCTTTCCATTGGGATTCTCCAGGCAAGAATACTGGAGTGGGTTGTCATGCCCTCCTCCAGGAGGATCTTCCCAACCCACAGATCAAACCTAGGTCTCCCACATTGCAGGTGGATTCTTTACCAACAGAGCCACCAGGGAAGCCCAGGAATACTGGAGTGGGGAGCCTATCCCTTCTCCAGGGGATCTTCCTGACCCAGGAATTGAACTGGGGTCTCCTGCATCACAGGCAGATTCTTTACCAGCTGAGCTACCAGTGAACACTCAAAGCATATGATACATAGGAGAAGTAATGGATGGGTCCCACGCCCCTGGACAACAGCATCAACCGGTACTTAGAAATGATAGAATGTTTCTCTGAAGTGACAAGAGGAAATGCAGTGACCCCAAAGTTAGGTCTATGACATGGCCCGCCCCTGCCTTCCCCAGGTGACATACCCACCTCAGGAACAACAGGAAGCCAGAAATGACCTGCCCCAGTGCCAAAGGGACATACAACACCCCTCTACACTGCATCCAGTTGCCCTCCCCCAAATCTCACACTTAACGAGAGGTGGGACAGGTGGATGCAATTCCTCAACTTGTCCCCTATGTGTGGAATCCACTACTGCCCTCAGGATATGAACACCAGAAAACAATCACCAGCTGAGCGACTGCTTGCTAGATTCTTAGCAGGTTAACTGACACATCCCCACAGGGTCAGCCATGTAGCAGGAGACTGAGCTGGCTTTCTTATCTTGAAATTGCTCTTACCTGTGGTTAGATGATGCTACTTGTGCAGAAATTGGTCTTGGCAATGTTGCCAGTGCTTGAAATGGTTGTGACTGTCCTTCCTGCCTCCCTTTCACAGGCCCTGGTGGTGGGGCCGAGTCTCCACTGTAGGGTTCTGTCTTTGTCTCTCTCGCTCCATGTGCACTTCTGGTCTCCTGGATGACTAGTAGGCGTGGTTTTCCAGATGACAGGAGGACCAGGAAGCCCCCTATAGGAGCCTGAAGTCTGATTGTTCTCTTTGGGCTAAGTGTGCCATCAGCTCATCCTGGTGAATCAGACATGCAAGCCCAGAATATGTGTGGGTTTAGGTGTTTAGGGTTTAGGTATTGTCTTAGTCAGCTCAGGCTCAAGATGCCATCAGCCTGGCAGCTTAAACAACAGATGTTGATTTCTCACACTTCTGGAGGTGGGAAGTCTGAGATCAGGGTGCCAGTCCCATCAGGTCTGGTGAGAACTCTCTTCTTGGCTTGCAGACTGCCATCTTCTTGCTGTGTCCAAAAATGGCAGAGAGAGAGCTCTGCTGTTTCTTCCTCTTCCTATAAGGACACTAATCCCATCATGAGAGCCCCACCCTCATGATCTCATCTAACCCTGATCACCTACCCACCTCCAAATATCATCACATTTGGGTGACAGCTGCAACACAGGGATATTTAGGAGGGAACCCAGATTCTCAACACCAAAATCAGATTGATTATATTCTCTGTAGCAAAAGATGGAGAAGCTCTATACAGTCAACAAAAACAAGACCAGGAGCTGACTGTGGCTCAGATCATGAACTCCTTATTGCCAAATTCAGACTTTTGGACTGTAAAGAAGGCTGGGCGCCGAAGAATTGATGCTTTTGAACTGTGGTGTTGAAGAAGACTCTTGAGAGTCCCTTGGACTGCAAGGAGATCCAACCAGTCCATTCTGAAGGAGATCAGCCCTGGGATTTCTTTGGAGAGAATGATGCAGAAGCTGAAACTCCAGTACTTTGGCCACCTCATGAGAAGAGTTGACTCATTGGAAAAGACTCTGATGCTGGGAGGGATTGGGGGCAGGAGGACAAGGGGATGACAGAGGATGAGATGGCTGGATGGCATCACTGACTCGATGGACACGAGTCTGAGTGAACCCCGAGAGTTGGTGATGGACAGGGAGGCCTGGCGTGCTGCGATTCATGAGGTCGCAAAGAGTCGGACACGACTGAGTGACTGAACTGAACTGAACTGAAACGTTCATTCCACAACAGATATCCTGTTTCCCAAGAACTAATCATCTATGGAGAGTTCATGTGCAGGTAAAATGACTTTCCATCTGAGACCCTCTCTGACCCCTTGACAGCCTTTGGGGACAGTCCATGCTGGAGTTGTGGACCTCAGGTCCTCTCCATGCAGCTGTTTCCTGTTAATGAGCATTTGGTCCCCACACTCCTGGGTGGCAGTGCTCTTACAGTCCTCTTATTTGTGTGTGCCTTGAGGTGAGAGTGGTCCAGAGGGAGGCGGAGAGGGATGACCAGTTGGCCAGTGGCAGGATCAGGAGTGAGGCCAGAGCTCTGCTTAATCCCCGCAGGGAACCTGCTCTATTTTGGCTGCCAGCTTGTGTGTACTTCCGAACTTGAACTTCAAGCGCCGGGGGCATGGCCCATCCACAGCCCCCAGGTGGCCCCTGAGGAAGGTGCTGTCTCTGAGCTTCTGAAACCCAGGCTTGGGTTCTCCACTCACCTGATGGATACAGGGGACAGCAAGCCTGAGGCCTCTCATGTCTGTGAAAAGTGGATGGAGGGGAGGTGTGAGGTTCAGGAGAGTGCTGGTGGAGGGGTTTTGGGCTCAGTGGAACTCAAGGACACCACCATTCGAGAACCCAGTGGGAAACATTGGCAGCCCTTTGACCAGGAAGCTGAAAACCTCTGTGGAAGGTGAAAGGTGGTTTTCAGGAACCTGGCTGGATTATATCTGAGGAGATTTGCACTGCGGCTTGGGGAGACTCTGAGTAGAGTGTGGAGGCTCAGGGCCAAGATGGCAGGGCATAGAAAGAGAAGGAGAGGGCAGGGGCAGTCAGGACTGGCCCCACACTCTCCAGAGTCCCCTCTGTCCTCGCAGCAGCCACCTGAGGAGACAGCATTGGAGCTGCTTGCTCAGGCTGCAAGTGGCAGAAATGGGATTTGGGCTGCAGTCACCAGCTGAAGAGGGAGCTGATGGGTGCCCCTGGCTGCATCCAGTGCTGCACACGATTTGCTTGTCCCGTGCACGTGGTGTCACACTGCTTTTAGTTGATTTTGTTGCCAACCTTTAAAAGTCAGGTGGCTTTACACAAAAGCCAGGGTTCTTCGTTTCCTTGCAACAGAAAAGTTTCTGCTGGATGGA
This sequence comes from Cephalophus harveyi, assembly GCA_006410635.1. NCBI lineage: Eukaryota > Metazoa > Chordata > Mammalia > Artiodactyla > Bovidae > Cephalophus > Cephalophus harveyi. Next base: position 160,426 of record SJYT01043347.1, read on the forward strand.
GCCCACATTGAGAACTTGAAGGGGAGACCAGGTCCTCAGGGTCAGACTTTCTTTGGAGACCTAAGCTTGTGAGCCCCAGGCCAGGTCACACAGCCATTGATTCGTCCCCTTGTGGGCTTTGCCCAGCACCAAAGGTTCCCTGGGTTTTCCTCTGTGCCAGGTCCTAATGCTTCGATCATCACTCTGTCCATTTGGGACTGGAGGTTCAGATCTCAGGCTGGTGGCAGCGAGCCCCATGTGGCCAGAGTCCCCTGGGTTCTGTATCAAAGGCCTGCATCTAAGAGGGAATCTCGCTTTTAAGAAGCCACTCATCAAAAACGACTCTTGAGACTCCCTTGGACTGCAAGGGGAATCAAACCAGTCAGTCCTAAAGGAAATCAACCTTGAATATTCATTGGAAGGACTGATGCTGAAGCTCCAATACTTTGGCCACCTGATGCAAAGAGTCAACTCATTGGAAAAGACCCTGATACTGGGAAAGATTGAAGGCAGGAAGAGAGGGGGGTGACAAAGGATGAGATGGTTGGAGGGCATCACTGGCTTGATGGACATGAATCTGAGCAGATTCAGCTAGATACTGAAGGACAAGGAAGTCTGACATTCTACAGTTCAGGGGGTCGCAGAGTCAGACACAACTGAGCCACTGAAAAACAACATCCAAAAAAAGCAACACTGAATCATTTTGAAGCAAAAAGCAGCCCATTGCTACCATCCCTCTCAGCTCTTTAAAATCAGGACATTTTTATTTCATTATTATTTTTTTCAGGACAGTGTCAGGCAGGAGTGTTTTCTCAAGTTGCTGGCAGCCAGCAGCCTGAAACGCAGCTCTCCTGGCACTCTGGCGTTGGCCGCGGCCGTCACTTAGGGGAAGAGGAAAGCTTGTGTCTGAGTTCTGATGCCTCCAGGCCTGGCTCTGTTTATGGGAGAAGATTGGGGGCCCAGGCAGTCTGGGCAGACTCAGAAAATCCCATATAAAAGTGAACTCTTTCAGGTTCCAAAGTTTCAAGACTAGAGCCAAGTTGAGAGGTGGGAATGCCATTGAGATGTCAACGCTACAGGTTCTGCGCTGGCATTTGAGCAGGTGGTGACAGGCTCTGTTCCATACTGGCTCCCACATGGCCAACTCAGCCGCCTTCTTCCCTCACCTTCGTCCCATTTGCTACAGTTCTCAAATTCCAGATGACCTTAGGAAATTTCTCATGGAGGAAACTAGTAACAAACAAATTTCAGAGACGCAGGTCCAGTGCAGAAGCATAAATGACCAAATCTATTTAATTTCATATCCTTATATACAGAGTACTAGATTCAGTCATTTTTCCTCCATGTTTTTGTAAGGAGAAACTGCCAACACAGAGAAAACTCGAAAAAATAGTAAAATTTGCACCACATACCCCTTCCTTAAAGTCCTAATGGGCTTCCCTGGTGGCTCAGTGTTAAATATCCACCTGTAACACAGGAGATGTGGGTTCAACCCCTGGAAGGCTACAGTCCATGGGGTCACAAAGAGTCGGACACGACTCAGGGACTAAACAACCACAAGAATCCTTTAAAGAATGTTTTGCCACATTTCTCTTCGTATTTCTCTCTTTTTGAAACTAATACATTTATCTCTAATTTTGATTAAAAGAGTATAGAACTTAAAAGTTTACAGACTTAAATCAGGTAATAAAGTAATCTGATATATTTTCAAATCTTGTATTCAATCCAGAAAATTCTGTAAGTGAATATTTCTTTTTTTCTCTCTCATTTTCTTTTTTCTAAACCACTTGAAACTTTAAACGACACAGCTCATAACTTAAATATTTCAACAAACGTCTCCTGAGGATAGAGGCATTCTTTTAAGTAGCCAAAATGACATTATCATACATAAAAAATCCACAATAATTCCCTAATATTTTCTACTATTAGTATTACCATACTCCCATTTCCCCAATAGCTCTAAAATGTCTATTACAGTTTGGTTTTTTTCCCCCTAAAACAGCATCTAATCAACAATCATGCATTGATGTTTTGTCTCTCTGGGCTCTAAATCTGGCATAACCCTCCCACTTTTGTCATTTTCTCTAAAGACTCCAAGGCAGTCATTAGAAACATTTCACTTACCCCAGGAAGCGGTCCAGGTGCACCAATTGCACTTCCAAGACCCCGACTGTTTCTGCTCTCCATTCTCACCTCCATGGCCAGCCTCAGGGTCCCTGTCTCCATCTGAGACTAGGCCCACCTCCACCCTCTGGGCCTACTCCATCCATATTGCTGCTGCTGCTGCTAAGTCGCTTCAGTCGTGTCCAACTCTGTGCGACCCCAGAGACGGCAGCCCACCAGGCTCTTCTGTCCCTGGGATTCTCCAGGCAAGAACACCGGAGTGGGTTGCCATTTCCTTCTCCAATGCATGAAAGTGAAAAGTGAAAGTGAAGTCACTCAGTTGTGTCTGACTCTTAGCGAACCCATGGACTGCAGCCTACCAGGCTCCTCCATCCATGGGATTTTCCAGGCAAGAGTACCGGAGTGGGGTGCCATTGCTTTCTTCGTTATTTCCTTTCAGTTCAGTTCAGTTCAGTCGCTCAGTCGTGTCCGACTCCTTGCGACCTCATGAATCGCAGCACGCCAGGCCTCCCTGTCCATCACCAACTCTCGGAGTTCACTCAGACTCATGTGCATCGAGTCAGTGATGCCATCCAGCCATCTCATCCTCTGTCATCCCCTTCTCCTCCTGCCCCCAATCCCTCCCAGCATCAG
>SJYT01043347.1:163704-199369 GCA_006410635.1 Cephalophus harveyi
CCATCTATTTCCCATGAAGTGATGGGACCGGTAGGACTAGTCAAATGGATAGGTGTGAAATGGCATCCCATTTCTGTTCACATTTCCTGATTTTCAGGGAGGCCAGGCAGCTTATATTTTCAAGGTTACTCAGTCCCTCTGTTCTAAGAATCTAACCTCCTATTTCTTTTTGTAGTTGTTGGAGTGTTTGTCTTCTTCAAAATACCAAGTGTATTTTATCTTTTCCTCCTGGTTCACCATCCAAGCGCCTGCAGTATTGCTGAAGCTCAGTGTACATTTTCTCGGCAAATGTGTTAATGCTGGCAATCCAGAGAGTGCACGATAGCAGAGCTTTGTGGGTGTGTGATGGTGGAGGCCCAGGAATGTGTGATGACAAAAGTTCAGGACTCAGGTCTAGGAGGTGCAAACCTGTTCTCTTAGTAGAAAGCTGTGATTTGAATTGACTTAATGTACTTTTAACTTATGGGAGGGATTCTGTCACACAGTTTATAAGTCAGTATGGGTGAGAAGTCACGTGGTAGAGGTCATAGAGTGGGTGGTCAGGGAAAGGTCATTCTCACTGGTGTCAAGAAACACCTGCTGAGGGACTGCCCATACCTGAGTGGGCAGGTATGGAAAGAAGGCTCTCTTTGTCTCTCTGTTTTTCTCTGTGGCCACTTCGTGCAGATGAAACAGAAGAAGCAAAGGCTGTGGGAAATTCCCATGGAAAACAAGAAATACTTCCATTTGGCTGGACCCTAGAGACAGGTCTGGGAGAGAAGTAGGAACGGCAGTGGATGTAACAGCTGAGGTGGTCCTCAGCGAGCCTGGGTGTGTGGACAGACGGAAGCTCGGCCATTAGAGCCAGGGCCTTGGTGCGGTTTGCAGTTTGTCCCAGCAGAGGACTAGGCACCCCAGCTGGAGGTGATGGCTCCCTCCATTCTGGTCTTTGCCCCATGGAGGAATCCCATATCTGGAAAAAGCCAATTGTTTTTATATTGCCAACACATTAGCCCAGGGTGAGCTGGCACCAATGCTTCTTCTGTCAGGCAGTGGCTCCGTAAAAATAGGGGCAGCATAGGGGCTTCCTCGGTGGCCCAGTGGTAAAGAATCTGCCTGCCAATGCAAGAGACGTGGGTTCAATCACTGGTCCAGGAAGATCCCACATGTCCAGGAAGGTCCCACATGGACCAGGAATCACTGGTCCAGGAAGATCCCACATGCCACGCAACAACTAAGTCCTTGCACCACGACTACTGAGCCTGCGCTCTAGAGCAGGGAGCTGCAACTACTGAGCCCATGCGCCCTAGAGCATGTATTTGGCATCAAGAGAAACCACCTCAATGAGAAGGCTGCACACCGCACCTAGAGAGTAGCCGCAACTAGAGAAACTGTGCAGCAACAAAGACCCAGCACAGCCATAAATACATGAATGAATAAATAAATAAATAAAATTCTATTAAAAAATGAGCAGCATACATCTCCACAAATGGTGAAGAGCCTCAAGATATGGCAAAACACAAGGCTGCTGAAGCAAGAAGAGAGAGCAGATCTCGCTGAGAGGGCTGGATTGAGCTTCAGTGTTGCCATGCATCCTTTGCCCCATGGAGGAATCCCATATCTGGAAAAAGCCAATTGTTTTTATATTGCCAACACATTAGCCCAGGGTGAGCTGGCACCAATGCTTCTTCTGTCAGGCAGTGGCTCCGTAAAAATAGGGGCAGCATAGGGGCTTCCTCGGTGGCCCAGTGGTAAAGAATCTGCCTGCCAATGCAAGAGACGTGGGTTCAATCACTGGTCCAGGAAGATCCCACATGTCCAGGAAGGTCCCACATGGACCAGGAATCACTGGTCCAGGAAGATCCCACATGCCACGCAACAACTAAGTCCTTGCACCACGACTACTGAGCCTGCGCTCTAGAGCAGGGAGCTGCAACTACTGAGCCCATGCGCCCTAGAGCACATGTTTGGCAACAAGAGAAGCCACCTCAATGAGAAGGCTGCACACCGCAACTAGAGAGTAGCCGCAACTAGAGAAAAGCTGTGCAGCAACAAAGACCCAGCACAGCCATAAATACATGAATGAATAAATAAATAAATAAAATTCTATTAAAAAATGAGCAGCATACATCTCCACAAATGGTGAAGAGCCTCAAGATATGGCAAAACACAAGGCTGCTGAAGCAAGAAGAGAGAGCAGATCTCGGTGAGAGGGCTGGACTGAGCCCCAGTGTTGCCATGCACAGCTTTGGAAAACAGAACCTGGCTAATAGGGGTTTATAGCATGTATCTGGAAGGACTGGCAGAAAAATAAAACCACAATATATATAAAATTCCTATGGTGTCTGGTCCAGAGCAGGAACCTAATAAACATTCCACTAACACTGCTTTCTTCCTCTGTGTGTGTCCCTGTTCTGACTGTGTACTTCTGTCCCTGGTTGGTGGCCTTATATAGGGGTCCCCCCCGCCTCAACCACTTGGGCTTCCAGGTCCCTGACTCACTCACTCAGTTTGCTCAGGAACAAACTGTCCCCTGAACAATCTCTGGGGGCAGGATGCTGCATCAGGACCCTGTGACTAGATGAATCCTCTGAGAGGGCTGGATTGAGCTTCAGTGTTGCCATGCACAGCTTTGGAAAACAGAACCTGGCTAATAGGGATTTATAGCATGTATCTGGAAGGACTGGCAGAAAAATAAAACCACAATATATATAAAATTCCTACGGTGTCTGGTCCAGAGCAGGAACCTAATAAACATTCCACTAACGCTCCTTTCTTCCTGTGTGTCCCTGTTCTGACTGTATACTTCTGTCCCTGGTTGGTGGCCTTATATAGGGGTCCCCCCCGCCTCAACCACTTGGGCTTCCAGGTCCCTGACTCACTCACTCAGTTTGCTCAGGAACAAACTGTCCCCTGAACAATCTCTGGGGGCAGGATGCTGCATCAGGACCCTGTGACTAGATGAATCCCTTTTTACTTTGGCAGCTTCTCATTGGAAAAGAAAATAGGGTGGGGTGGAGAAAAGCCCAAGTCCCCATGCTCTGTTGCCACCCAGCATGAAGCTGCTGGGGGCCATGGGTTAGGGAAAGACAGCTTCCTATGGATCCTGCAGGATGGAAAGCAACAGAGCCCTCCAAAAAATAATGTGTGACACATGAAGCTGGGTGCACAGGCTTGGAGAGTAGTTGTTTCATTCAGTGGCTAAGTGTTTGTTGAGCCCATCTCTGGTGTTATGTCCTGTATCTGGTGCTGGGGTGTAGGAGTAAGCCAGACATCAGTGAACATGGATTAGCCACAGTGGCCTGGGAGAAGCTCCAAGGCCGGTGGACACCACAGCTGTACATGGCAGAGGCCACTAGGAGAGCTGCTTTGGGGCACAGATTCTCTGACACTTAAAGTATAACTAAGTTGGAAAAAAATTGCATATAACTTCTTTATTTAAAAAAAAGCTATTTACTCAATTTTGGCCACACTCTGAGGAATGTGGGATCTTAGTTCCCCAGCGAGGGATCGAACCCATTTAAAGCATGAAGTCTTATCCACTGGACTGCCAGGAAATCCTTGCTCATAACTTCTTTAGAAATTCATAATTGTACTGGCTGAGGTGACATATACTACGACAGTTGACTGAATTAATATTTTTTTGCACCTCCAGCTCTTGTACTGAACTTTCCATCACCCTCCTTGCCACTAAACAAGTCTTGCGTGCTAAGTTGTTTAGTCATGTCCGACTCTTTGCAACCTTATGGACTGTAGCTCTTCAGGCTCTTCTGTCCATAGGATTTTCCAGGTTAGAATACTGCCATCTCCTTCTCCAGGGGAACTTCCTGATCCAGGGATTGAACCCACATCTCCTGCTTGGCAGGCAGATCCTTTATCACTGAGCCACATGGGAAGCCCAGGGAAAATCAGTGAAACCAAGGGTTAGTTAAATCAATTAACTGACAAACTTTTGCTTAAATTGACAAAGAGAGTGAGAGAGAGAGAAAACTCAAATAACTAAAAGCAGAAACGGAAGAAAGGCTATTATGTCCAATTTTATAGGAATAAAGAGAATTATAAGAGAATACTGTGAACAATTATTTGCCAACAAATGGGATAGCCTAGACAAAACAAATGGATTCCTAGAATCACACAACCTACCAACCAACCAAGACTGAATGATAAAGAGAGAGAAAATCTGAACAGACATATAACTAGTAAGGAGATGGAATCACTAACAAAAACCTTCCTGCAAAGAAACGCTCAGCACCAGATGGCTTCACAGGTGGATTCTACCAAACATTTAAAGAATTAACATAAATTCTTCTCAAACTCTTCCGAAAAATTGAAGAGGGGGGAACATCTCCTAACTCATTATATAAGACCAACATTAGCTTGACATCAAAGGCAAACGTACTCCAAGAAATGAAAACTACTGACCAATGTCCACAACGAATACTGATTCAAAAATTCTCAACCAAATACTAGCAAATCGAATTGATCAGCATATTAAAAGAACCATACACCATGATTGAGATTTAGTCCTGGGATGTAAGAATGGTTCAGACTATGAAAATCATTCAATGTAATAACCTCATTAACAGGATGAGTTAACAGCACAGCATGACTGTCTCAACTGACTAGACAAGCATTTGCCAAAGCTCAGTCTTTCGGGCGCTTCCCCGATGACGCAGTGGTAGCGAATCCAATTGCAATGAAGGAGACGCAGGTTCAGTCCCTGGGTCAGGAAGATCCCCTGGAAGAGGAGATGGCACCCCACTCCAGTATTCTTGCCTGGAAAATTCCATGGACAGAGAAGCCTGGCAGACTACAGTCCATAGGGTTGCAAAGAGGTGGACACGACCGAAGCGCCTGCATTGTACACATGCAAAGTTTTTTCATGATTAAAAAAGCGCCCAATAAACTAGGAGTAAAAGGAGACAACCTCAACATAATAAATACCTTGTATTCCACACTCTCAGGCCTGCCTTGGAATCCCAGAATAAGCCCCTCCTTAGGAGGGATTCTGAGCCTGTGTCTTGAATAACAAACATCAGAGTCCCTATTCTATACCTGTTCTCCTCAGCTCCCTGAACGCAGCCAATCTGAGGTGACCACTGAGGAAGCGTGTCCCTGTGCAATAACCTCAGGAGAACAGGAAATGTCACCCAAAGGCAGGGAAGCCCCTCTGTAAGTCCATGGATTGCGGGAGACGAGGAGGCTCAGCCGTATGATGGCGCTCCAGTCAGTATCAGAAAGAGCCCATTGCGGGGGGCCCTCTGCCCCCACAAAGGGCAGCAACTGTAGTGTCCCCGTAGGAGTCAGCCAGTAGGGACCGTGCCTGTTTGGATGCTGAATAGAGTATGAACCTCGTGGTACAGAGCAGCGGGCTGGTGAGACTGGGAGCAGTGGGTCCCCAAGTGCCCGTGGAGCCGAGCACCACCTTTCCTCTGCATGGCCACAGGCCTGTGGACTCAGCTTCACGATGGGAGCCACCCATAGAGCATGGAGCTGCCAGCAAAGCGCCGCGGTCTGTCTCTGAGGAAGGGCTGGCCAAATGGTGGCTTTGATTTGGGCAAATGTTAAAATAGATTCTCCCTCTGGACCAGCTAAGCTCGTGGGAAATCCAAAAGGAGTTGATAACAGTACAATAGAGAACAGGAAAGTGGTTGTCTTTCCCGCCTCCTTTCCCTGGCCCAGGGCCCCACCTCTCTGGAGTCAGCATCTGCTTCCCACTCAGTGGCCTTGCTGGGAGCCTTCTCTTCCTTAGCTTTGGCTTCGCCCTGTTGCCACTTCATGGGGAGTGCCTTATCTAAACAGTCTTCAGGACTGCTCTGTCGGTACAGTGGATAAGAATCTGCCTGCCAAGGCAGGGGACACGGGTTCGATCCCTGGGCCAGGAAGATTCCACACGCCATGGAGCAACAAAGCCTGTGTGCCACAGCTACTGAAGCCTGTGTACTCTAGGACCCTGGAGCCACAACCACTGAGCCACATGCTGCAGCCACCCTCACCACAACTAGAGAAAGACCATGCACAGCAACGAAGGCCCAGTGCAACCAAAAATGAACAGACAAAAGTCTTCATTATCTAAAGGAAATCAGTCCTAAATATTCACTGGAAGGACTGATGATGAAGTTCAAGCTCCAATACTTTGGCCACCTGATGTAAAGAGCTGACTCATCGGAAAACATGCTGGGAAAGCTTGAGGGCAAGAGGAGAAGGGGGCGGCAGAGGATGAGATGGTTGGATGGCATCACTGACTCAATGGACAAGGGTTTGACCAAACTCCAGGCGATAGTGAAAGACAGGGAGGCCTGGTGTGCTGCAGTCCACGAGGTCTCAAAGAGTCAGACACGAGTTAGCAACTGAACAACAACAATCTGAAGGAATTTTGGAATAGGTTGTTAAGACACCGTTAAAAGCAAACACAGAGTTGGAGAAAGGGGCTTCACGTTATGCGAGTGTCCATGACTAGGTCACATCATGTTGCTGAGAGGGTCCTGGCCAGCCTCACCTAAGGGTTTAATCATGAATGAAGCAAAGGATCATTTGTTTGTTAATTTCTTCAGCAGTTACTGAGCAGGTGCTCTGTTGTTAGCTCTGCGAGGGCACTTACAGCACCCTCCCCCTGCCAAATCAAGCAGAAGTGACAAAAAAGAAAAACCCTATTCCCATTTCTGCTCTGAAAGAACTCACAGCGCACACCCCAATTGTCTTCATTTCCAGAAAGAGTCTTCATTTCAGAGTATACCTTTGAGTTTCTAACAATTTTGTCTTCCATACCTCAGGCCCCCAAACCCTGAATAAATGTCCTTTTCTTACTGTTGAGAGAGAAGCTGCTCTTGAAAGGTTCCCTGGTGGGCAGCAGCCCCTTGGCTTAGCCAGGGAGGGAGGGCATGAGGGCACGTCCTGTACCACAGTCTCCCACCAGCTGGCCTATTTCAGTCTCTAAAATGTCCTTCCGTCTGCTGAGGTTTCATAATTAGAGGGTCCTGGCTGGCCCTGTTCTCATCTTCTGGAGAATCCCACACTAAGGGAGAAGACCTGGTATGTTTCTGGATTTTGAAGCAGCAAAAAACAAAACAAAACAAAAAAAAAACCCCAAACACTGGAAACAGAAATGACTACAAATCCATAATTTCCCAGGCAGCCTCATGGAGACCAGAGTGATGGGAAAGTCTCAGCCACGCTGGGGGGGGCTCATTTCTGTGCTCCCCCTTCCACGCAAGGCGGATGTGTGGGTTTAATGTTTCAGTGAGACTTTCATCAAACCAAACCGCAGGAGATAGATGGATTTTCATTCCAAGATTTTCCCCTTGTTTTTTTTGAGAAAATTGTCTCAAAACTGTGTTTATATCTCAAGATTGTCACCTCATTCATAAATACATTCAGGATGGCTTGAGATGATAAGCAAACTGTGGATTCTGAAAGAAAGCAATAAATTATTCACCTCTCACCACTCCAGGAAAACTGGAAAAAGGAAAATGTCTCAGGAGAGAGAAAATTTTCTGAATGGATAGGCATAAAATACTGTAGGTAGTGACTGTTGGTGTGCTTGTTGCTCAGTCGTGTCCAACTCTTTGTGACTCCATGGACTGTAGCCCATGAGGCTCCTCTGTCCCTGGGGATTCTCCAGGCAAGAATACTGGAGTGGGTAGCTGTTCTCTTCTCCAGGGGATCTTCCCAACCCAGGGATTGAACCCGGGTCTCCCGCATTGCAGGCAGATTCTTTTACCTTCTGAGCCACCAGGGAAGCCAGTGACTGTTGGTAATCTTGTAGAATTTTTGCTTCTCTGAAAGATCAAAAAGAAAACCTCCCGCACACCACCTCACCAGCAAATGTCCCTGCGGGTCCTTCCTGCTGCAGCTAACTTCTAATGACAATCCATGAGAACTACTGAGGAGCATGTTCAGTGCACAGATCCAACCCTGACCTTCTGAATTAGAGCTTCTGAGAGGGGGGCCCAGTAATGTGCATTTCAAGAGGTTCTTCCATGGTGACTGTCCTGGTCTAAAAGCTTTAGAACTGCTGGTGGAAATGGTGGCCATGGAGATTTGGCATAGTGGCTTGGATGCACCCAGACTGTGCTCTTGAATTCTTATTTCCCATCAACCAGCACTAAGCTGCCTGAGACAATAACTTGTTCTTGGCCTGAATTGGGTCTGGAACATCTGATCTTCCCTGAAAAACGGAAGCTGTTAGAGACTGTGAAGGGCAGGTCAAAAGATGAAAAACTCAACTTGAAGGGGCTTCCAGTGGTCAAAGAAGGAACAACTTGAGTATCAAAAATAAAAGACTTCTCTGGATCAGACACATCAGTTACTTTAAAATCCTTGGATTCATCATGACAACGAGAAATGAAAACTCACTGATCAAGGATGCTAGACAATCAAAACATTTTTTAAAATTTATTTTTAATTGGAAGATAATTGCTTTACAATGTTGTGTTGATTTCTGCCACAACAACATGAATTGGCCATAAGTATACTTATGTCCCCTCCCTCTAGAGCCTCCCTCCCACTCCGGACCAAAACATTTTAAGTGGGATTCATGTTCTTATTCTGCCTTTCCCTCTGGGTGACAAGGTATCTGGAAGGCATCATGTTCTACTTGTGTTTGCAGCCACCTCAAGTCTTGAGAATCCACCTGCCAGTCAGGGAACACAGGTTTGATCCCTGGCCTGAGTCCTAGGGTCCTCCATGCCATGGAACAACTAAGCCTGGGAGCCACAGCTACTGAGCTTGCAAGACTCTAGAGCCCTTGCTCCACAGGAGAAGCCAGGGCAGCAAGAGAGCAGCCCCTCTGCTGCTGCTGCTAAGTCGCTGCAGTCGTGTCCGACTCTGTGCGACCCCACAGACGGCCGCCCACCAGGCTCCCCCGTCCCTGGGATTCTCCGGGCAAGAACACTGGAGTGGGCTGCCATTTCCTTCTCCAATGCTTGAAAGTAAAAAGCGTAAGTGAAGTTGCTCAGTCGTGTCGGACTCTTAGCGAGCCCATGGACCGCAGCCCACCAGGGTCCTCCGTCCATGGATTTTCCAGGCAAGAGTACTGGAGTGGGGTGCCATTGCCTTCTCTCTAGCTGCAACTAGAAAAAGCCCTCACAGAGCAACAATGACCCAGCATAGCCAAAAATAAAATAAAAATTTTTTTTAAATATGAAAAATAGAAACATGGGATTGTCTGGGGTGCCTATGCCATGGCCCTGAGGCTGGAGTTCCTCATTTCCCATCTTGGGTGACTGAGGATTTTATCAACTTCCTAAAATTGATAGGCATGTCCCACATGCTGCAACGTTCAGACTTAAAACCATCCCACCCTGTGCGGTGTGCCTCAGCCCCCCTCTCTATGGTTTTGTTAAACTGGCTTTGTCCCAAGAGGGTCCCCTGTCACACTTTATTGAGGAGGGAGCTGTGTCTGAGCCTAGAATGACCTTGGGAAGGTGGGTGGCGACCAGGTTCATCTCCTGGCCTCCAACCCCTCTCTGAGGCGGGGTGGAGAGCAAAGTGACATTGGAAAACCAGAGCACTGGGCTTCAGGCCCATCACCTTTGGTCAGCGGAGGCCCCTGAGAGTGGGGAGCTCAGCCTGGCCCCTCCCAGCCCAGTGTACCCCCTACACCAAGAGGGAGCCTCGAGGTACCATCAGTGTTTACACACACGAGAGGAACACCAGAGCTGAGGCGCTCATCAGCCACCGCCGCTCGGAACCTGGGCCACGTGCAGGCTGTGTCCTCCACCTGAAGGGGCAAGAGTGGCCTTCTCAGGAGCGTGGCGGCAGTGGGAAGCAGGTGATGGAGACCGTGCCTGGAGGGGGCTGGCACTCGGTGGATACTGCATTTGTTCTGTGCAGGCCATCCTGACCCACCCGTGTCCTCAGGAGCTGAGGCTCAGTTGGGCGTATCCCCAGCTGCTTCTGTGGCCCTCTGTCCCTGTGCCCCAGTCCTGGGAGGGGCCCCTCGTCAGTGATGTGGGTGACGAGGGGGAGGTTCTCCCCTTGCCCAGGACCCAGCCAACCCTGGAGTGACACTTCCAGACTGTCGCCCTGTTCCGAGGGTTGGTAGGAACGTGGGACCCGCATATCCATCCAGCCCCTCCGCCACCTGCCTCACCGTCTTCCATCACAGTCCTCACTGAGACACCACCTTTGAGAGGCACCCGCACGTGAGCCCTGTGGTGATTCTCACCACAACCCTCTCAAAAAGCCCCGTGACATGATCTGGGCAGGGAATTAACCCCATGGGACAGAGCAAGAGAGAGCTGCTTGCTGGTGGTCACTCGAATGGGGCCTGGGCCACACAACAGGTGGAATTCCTGCCAAGGTCGCTGTAACCCCACAGGTGCCTAGGCATAGGATGAGCCCTGGGAGCCCTTACCAGTCCCCCCATCCCATCTCCCCACCCCCCTTCCAAATATCCCAAAGGACAGCAGGCTCCAGATGTCACGTCTAGATGTTTTCTCAGGAGGACTCTGGTCATAATATAATCCCTTCAACTCAAAACCTCAAAATAACCCCATAAGAATTATGGAGTGAATGGCCTATTCACAAGAATTTTGTCAAACAAATCAAAGTCATTTAAAATACTTCAGACAAACGTCAAGTTGCTTGCCCAGTGCAACGCCTGAGGTGAGATGAAGGTGAGGTGAAGTCACTCAGTCGTGTCCGACTCTTTGCGACCCCGTGGACTGTAGCCTACTAGGCTTCTCCGTCCATGGGATTCTCTAGGCAAGAATACTGGAGTGCATTGCCATTTCCTTCTCCAGGGGATCTTCCCAACCCAGGGATTGAACCTGGGTCTCCCACATTGGAGACAGACGCTTTAACCCCCAAGCCACCAGGGAAGCCCATGCAACGCCTGAAGCCTTAGTAATTAGAGGCCCTTTAGGGGAAAAGTTTGAGGACCAAACAAGCCGAAGGGTGGTGCCAAGTGTGAGATCTGATGCCAGAGCCCCAGGATTCCTTCCCAGCTCTATCCACACACCTCTGTGCCCTTCAGGAGGCCGCTGAGAATCCTAGAGACTCGATTCTCTCAACTATAAAGTCAAGAGGTAAGACTTTCAAAGGACACTGTGAGATTGCAATTTTTAAAAGACTGCTTAACACTCTGGGACTCCTAGTGGCTCATTGGTAAAGAACCCGCCTGTCAGTGTAGAAGACACGGGTTCAGTCCCTGGTCCGGGGAGATCCCCTGGAGAAGGAAATGGCAACCCACTCCAGTATCCTTGCCTGGAAATTCCCATGGACAGAGGAGCCTGGTGGGCTACAGGCCATATGGTCTCAGAGTAGGACACAATTTAGCTACTGAACAGCAACACTTAAAGCTCTACATGAATATTGATTGTCTTATTTTTTTCTAAAATTGGCAGCTTCACATTTTTTTCCTGTTCTTTGCCTTGTCACTAAACTTAAGGAAGATGAAAATGAAATTTGGAATAAGAATTCAATCCCTGATCCGGGAAGATACCTTGGAAAAGGAAATGGCAACCCACTCCAAACTCCTTGCCTGGGAAATCCCACGGACAGAGGAGCCTGGTGGGGGACAGTCTATGAGGTTGCAAAAGAGTTGGACTAAACTTACCGACTAAACAACAAATGTGATCACCTTTTTGTACACAGTTTTCGGTGAATTCTAAGAGGCTTCCAGAGGTCACTATGGGAGTCCTAAGTCCTTTAGGATTGGTTGGGTTTGTGGTTTACCTAAAAACAAATCCAGTTCCAGGCCAGGGAAAATTGATCAAGAGTTAACAGGCATAGTCAGAGGAAAACTCCTCATCCTTGCCTCTGATTACCTAATTTCCTATTTCTTGCTTGCAGCTTCACATTTTTAAGCCCCATGGGCTATGTCCATGGTGTGTGCCCTACAGTCTGAAACTGCCCCCATCCCCATATACACAGGTGATTACTTGAATCCCTCCAGGCCACCATCCCCACCCAGAAACAACCTGCTTCTTACCTGGTAATGTTCTTAATTGTTGCAGCCCTTCTGCCGACTCTAGAACATTCCATATGCCCTGCTCCAGGCTAACCCCAAGTGCAAAGACTCAGGGAATCTTCCCCTTACAAGGGCGTGTCTCCTCTACCACCTCCAGCTGCTGAACTCATCCGCAAGGTGCCCACCTCACCTGGAGAACGTGAGATGAGGGTCACTGGGTGTGATCTGTTTCATTCACAAGGCCTGGAGGTTCGTGAGGGAACAACCAGCCAGCCCTCCATCCTGCTTGACACGTAATCCTATAGCCGGTACTTAAGACAAACCTGTGATTCCAAATGAATTGCATTTAAATTATCTTGTCTCACAGGATGAGTTAGAGTAGCATTGAATGATAGCCATAGATTTTGGAACCAAATCACTGGATTTGGATTAATAAATATCAAAATATTAAAATAAATATCAAAATGTTAAAATTCCCAAATTTGGGGAGACAGTTCATTTCTATAGATGATACATATGCTGAATATTCTCTAAAGTTATCGCTGACGTTCTTTTTACATTGACTACTGCTGCTGCTGCTAAGTCACTTCAGTCGTGTCCGACTCTGTGTGACCCCATAGACGGTAGCCCACCAGGCTCCCCCGTCCCTGGGATTCTCCAGGCAAGAACACTGGAGTGGGTTGCCATTTCCTTCTCCAATGCATGAAAGTGAAAAGTGAAAGTGAAGTCGCTCAGTCGTGTCCGACTCAGCGACCCCATGGACTGCAGCCCACCAGGCTCCTCCGTCCATGGGATTTTCCAGGCAAGAGTACTGGAGTGGGGTGCCATTGCCTTCTCCGTTTACATTGACTAATGAAGTGATTTCTCCTTTCATCTCATTTCACACACAAACTGCTACAAAGTACATTTTTGCTTTTCTTTTGGTGAAAAAATAAAACAAACATGAAGGCACAAGATTGTTGTTAATGCAATTACAGGTTTTGAGGTAAGCCCAAAGAGCCCTAAATCCTGTTTTCCACCCTGCCCTCCCCTCCAGAAGCCTGTCACTGCAACACTCAAGATTAACATAGCAACGCAGTAAAACATTTGCATCTCCATGTTCTGAGAACAGGCCACTAAAATAGACGCAGGGACTGAAAATTATAGGAAATCAGTGAAATTCTAGGATTGCTGAGGTTCCCACAGGCCCAGCCCTCCCTCGTGGAATGTGTGGGCAGGAGGAGTCCAGGCACCTTCGCTTATGGGAGAATCAGGGGGGTTGCCCAGTCATGCACCCCATGGAGGCAGAGGGGAGAGGGATACAAATCACCCGGCACCTGCAGCAAGCTGCTGTCGCCTGGCACCACATGCCACCCCAGAGAGGGCCACTCCAGGCTCCCTAAGCAAAGCCCAAAGCTGTGTGCTCCCCTAGGGGCTCAGGGTGTGGGTGCCAGGCAGGCTGTGAGGCATTAGCCTCAGCCGCTTCACCCGTGCCTTGGTGGGAGGGGATCCAGGGCAGCAGGGTGGCAGGGTGCTGACTCAGTCAACAGAGGAAGGCCCTGGAAGGCGGCTCGGGCAGTCAGGACAGTGTTATTTGTGGGGACAGGAAGGGTGGACCCTGGGGGGTGTCCTGGACTCCTGGACCACTGCTGATACTCCCTTTCTGGGCTTGGGAAGTAGTTACACGGGTGTGTCCACTTTGTGATGATTCAGTAGGATTTTTTGTGCCCTTTTCTCTGTGTTTGCTTCTTCATAACAGTTTGAAAAAAAAAATCTCAGAGTCCTTAGTAAAGCCCAGAGGGGTAATGGGACCCCCAAGAATGGAAAGACTACATTCCCACCATCCTGAAAGGAGGAGGGCTCAAGGATGTTATTTAGTTTGTTCAAAGGAAGTGAAGAAATCAGGCATATCTTGCACAAGGGAAAGAAGAGTCGGAGGTTAATAGTTGTTCAGAAAGCAGATGACTCGCGGCACTGGAGGGCCTCCTGCTGTCCCCGGCAGGCCGAGCTGTCTCCCTATCACTCTGAGGGCACCCGGAGGCTTGGATTGGGTAATGTCCATGTGTACTGAGGGCTGTCTGCTTGACGGCTCTGTTTGCCCAGAAAATACCCCACAGAGGGAGGAGAGGGGTGACAAATGAATTAAACACAATGATATTGGTCTTATTACCGAATATCAGTGATGTGGCAAATCAGGGGAGAAAAAGACAACTAAAACCTTGGACAGCAAGGAGATCAAACCACTCAATCCTCAAGGAAATCAACCTTGAATATTCACTGGAAGGACTGATGCTGAAGCTGAAGTTCAATATTCGGCCACCTGATGTGAAGACCCGACTCACTGGAAAAGACCCTGATGCTGGGAAAGACTGAGGGCAGGAGAAGAGGGTGTCAGAGGATGAGACAGTTGGATGGCATCATCGACTCAATGGACATGAGTTTGAGCAAACTCTGGGAGACAGGGAAGGATAAGGAAGCCTGGCGTGCTGTGGGCCATGGAGTCGCAAAGAGCCGGACATGACTGAGTAACCACTGCCACTGCTGAGTAACTGAACAACAAAAACCTATAAAGAGGGTATTTTTATGAGCCCCATGCAGCTTACAAACTTGAACACGGTTTACACAGCCATCCAGGCTGAGTGCTGCCATTCCCTTCTTCAGATCCAGTCGGAACCAGAACAAGGGAAATCCCTGAGTGCCAACATTGTTATTGAGTGTGTCCCTGGGTCAGGCATTGTCCTAAACTTCACATTTTTTTTGGTTGCACCACATGGCAAGTGGAATCTCAGTTCCTTGATCAGGGATCAAACCCACACCCCCTTCACGGGAAGCACTGGCGCTCTCGGTGTGGCCTGTCCTGTCCCAGGTGCTGCTGCTTCCTGACCACGAGCTCCACAGGGTTCGGCGTGGATGTGCCCCAAGCCCACTCTCCCCATGAGCTTCAGGGCTATTGGTGGGTGAGCCCTGCCTACCCAGCCTCTTCTCACTCTCCTGTGGGACCCACCCTGCACCGTCCCCTTCCCTGCTGACCCCGGCCCCAACCAACAGCCTCCTCACCTGCAACCCACATGGGAATTTACAGTCCCAGAGCTTTGCCCGAAGGACACAAAACCATAGTGCGGCAGCCTTCGGCCTTTCATTGACCCCACGTTGCCAAGCAGCTGAGGCGTGCTGAGAGCTGTGCAGACCCTGGGGGTGTAGCTGTGGGTAAAGCCAGTGCCCCCTCTAGGTGCTTCCAGAGCCCAGGGAGGCTGGCAGGTCTATTCCACCACTGAACATTGGCAGGTCCATTTGACCACTGAACACAGAGGACTGGGTCTGGTCTCTGTCCCTAGGGTATAGTAGATGCTCAATAAATATTTATTGAATGAACAGGGTCAAGCATTGTTCTAAATTTCACTTTTTTTCTGGCTGTACTGCACGGCATGTGGGATCTTAGTTCCTTGATCAGGGATCAAATCCACAACCTGGAAGCACAATGTCTTAACCACTAGACCACCAGCGAAGTCCCTTCACATCCTGAACTCACTTGGTCTCCCTAACAACCCTCCTGATTTCACAGTCAAGGGGAAGGATGCACTGAAAGGGCAGAAGCACAGGGAGGATGGTATAGGAAGAAAGTGAGGAGTCTGATCACCTGCTTTTCACACCACCAGGGCGAGGACAGGAGGGCGGAGAAGGTGGCTGCCGAGGGTTGGCCCATTCTTCCCAGAGGAGGTGGCAGGAATGGTCCTAACAGTGTACAAGGCAACAAAAAACTGCTCCTGTGTGAATGGCCATCATGCTATCCTCTGAAACCAGCACAATGCCAAGTTCTTTGGAGCCTGCTGTGGAACACTCATCTTTCTCCTCCAGGCTTCCTGTGGGACCCTTGTATGCTGAAGGTCCCCAGAGCAGCAAGGTGTAGCCAGGCAGGGGAGAAGGGAGAAGGGAGAAGGGGGCAGCCCTTGATTAAAGAAAGAAGTCTCGGCTTCCCTTGTGGTCCAGTGGTTAAGAATTTGCCTTGTAATGCCAGGGACATTGGTTCGATCCTTGTTGTGGGAAGACCCCACATGCCATCGAGCAACTAAGCCTGTGTGCCACAACTACTGAACCCAATCGCTGTAACTACTGAAGCCCTTGAGCTTAGAGCCTATGCAAGAAGAAGAGAAGCCACCGTTAAGAGAAGCCTGTGCTTACTGCAACTGGAGAAAGCCCTAGTGCAGCATCGAAGACTGACCATAGCCGAAAATTAATAAAAATCAAACTGAGAAAAAAGAAGTATCTGGAAAGCCAAGAGCACAGAACACATTCTCTCCTCTTCCAGGAACAAGGAATGGATGGGTCTCCCATTCTATTCTGTCATCTTGAATTACATGGGAAGAAATATATGAACTTTGTGCAAGCTGCAAAGCCCAGGTCTGAGGCCAGGACTCCATGTGCAACTAGTGCCGGCCTGGAAGCTGATGCTACTCCAGGGCTGTCCTCTCTGCTCCAGCCTGAAATGTGCATTCATCAGTTCCCTGACTGTAAGTTGCAACATGTTTGCCTCCCTAAACAATGAGTTACTCAGCCTGTCTTATGTGAGGCTCACTAGAAATGCTATCATATTTTGCATCACCTTCAAGGTCATGTTCGTAACAATACATTCCATTCCTGAGGCTCTCCCAGGCCGATGTGTCCAGGACACTCTGTATAACCTGTGCTAAGCACCTGTCCCCTCCCCGAACAGCTCTGTGCCATGTGCTGTGTGATACACTCTCATCCAAGTGGAACTTTCCAGAACAACTTGTCCAGGAGAAACAGACAGCAGGTGCCATGAAAATAAACAATTTGGTAAATTTGGTGCATCTCTGTATATTCTGGAAAACTTAGGGCTCCATTTACCGTAGTGATTTCCTCTGTCATTCCCACAGGCGTGTGACAGCGCCACCCCTGCCTCCATAGCCCGTGTTGAAGATGTGATTTTACTGAACACACTCCTTCGTGTTTGTGTTGTCCAGAGCTGTGCGTGAGCCTTAACAGCACAGTTCAGTGCTAGCCTGTACGATCCATGAAGAATAAAAACATTTACTACCTGGTCCTTAGCCGGAAATCTTGTGACCCCATTTTGGATGCTATTTCTCCTTTCTTATCTGTAAACACTTTAGTTTACATTATATTTTGGCCTCTAAACTTCCCAAAGCTTCTTTTCTTATCTTTCCCCCGCCCTGAAACAGATGGAGTGCGTTTTTAGAAAGCAGAGTGAGGGTCCCAGTGCGCTTGACAGGAGCCCGATAGAGGAGGCGACAGTGACAGGGTCTGCAGCTGGGCCTTGCTGCGTCCCCGCACCCCGCGGTCCCCCGGGTTGTCCATCTGCAGTGGCCCAGCTGGTCTCCGGATTCTAGTTTCCTGCTTTCGTTCTCGGTATTCATTTTATTCTTAGCCTAAGCTTGACACTTCCTCTTAGCCACATGCAAATTTCAGGCTGCCACAGATGTCTGGAAAGTTACAGCCCCACGATGTCAGCGCTGAGGGTGGGACTGCATAGGGATTAAATTTTTTTTAACTTTCTCAATTATATTTTTTTGAGTTTTCCACTAGCTGGTATTGTTTCGTAAAGGGGAAAATCCTTTGCAGTATTGACAAGAAATCTAGGCTTCGATCCATGGCTCCCTCCTCTGAAAACTTTCCTCACTGGGCTTATTAAAGGATTAGCTCACCACCATTAGTTACTGAGCCCCTTCTGTACACAGAGGTCAGGGAATGTGGATGAGTGGTATGTGGGCCCAGTCTGGGAGAATCTAGCAAAGAAGAGAGATGTTTCCATATGCAGCCAAAATTCACAATGGCACAGAGAATGGTGGATGACGGAGCGAGGAGGGCAGGTAAAGAGAGGTGACTCGCTGCTGCAAGGACCACGGGACGCAGCGCTCCAGGCAGGGGTGGGTGGGTTGTAGTCTACCAGCAAGGGGTCTCAGGGCTCCTGCATATCTGACAGCAGGAAAGGTATGAAAAGGAGAGAGAGACCATGGTACTTGGGGCTGGGCTCAGGGTCCACAGGGAGATTGTTATCACATGCAGAAGGATGGGTGATGCCTGGCTCTAAAGGACCACAGGTTTCCTGCAAGGTTGAATTGCCTCAGACTTTCAATCAGGATGGATTGAAGAGATTTATTTGTGTTACGAGCTTCCCAGGTGGCTCAGTGGTAACGAAGCTGCCTGCCAATGCAGGAGACTCAGGTTCAATCCCTGGATTGGCAAGAGTCTCTGGAGAAGGAAATGGCAATCCACTCCAGTATTCTCGCCTGTGAAACCCCTTGGACAGAGAAGCCTGACAGGCTACAGTCCATGGGGTTGCAAAAGAGTTGGATGTGACTTAGCAACTAAACAACAACAATTTGTGTTGTAGAATGAAAGCTAGAGATACAACTTAATTTGGTACTATATCAGCCCCACGGCAGTGGCGCCAATTTCCCAGCAGCAGTATGGAGGGATCCAGTGTCTCTGCATCCTACCCAGCATCTAAGGTCGTCGTTTGTGTGCTCGCTGCTCTGACAGGTGTTTAGAGCTCGCTCATGTGGTTTGCACGTCCCTCGTGGCCAGTCTTCATGTGCGTGTTTGCTGTGTGTACGTTCTCTCTGCTGAGAGGTTCCTGTAGCCTCTGCCCACACTGAGCTTCCATTTCTTCCTTTCACACAAACAGCTGGGGAACAAATTTGTGGTTGCCAGGGTTAGAGATGTGGCAACGGGACAGTTCTGTATCTGGCCTGCGGTGGTGATTACACACATCCTCACATGTGATTAAATGAAACAGCACTACACCCATTGAACCAAGGTCGGTTCCCTGGTTTTGATGCTGACCTACATTTCTGGAAGATGGGTGGGACACAGGGAGTACAGAGGACCTCGCTGCAGTCTTTGTGCGTTCCTTTGTCTCCAAATAAGTTAAAAAGCAAAGGCAGTACCAATCATTCTGACTGTCAGTTCAGTTCAGTTCAGTCACTCAGTTGTTTCCGACTCTCTGTGACCCCATGAACCGCAGCATGCCAGGCCTCCCTGTTCATCACCAACTCCTGGAATCCACCCAAACCCATGTCCATTGAGTCAGTGATGCCATCCAACCATCTCATCCTCATCCCCTTCTCCTCCTGCCCTCAATCTTTCCCAGCATCAGGGTCTTTTCAAATGAGTCAGCTCTTCGTGTCAGGTGGCCAAAGTACTGGAGTTTCAGCTTCAACATCAGTCCTTCCAATGAACACCCAGGACTGATCTCCTTTAGGATGGACTGGTTGCACCTCCTTGCAGTCCAAGGGACTCTCAAGAGTCTTCTCCAAATTAAAAAAAAAAAAGAGTCTTCTCCAACACCACAGTTCAAAACCATCAATTCTTCGGCACTCAGCTTTCTTTATAGGAGGATCCAAAACCCTACAATTATTATTTTATCCCTCTTATCAACTAATTATTTGTTTATCTGCAAATATTCAGATCACATCATTTGATGTTAGGGCTCTATGTTCCCTAAAAATATATGAAAAAAAATTTTTTTCCATCCCTAAGAAAACATACAAAAAGATTTTTTTTCCCCATCATGTGGAAAAGATTGTCACAGTTCACTTGAGGAAGTGAAAGAAGAAAACAGGATCTCCCCACTTGGCCTCTGAGAGCGCCAGGAGGCAGAGGGAGTAGCCTTCCCATCTCATCCCAGTCCCCACCTCTTCGGTGGTCTCTCCACACTGGGACAGGCTGCAGACTGCTCCCTCAGCTTCCCCTGGCCTTTGTAAAAGGTCCCTTTGATGTGCCCTTTCTTATTTGTTTACACAACACCACAGGATTCCTGAATGTTGCAACCCATAGGCCAGTTGGGTGGCCTTGCTTTTTTATGCAAAAGTGTTGAGAAGCACCTGTCAGACTGTGAAGATAATTAACCTTCATTGTTCTCATTAAGACTGAGACCATCACTCAGCACCAAAGTGGCCACTGGATGGGGCTGGGGTGGGGAAGAGTAGGTGGGGAGTGAGCCGCTGAGGTGCAAAGAGACTCTGGGGGCAGAGGCACCCACTGTCCATGGTCAGTGCATCTGGGGCCTGGCCTAGCCGGATTGGGGCACAACCCACCTCAGGACCCACCTGGTTGTGGCCTCCTGAGCTGCCTTGCAGAAGTGGGGAGACAGAGGTCCACAAGCAGAGACATTTCCTAGTCAAGAGCAGGATGAGAGTCTCCATTACTGCTGGAAGGAAAACATTCCAGGGTGCAGGGATTCAGACTGTTTGGGGCCTTGCTGAGACTCTCGAGGCTGTGGGCTCTTCCTGACATATATATTTGCTGGAGGAGAGGTATTAGGGAACTGAGGCAGAGAAGTTCAACCTCTGCACAGTGACCGAGACAGTGGACCATTCCAGCTTGGATGAAGGCTGTCATGGAACAAAGGAGTTAGCAGAGAGTGGAGATGCCAGTGGCCCATTGGGCCACTGACAGTGGGCCACCTGTCAGTCAGGCCTCTTGGCCCATGGCCAGGAGCTGAGCAATGGTCAAGGATTTTACAGTAGCAGGGGGAAGTGGTAGAAGATCAGCTTCAAAAATGGAGCATCCGTGTGCAGTGCAAAGAAGGGATTGTGGAGGGACAGCATGAGAGAGAAAACAGTTAGAAACTGATGGGAGAGAACACACACTTTCACACACGTACACATTCACACATATGTGCACACACAGCAATGGTGATCACTCAGGGCAGGGGCTGTGCACATGGTAAAGCCCTCAGGCTGAAAGTCTTGCTGTAGACAGGGTGCTTTGCCCACAGCCTCACCGTTCACGAAAACCCTGGCAAAGCACAGTATCACAAAGAGGGAGGGCGGTCCAAAGCTTTTTGCTCTCTACTCCAAAGTGTAATAAGACACCCAGCAAGGAGCAGAGACAGTACACAACCTTCCAGTGCAATTTTTAAGTGACAGAAAATTGTTAGCATAATGTGATCTTTTTACAGGAGTAATTTCAATATAGAATTGATTCTATTGCATAGGAGGAAATACACAGCCTGAAAAAAAGATGTTATAAGCTCCATGGTTGAGGTCATCAGATAGACTAAGATCTTCCAAAATATTCTAAGATCCATCTTCACTGAGTACAAACCCCAGCGCTCTCATTTAAAGAATATCTGGACTTCCCTGGTGGTCCAGTGGTTAAGAATCTGCCTGCCAATGCAGGGGACATGGGTTCAAACCCTGATCTGAGAAGATCCCACATGCCAAGGAGTAGCTGTGTGCCACAACAACTGAGCCTGTGCACTTAGAGTCCTCTGCAGAGCAGCCCCACCTTCTCCAACCCCTCCAGCCCATGCTCCGCTAGAGAAGCCGCTGCAATCAGAAGCCCGTGCACCACAACAAAGAGTACCCCTGCACTCTCCACAACTGGAGAAAGCCTTCGTGCAGCAATGAAGACCAAGTGCAGCTATCTCCTCTGAAAACTTTCCTCACTGGGCTTATTAAAGGATTAGCTCACCACCATTAGTTACTGAGCCCCTTCTGTACACAGAGGTCAGGGAATGTGGATGAGTGGTATGTGGGCCCAGTCTGGGAGAATCTAGCAAAGAAGAGAGATGTTTCCATATGCAGCCAAAATTCACAATGGCACAGAGAATGGTGGATGACGGAGCGAGGAGGGCAGGTAAAGAGAGGTGACTCGCTGCTGCAAGGACCACGGGACGCAGCGCTCCAGGCAGGGGTGGGTGGGTTGTAGTCTACCAGCAAGGGGTCTCAGGGCTCCTGCATATCTGACAGCAGGAAAGGTATGAAAAGGAGAGAGAGACCATGGTACTTGGGGCTGGGCTCAGGGTCCACAGGGAGATTGTTATCACATGCAGAAGGATGGGTGATGCCTGGCTCTAAAGGACCACAGGTTTCCTGCAAGGTTGAATTGCCTCAGACTTTCAATCAGGATGGATTGAAGAGATTTATTTGTGTTACGAGCTTCCCAGGTGGCTCAGTGGTAACGAAGCTGCCTGCCAGTGCAGGAGACTCAGGTTCAATCCCTGGATTGGCAAGAGTCTCTGGAGAAGGAAATGGCAATCCACTCCAGTATTCTCGCCTGTGAAACCCCTTGGACAGAGAAGCCTGACAGGCTACAGTCCATGGGGTTGCAAAAGAGTTGGATGTGACTTAGCAACTAAACAACAACAATTTGTGTTGTAGAATGAAAGCTAGAGATACAACTTAATTTGGTACTATATCAGTCCCACGGCAGTGGCGCCAATTTCCCAGCAGCAGTATGGAGGGATCCAGTGTCTCTGCATCCTACCCAGCATCTAAGGTCGTCGTTTGTGTGCTCGCTGCTCTGACAGGTGTTTAGAGCTCGCTCATGTGGTTTGCACGTCCCTCGTGGCCAGTCTTCATGTGCGTGTTTGCTGTGTGTACGTTCTCTCTGCTGAGAGGTTCCTGCAGCCTCTGCCCACACTGAGCTTCCATTTCTTCCTTTCACACAAACAGCTGGGGAACAAATTTGTGGTTGCCAGGGTTAGAGATGTGGCAACGGGACAGTTCTGTATCTGGCCTGCGGTGGTGATTACACACATCCTCACATGTGATTAAATGAAACAGCACTACACCCATTGAACCAAGGTCGGTTCCCTGGTTTTGATGCTGACCTACATTTCTGGAAGATGGGTGGGACACAGGGAGTACAGAGGACCTCGCTGCAGTCTTTGTGCGTTCCTTTGTCTCCAAATAAGTTAAAAAGCAAAGGCAGTACCAATCATTCTGACTGTCAGTTCAGTTCAGTTCAGTCACTCAGTTGTTTCCGACTCTCTGTGACCCCATGAACCGCAGCATGCCAGGCCTCCCTGTTCATCACCAACTCCTGGAATCCACCCAAACCCATGTCCATTGAGTCAGTGATGCCATCCAACCATCTCATCCTCATCCCCTTCTCCTCCTGCCCTCAATCTTTCCCAGCATCAGGGTCTTTTCAAATGAGTCAGCTCTTCGTGTCAGGTGGCCAAAGTACTGGAGTTTCAGCTTCAACATCAGTCCTTCCAATGAACACCCAGGACTGATCTCCTTTAGGATGGACTGGTTGCACCTCCTTGCAGTCCAAGGGACTCTCAAGAGTCTTCTCCAAATTAAAAAAAAAAAAGAGTCTTCTCCAACACCACAGTTCAAAACCATCAATTCTTCGGCACTCAGCTTTCTTTATAGGAGGATCCAAAACCCTACAATTATTATTTTATCCCTCTTATCAACTAATTATTTGTTTATCTGCAAATATTCAGATCACATCATTTGATGTTAGGGCTCTATGTTCCCTAAAAATATATGAAAAAAAATTTTTTTCCATCCCTAAGAAAACATACAAAAAGATTTTTTTTCCCCATCATGTGGAAAAGATTGTCACAGTTCACTTGAGGAAGTGAAAGAAGAAAACAGGATCTCCCCACTTGGCCTCTGAGAGCGCCAGGAGGCAGAGGGAGTAGCCTTCCCATCTCATCCCAGTCCCCACCTCTTCGGTGGTCTCTCCACACTGGGACAGGCTGCAGACTGCTCCCTCAGCTTCCCCTGGCCTTTGTAAAAGGTCCCTTTGATGGGCCCTTTCTTATTTGTTTACACAACACCACAGGATTCCTGAATGTTGCAACCCATAGGCCAGTTGGGTGGCCTTGCTTTTTTATGCAAAAGTGTTGAGAAGCACCTGTCAGACTGTGAAGATAATTAACCTTCATTGTTCTCATTA
The DNA here is from genome assembly GCA_006410635.1 of Cephalophus harveyi. Lineage (NCBI taxonomy): Eukaryota > Metazoa > Chordata > Mammalia > Artiodactyla > Bovidae > Cephalophus > Cephalophus harveyi. Next base: position 187,256 of record SJYT01043347.1, read on the forward strand.
AGACTGAGACCATCACTCAGCACCAAAGTGGCCACTGGATGGGGCTGGGGTGGGGAAGAGTAGGTGGGGAGTGAGCCGCTGAGGTGCAAAGAGACTCTGGGGGCAGAGGCACCCACTGTCCATGGTCAGTGCATCTGGGGCCTGGCCTAGCCGGATTGGGGCACAACCCACCTCAGGACCCACCTGGTTGTGGCCTCCTGAGCTGCCTTGCAGAAGTGGGGAGACAGAGGTCCACAAGCAGAGACATTTCCTAGTCAAGAGCAGGATGAGAGTCTCCATTACTGCTGGAAGGAAAACATTCCAGGGTGCAGGGATTCAGACTGTTTGGGGCCTTGCTGAGACTCTCGAGGCTGTGGGCTCTTCCTGACATGTATATTTGCTGGAGGAGAGGTATTAGGGAACTGAGGCAGAGAAGTTCAACCTCTGCACAGTGACCGAGACAGTGGACCATTCCAGCTTGGATGAAGGCTGTCATGGAACAAAGGAGTTAGCAGAGAGTGGAGATGCCAGTGGCCCATTGGGCCACTGACAGTGGGCCACCTGTCAGTCAGGCCTCTTGGCCCATGGCCAGGAGCTGAGCAATGGTCAAGGATTTTACAGTAGCAGGGGGAAGTGGTAGAAGATCAGCTTCAAAAATGGAGCATCCGTGTGCAGTGCAAAGAAGGGATTGTGGAGGGACAGCATGAGAGAGAAAACAGTTAGAAACTGATGGGAGAGAACACACACTTTCACACACGTACACATTCACACATATGTGCACACACAGCAATGGTGATCACTCAGGGCAGGGGCTGTGCACATGGTAAAGCCCTCAGGCTGAAAGTCTTGCTGTAGACAGGGTGCTTTGCCCACAGCCTCACCGTTCACGAAAACCCTGGCAAAGCACAGTATCACAAAGAGGGAGGGCGGTCCAAAGCTTTTTGCTCTCTACTCCAAAGTGTAATAAGACACCCAGCAAGGAGCAGAGACAGTACACAACCTTCCAGTGCAATTTTTAAGTGACAGAAAATTGTTAGCATAATGTGATCTTTTTACAGGAGTAATTTCAATATAGAATTGATTCTATTGCATAGGAGGAAATACACAGCCTGAAAAAAAGATGTTATAAGCTCCATGGTTGAGGTCATCAGATAGACTAAGATCTTCCAAAATATTCTAAGATCCATCTTCACTGAGTACAAACCCCAGCGCTCTCATTTAAAGAATATCTGGACTTCCCTGGTGGTCCAGTGGTTAAGAATCTGCCTGCCAATGCAGGGGACATGGGTTCAAACCCTGATCTGAGAAGATCCCACATGCCAAGGAGTAGCTGTGTGCCACAACAACTGAGCCTGTGCACTTAGAGTCCTCTGCAGAGCAGCCCCACCTTCTCCAACCCCTCCAGCCCATGCTCCGCTAGAGAAGCCGCTGCAATCAGAAGCCCGTGCACCACAACAAAGAGTAGCCCTGCACTCTCCACAACTGGAGAAAGCCTTCGTGCAGCAATGAAGACCAAGTGCAGCTAAGAAAATATAAATAACTCTTTAAAAAATAAACATCGAGAATGTCTGATACTAATATAAACATTGATGTCTTTTTTGTCCACTAAACATGGAAAACAGCAGTGAAGAGCAACAATGCCTCAGTTTCCCGCACAGCCCTGGGCTCAAGCATGTCTCTGGCTGAGTCTTGGTGTACCTGGCATTCAGTGGAGTACAGTAATTATGTTTCAGTTTCTAGTATGGCAAATATCGACACATAAACCCATGGAAACAGACGCTCTTTAGGGTTCTTAACCACCGACTCGATGGACGTAAGCTTGAGTGAGCTCTGGGAGTTGGTGTTGGACAGGGAGGCCTGGCGAGCTGCGATTCATGGGGTCGCAAAGAGTCGGACACAAATGAGCGACTGAACTGAACTGAACACACTTTGAGTGAAAAGGGGTCTGGAGACAAAAGTTTAAGAATGGCTGGTGTTTACAAGGAGGTTTTGGAATGTGTTTGGGAGGAGGGGCTGGAGAGGGCAGGCTTGCTCTGCAGATTGCGGTGGGCAGGTCAGTGTGGGAGGAGGCCAAAAGGGAGTGGCCTGGGTGTGCGGAGAGTGAGGGGACCAAGCAGGCAATAGTCTCCCTGCATGGGGGCTGCAAGAGGCAAGAGGGCTCCGGAGACCAGAGAGGGGCTGTGACTTGAGGCGGACTTGCTGCTATGATGTAGCTTTCAGTTAGTCTTCTGTGCTAAAAGAATGGGGTGTGTGTGCATGTATGCGTGTGTGCATGTGTGTATACACTCATGTAAGAGTGGATCAGGCTGTGCTAAGTCAGTGTGGGGTAGAAATAAACATGTAGGCACTAAGACCCTCCATACTACAGAGCACTGAAGGTGACACAGGCCCCTGACGCCAGAATGTACCACCTTCAGAGTGTACACCTCACCCTGGCACCCCAGCACCCCAAGATCGTAGGAATTCACAGAGGTCTGCAGGAGACTCTGGATGCGCTTGGGGTGAGGATGGAGAACTGGTCCCCCTTGTTCTTGACTTCAGTGTTTTCATGTGAGCACAGCAAAGGCTCAGGGGAGTCCTCAAGTAGCAGGACAGCCACAGAGCCACGCTCGAGGCACTCTTGCGCAGACACAGTGGGGACACGCTGAAAGGCGCAGAAGGCTTCAGGAGGCAGGCCTTCCCTCCAGCACCAGCAGCCAGAGCGGGCCAGGGCTCTGCCTGCAGTCCAGGGACAGCCTGCTCTGGGGGGTATGGTGGTCCCTGCTGCCATGTGGGCCTTGGTCTTGCACTACAGACTCGGGCTCGGGTAAGATCTGTGCACCAACTCCTGCCCGGAGCTTGTCTGACATCATGAATCGAATGGTTGCTAAATCTGTTCTTTCGCCTGTCTCCATGCCTGTGTTTTTGCTGGTTTCTCCTGTGGTCTACTTTGATTCTCTCCTTTCTCAAGCAATAGAGTGGACTTCCTAGGTCTCCAGTCTGAGTCTGCAAGTTGAGCAACTTAGAAACCCAGACACAGCACACAAGGGATCAGCGTTTAAAAACTTCCTGTGGAGACCTAGCAGGATGAAGGGCTGAACGGAAAATCAATCTGTTTCCCAGGGATACAGGCACTGGGCTTCGTGCATTGAGAGTGCCTCAGGAGAGATGTAGGGGGTTGATTTCTCTCCTTTGAGAAAGTCACCTGGCCCAACAGCTGGGGGTGGGGGTGGGAAGCATGCAGGAGGGGAGAGGGATCCTTATCCAGGGACTAGGACATGTCAGAGGAAGGGAACGGGGCAATTAAGATGGCTCCAATGCCTCTTATATTTCCCAGGTGGCAGAGTGGTAAAGAATCTGCCTGCCAATGTAAGAGATGTAGGTTCAATCCATAAGCTGAGGATGATCCCCTGGAGGAGGAAATGGCAACCCACTCCAGTATTCTTGCCTGGAGAATCCCATGGACAGAAGAGCCTGGTAGGCTACAGTCCATGGGGTCACAAAGAGTCAGACACAACTGAGCACACACACACAATGCCTCTTACTTAGGACTCAAGCTTGCCATGAGGCCAGTGGGAGTGGAATTTAGCAACACACCATGATAGAAAGACCAGGGTCTACACATAGAAGAGACGAGTCAAGAGGAGGGTCTGAGCAGGGGTGCTATCTGTAAGCTGAGGTAAGCCACTTCATCCCAGAGGCCTTGGTTTCCTGCCTGAAAAATGGCAATGATACTATTGACTTCAAAGGTGTGGTTAGAATTAAATGAGATGCTAAGTGTAAAGGGTTTTGCATACTGCCGCACAGGAGGAAGATGCCAGCTACTTCTGCAGTGACGCTTGCTGACAGCCTACTCCATGTGCAGGTCCCTTTCCCACTTTCAAGAGAACCCTAGCTTTTGCTTAAGAGTCCACCCCACTTCCACATAGCCTAAGTGCCTAGGAGGAAAGTGATCCCACCTTCGGGCCCCTGGGTGGACTCTGATTGACTTAAGCCATTCCCCCATCCCTGAGATTGGCCAGGGGTGGGTGTAAGAACCTGCTAGTGCAATCAGGGCCATAAGCCACCAGGGCAGCTGGGCTCAGAGGGTCTCCCACGGCCAGGGGGCCAGGGAAGAGTCAGGAGGAAGAACCATCTCTGGTGAGATGACTGATGACTAAACCGAGAATGAAACATTCACAGAGACCCTCCATCGTTCAGGCCAGGCCTGTTTCCTGGGACTTGTCATGAAAGCACCCTGACTGCTGTTTTGTGGCTGCTGCCACTGTGACTGATGATAACACAGACCCACCTTGTCTAGTTCTTCTTCACTCTAGACATCAAAAGAGAGACCCATCAGGTTATCACACTGGAATGAAAATGTAGTCAAGTTCACATAGCCTTTCGAATCCCAGGGCACAGTGCTAAAAATTGTGAATTCACAATTTCTTTTAGAGTGAAACGTAGTCAAGTTCACATAGTCTTCTACATCCCTGGGCACAATGTTCTTTCAAGGTGAATTTGCATCCTTAAACGTGAAACTTCTCCCAAATGACCATCATTTTAAGGCAATAAAGAAAAGGCTTCCTGAAATAACTCCTGCTTAGAGGCCTTGGTGGGGGTTTCCCAGGCCTGCTCTGCCTTGGTGGGTTCGAGATGCATGGTTTCTATGTGAGGACGGGCCATCTCAAGACAGCCGCTCCTAGATTTTACTGTATTTTAGAGCTCCCAGGAAGTTGATCAACACAGGTTTTCAGGACCCTCTCTCTGATATTCTGAGGCAGGAGCTCTGGGGTGGGGCCCAGAAAACTACATTTGAACAGGCAATTCTAACGCAGGGCTCTAAGTGTCCAGAGGCCACAGTCCTGGTTTGCCTGGGACAGGTGGAGTCTCTGTGGGTGCCAGCTGTCGTGGCGTGAACGCTCAAGGCCCCCTTACTGTCTAGGGCTTCTCAGTTTGGGAGTAAACAGCACGGCCACTCACTTGGGGACGGGTGAGGACGGGCCATCTCAAGACAGCCGCTCCTAGATTTTACTGTATTTTAGAGCTCCCAGGAAGTTGATCAACACAGGTTTTCAGGACCCTCTCTCTGATATTCTGAGGCAGGAGCTCTGGGGTGGGGCCCAGAAAACTACATTTGAACAGGCAATTCTAACGCAGGGCTCTAAGTGTCCAGAGGCCACAGTCCTGGTTTGCCTGGGACAGGTGGAGTCTCTGTGGGTGCCAGCTGTCGTGGCGTGAACGCTCAAGGCCCCCTTACTGTCTAGGGCTTCTCAGTTTGGGAGTAAACAGCACGGCCACTCACTTGGGGACGGGCTGAGAGCCACATCTGTTGAGGTGAAGCCAGCATTGTGGGTGGGGTGTGTGACTCCCTCTGTCCTCTCTCTGCCCTGCTACATGCCAGCTCTCTAATGTCAACTTAAAAATATGCACAGCGTCAACATGGTAGAGTAGAGGATATGCACTTATCTTCTCCTGTGATAGCACCAAGATTGCAAGTAGCTGTTGAACAACCATCAACAGGAGAACACTGGAACCCACCAAAAAAGATACCCCACATTCAAGGACAAAGGAGAAGCCATGAGACAGTAGGAGGGGTGCAATCAAGATAAAATCAAATCCCATACCTGCCAGGTGGGCGACCCACTAACTGGAGAACAATAGTACCAAAGAAGTTCTCACATTGACGGTGCTAGGTCCCACATCTGGCTTCTCAGCCTGGGCATCTGGCAAAGGGACTGAGAACCCCAGGGAATCAGACTTGGAAGGCCAGTGGGATTTGATTACAGAACTTCCACAGAATTAGGGGAAACAAAGATGCCACTCTTGGAGGACATAAATAAAACCTTGTATGCACCAGGACCCAGGAGAAGTGACTACATGTGAGACTGAGCCAGACCTACCTCTCCCTGGTGATACTGATGCTGAGTATCCACAGACTACTCTCTGAGTAGTAAGGTTTAAGCCCTCTTCTGAAGTTCAGACTCATTGGAGATATAAGAAATGACTGTGTATTCCCTAAACAGATTGTATAGCGTTTCCATCTGGGAAATAATTAAATGCTATTTATTATATCTTGAAAACATGAATCTCGCAAACTTTTTTTCATTGCCTGAAGGTTTTTGAGCATCCTGATTGCAAGTGCTACATGAATTACAAATAAAGATTATAATTTAAGATTCCCCTAGTGGGGAGAAAATGCACAGCATGAGAATTGTCAGTTAAGTTTTATCTGGGGCAAAGTGAGGACTATATCCCTGGAGACAGCACCTCAGATAGCTCTGAGAAACTGCTCCAAAGAGGTAGGGGGAAGGTCAGTATATTTGTGATTTTGCTGAAGCAGGGGTACATGCAATCAAGCACATATTTTTTTAGAAGGTTTCTGCTTGTCACAAGGAGCAGTTATCACCATGAAGGATTTTGGTGCTTTTCTAGATTCGAGGAGATCCGAGAATTGCTCTCATAAAATCAGTTCCTTAGCTATCCGAAGACCTGTTCTGTCAATTTTTCCAGGGCCCAGAGAGTCTCCTTCCTCATCTCCACCCTGAGCTCCTTTCAGGGGGTGTTGAAGTCAGCAGCTGCAGCATCACATGATTTAATCCTCGTAGAGGTAGATGGCAAGTGCCAATTTGTAGCTGACACTAGTACCTAATTCCACTCAAAGCACTGGCCATACAAGGGGCTGTATGGAAATCCCTCCCACATGTGTCGAGATCCTGTGCTCAGAGCTTCCTGCCCAAGGGTTTGGGGAATTGTGTGTAATGGATTTACTCAAAAAGATGGATAAACGTACACCTCCGCCTCATACCACATTCAAAAGGAAATGCCAGAGGAAAACATTAAATATTGAAAACCAAGACTAATGGAAGGAACTGTAGGGGATTTAGAAACATGACGTCAGCGGGGAAGTGGCTTTGTAAGTGCGGTAAGAAACCCAGAAAAAGTAAAGAAAAATACTGGCAGAATTGAACATTTGACAAAGCTCTGGATGGATCTGGACTCCCTAAAGAATGCAAAAGGACAGTGACACGGTGGAGGAAGTGAGGGTTGCCGAGAGTTGTCTTAGTGAGGGTGCGCGGAGGGCCGGAAAGCTCCGGGGCATCCCCTCCCGCTGCAGCTTGTGCTGCTGGGAGCTGGGTTCTGCCCGCTTCCCGGTTGCCCCTTGATCCTGTGCAGTTTTGGAACCTGGGTCTCCAGTCTTCCTTTTGGTTTTGTGAGTAACCTGATGTGGGAATAAACGCTTTTGAGTTTACCAAAGTTCATTTGTTTTGCTTGCAACCTGAGCCCTGATTGATACACACTGTGGCAAATAAATTAGTTTCCTTCCTCAGAAAGGGGTTTTTAAAGCCATGCACTCAGGTGCTGTGGAAGCTACCGTCCTCCCGGCTCTATGATTCAATGAACACCTCCACACGGTTCTTAGGACTTCATAAAACTTCTTTACTCTCCAAGGGTTCAGAAAAACCCAAGATACAATGATGTCCTGAGAAACTTGCTTCAGATGTTTGCGTATCATTTTGGCTGCAAAGTCACTCCCCTTAATCAGTCATTTTTATTACTGGGAAAAGCAACCGCTGGCTGACCAATTTAGCATCATTCAGGTTCCACCTTGGCTCCCTGGTAAAGACACTGCTGTTCTGACTGCAACCCCGCAGAGCAAGCTCTATCACCCCAAGTTACAGATGAGAAGACTGAGGCCCTGAGTAGTGTGATTTGCTTTGCTTCACTCCTCAAAGGGGAAGAATACAGATGGAAACCCAGGCCTGCCATCTCTGCTCTCTGCTTTTGCTTAATTGCTTCAGATAATACATAGCAATTCCATAAATTACTGAAACAGTCTTAAGGGAAATTAGTCACAGATGACTTAGAGGTCGTACTTGTCTATTTAAAATTCCTGACTAGCAAAATAAAACTGTTGAGTGAGGTCTATGTGATTTTTAGTTAAAGATTGAAGGACACGAATTTCCACTATAGGGCTTTCCTGGTGGCTCAGTGGTAAAGAATCTGCCTGCCAATGCAGGAGACTCAGGTTTGAACCCTGGGTCAGGAAGATCCCCTACAGAAGGAAATGGCAACCCACTCCAGTATTCTTGCCTGGGAAATCCCATGGACAGAGGAGCCTGGCAGGCTACAGTCTATGGGGTCACAAGAGTTGGACAGGACTGAGTGAGTAAACAACAAAAAATTTCCACTATTGCTTCAGAACATTCTGACAGCTTCCACATGTGTGAACCAACAGTCTCCCAGTGCCTAGAGGAACGTTGTTAACCCAGAGTATAGATTGAGAAACTGAGGTCTGGGGCAAGGATCTGCTCTCTCCTCTCCAAGGTGCTGATGGCCTTCTCAGGCTGATAAGGCAAAGGGGCCATTACACCAAAGCTGCGCTTTTCCAGGCAAGTGGACACCCTGGGTGATCCCAACCCCTCCCACCCCAGTGGGGACAAAGGGGTCTGTTGCCTTTGAGCCTCCTGAGATTCAAGACTCTCATCAGTTAGTCTCTACCCATTCACCAGTGACAGGACCAAACAGTGCTTGTCTAAAGCGCTGGAAGAATTGGTGCGAGCTGTGAGGGGAGCTCCCAGAACACAGCATGAAAGGGCAGGAGATGATCGCAGTGGCTGGGAGTGTGCGCTTGCTCACCAAGCTCAGGGGGTGGGCTTCCCTTCATTGGAGATTTGCTTGAATAGACCTCCAGGCTAGTTTGCAGTTGCTGTAAGCAGCCCCCTGTGCTAACTGGACATTCCCCCCACTGCGACCCACCCCCGGCCAGGTCATCACAACTGCCTGCAGGGCCCCAGCCCCACTTACCACAGTGAGGATCAGCAGTGGAGAAAGTGTTGTGACTACAGGAGCTGCTAACAGGTCATTACAATGCCTCAGAGGACATTTCTTCATCAGGACAAGTCTCCCTGGCAAGGCCAACTTGGTTCAAATGCACATTTTTGGTTTAAGCCCAAAAATGGGCTTAAAGGGAAAGTTTAAGATGGAGAGAAACACCCACAGGTCCATGCACAGAGGATAGAGAGTAGGGACCCAGATCTTGCCCTCAGGAAGTGACAGTCTATCAGGGAAACTGATCACTGCACATTATTAACTAAAGTCCACACTTTATATTACAGTTCATGCTATACTTTGTACATTCTGTAGGTCTGGACAAATGTATAATGACATTTATCCGTTATTACTATTGTACAGAATATTTTCACTGCCATAAAAATCCCTATATCCTCCTATTCATCCCGCCCTCTCTCCAACTTCAGGCAACCCCTGATCTTTGCAATTCTTATTCTCCATAGTTTCACCTTTGCGGGATGTCATATAGTTGGACTCATGCAGTGTGTGGCCTTTTCACATTGACTTCTTTCACTTAGTAATATGCATTTAAGATTCTTCCTTATCTTTTCATGACTTGGTAGCATTTTTTGGGGGGGCTGAATAATATTCCATTTTCTGGTTGTATCACCCAGTTTATTTATCTAGTCACTGAATGAAAGACATAGAGGGTGCATCTAAGTTTTGGTAACTATGCTATAAACATCTGCATGCAACTTTTTGTTTCCACACGTGTTTTCAACTTATTCGGGTAAACACGTGGGAGCATGATTATTGGATCACGTGGTATGTTTAGTTCTCTAAAACACTGCCAAACTGCCTCCAAAGTGACCACACCGTTGTACTTTCCATCCAGTGAGGAAAGAGAGTTCCTGCTGCCCCACACCCTCACCGGCAGTTGGTGTTGGTGTTTTGTATTTTGGCCATTCTAATAAATAATGGTATCGCCTTGTTTTAATTTGCAATTCTCTGATGATATATAATGTTGAGCATCTTTTAAAAATAAACTTATTTATTTATTTTGCCTCTGGGTCTTTGTTGCTGCGTGTACTTTTCTCTAGTTGGGGCGAGTGGGGGCTACTCTCCAGTTGCAGTGCTTGGGCTTCTCGTTGCGGTGGCTTCTCTTTTTGCAGAGCACAGGTTCTAGGGTGTTTGGGCTTCAGTCGTTGTAGTTCCCAGGCTCTAGACCACAGGCTCGATAGTTGTGGTGCCCGGGCTTAGTTGCTTCAAGGGATATGGGATCTGCCCAGACCAGGGATCGAACCTGAGTCTCCTGCATTGGCAGGTCGATTCTCCACACTGAGCTACCGGGGAAGCCCTGAACATCTTTTTATATACTTACTAACCATTTATAAACCTTCAGTGAGGTATCTGTTCAAATCTCCTGCTCATTTTCAGTTGGGTTGTTATTTTCTTATTGTTGAGTTTATGGAGTTACTTGTAAACTTTGGCTATCAGTCCTTTATCAGATATATATTTTGCAAATATTTTCTCATGATCTGTGGCTTGTCTTTTCATTCTTTTAACAAAGTCTTTCACACAGCACGAGTTTTAAATTTTAATGGAGTACAACTCATTAGTTTTTTGTTTTCTTTTGGTTTTTCTTTTCAAGGTGTCATATCCTTGTGTCATGTCTAAAAAGTCATTGCCAAATCCAAGGTCATATAGATTTTCTCCTGTGCTATCTTCTAGGAGTTTTATAGCTTTTTAAGTCTATGATACGTTTCAAGTTAATTTTTGTGAAAGGTATAAGGTTGTGTCTAGTTTGTTTTTTTTTTTAATTATCGTTTTCTTTTTTAAACATGGATGTCCAGTGGTTCCAGTACCATTTGTTGAAAAGAATATCCTTTCTCCAAACTGCATTTGCTCCTTGTCAAAGATCAGTTGACTATATTTATATGGGCCTACTTTTGAGCTTTCTATCTTGTTTTGCTGTCTTGTCCATTCTTTCAACAGTGTCACACTGTCTTGATTACTGTAGTTCTACAGTAAATCTTGAAGCTGAGTGATGTCAGTCCTCCAACTCTGTTTTCCTTCACTAATTGTGTTAGCTGTTCTGGGTGTTTTGCCTTTTCATGGAAACTTTAGGATCAGTTTCTCAACACTGATAAAATAACTGCTGGGACATCTTTTTAAATTGGAACTGCATTGAATCTATAGATCAAATTGGGAAGAACTGACATCTTGACAACATAAAGTCTTCATATCTGTAAACATGGATTACCTCTCCATCTATTCAGATCGTCTCTGAATTTTTTTATTTTCCTGATTTAGATATTTTACATTTTTGTTAGAATGTACTGAAGTATTATAACTATTTCACTTTTTGTTGCTAATACTATGTATATTTTTTAAAATAATACACATTTTGATGTTACTCATGGAGTTAGTCTCAGAGGTAGAATTGTGGCTCTGCCTTTTCTCAGTTGTTCAACCCGTGGCAAGCCCTGCCATTTTCTGGCTGTTTGCTTTTTCTTCTCTGAAGAATGCCCCTGGCTTTATTCGCAGATTGACTTCTAGACTTTCCAGATCTTTGTGAAGATGGAACGCCTGCATGGTTTGCCTTTGGGACTATCCTTACTGCCCTCCAGGGAACCCTGCAACGTGAGACGGTGGCTTCCTCTAAGCCGACCAAATCTGTGGTCAGTGATGTCACTAAGGATAATGTGTGGTCATGGATGACTGGAGACTATTTCGAAGGCAGTAGAGAGGTACCTAGCAGCCCACTCCAGTACTCTTGCCTGGATGGATTGAGGAGCCTGGTGGGCTGCAGTCCATGGGGTTGCTAAGAGTCGGAGACGACTGAGAGACTTCACTTTCAATTTTCACTTTCATGCATTGGAGAAGGAAATGGCAACCCGCTCTAGTGTTCTTGCCTGGAGAATCCCAGGGACGGGGGAGCCTGGTGGGCTGCCGTCTATGGGGTCGCACAGAGCTGGACACGACTGAAGTGACTTAGCAGCAGCAGCAGCAGCAGCAGCAGCAGCAGAGAGGTACCTGGCCTCTCGTGATGCTGAGAGATGGAATTTGTGCTAACAGAATTTGCCATGATTCCACTTCTAGGGCTTCAGCTCATGGATAAGTACATTCTTGAGAGGATTGAAATTAGAGTTTCAGTTCAGTTCAGTTTAGTCACTCAGTCATGTCTGACTCTTTGCAACCCCATGAATCGCAGCACGCCAGGCCTCCCTGTCCATCATCAACTCCCGGAGTTCACTCAGACTCATGTCCATCTAGTCAGTGATGCCATCCAGCCATCTCATCCTCTGTCATCCCTTTTTCCTCCCGCCCCCAATCCCTCCCAGCATCAAAGTCTTTTCCAATGAGTCAACTCTTCGCATGAGG
>SJYT01043349.1:0-11364 GCA_006410635.1 Cephalophus harveyi
TTATAATGTACTTATTTAAAATTCTGATATTGAGAGAGGATCACAAAAATATTCTTCAGTTTATTACAATATCCACCTCTGGTTTGCTATAGAAAAATGACAATGGAATCCAAATTTCATATCTCAAGAAGGAGCACACTAGATTAAAAGACACTTTTAGTTTTATCCTTTGCCTTATGCTAGTCTATTATTACAATAATTATCCTTATGCATCTGAAAGATTTGTTTTCAAGATGTATTTATACACTTTACATTTCTGAACACAAAAACATTGCTAAATCAGGTTTCCATGACCTGCAAAGGAGTCAAGTTTGCTGATGTTGTACTATTCTGAAAACATACATTATGAGCAAATTTGATTGTTCCTGAAAAGCTCCTCCTTCCTTCTTTATATCCTGAGTTTTACACAAGTTGTGACTTTATACTTGACCTGCAAAGGAGTCAAGTTTGCTGATGTTGTACTATTCTGAAAACATACATTATGAGCAAATTTGATTGTTCCTGAAAAGCTCCTCCTTCCTTCTTTATATCCTGAGTTTTACACAAGTTGTGACTTTATACTTATTCATAAGTTATGCGACCCCATGGACTGCAGCCTACCAGGCTCCTCCGTCCATGGATTTTCCAGGCAAGAGTACTGGAGTGGGGTGCCATTGCCTTCTCCTATATTGAAATAGAGGGCATAATTTAGAGACTTAGCTACACATTATAACTCACTTTTTCATTTATATATAAAAATATTTTATCTAAATTTCTAGTGATGTTAGGATGATTATATCAGATGAAAAATCTCTGAAAGTTAGAGGCATGAGTATGTTGAAACATATGATTATCTAGAATTAATAACTGTCGAAATTCATGATTCATAGTAATATTTCCTACCACACCTGGGGAAAAGAGACTAGTTTGTGATGATTAGGAGGAAATAATCAGTTCTTAAATCACATGAGTAAACACAAAAGATCAATGATCAACTTAGACAAAAAAACATCTTCTTCATAATTCTTTCAATCTTTTATGCGGTCTCTCTAAATTTTAAACTGACATTTTGGATAATATCAAGTGGCTGATTTTTTTTTTTTTTGCTTGTTTGTTTGCATTTTTCCCTGAATGATTTCTTGAATCATTTTCAATACTGACTTTCTGTTCAGGTCAGTTCAGTCGCTCAGACATGTCTGATTCTTTGCGACCTCATGGGCCGCACCACGCCAGGTCTCCCTGTCCATCACCAACTCCCAGAGTTTACTCAAACTCATGTCTATTGAGTTGGTGATGCCATCCAACCATCTCATCCCCTGTCATCCCCTTTTTCTCCTCCCCTCAATCTTTCCCAGCATAAGGGTCTTTTCCAATGAGTCTGTTCTTCACATCAGGTGGCCAAAGAAGTGGAGTTTCAGCATCAGTCCTTCTGATGAGTATTCAGAACTGATTTCCTTTAGGATGGAATGGTTGGATCTCCTTGCAGTCCAAGGGACTCTCAAGAGTCTTCTCCAACACCACATTTCAAAAGCATCAACTCTCCGGTGCTCAGCTTTCTTCACAGTCCAACTCTCACATCCATACATAACCACTAGAAAAACCATAGCCTTGACTAGATGGACCTTTGTTGACAAAGTAATATCTCTGCTTTTTTATATGCTATCTAGGTTGGTCATAACTTTCCATGCAAGGAGTAAGTGTCTTTTAATTTCATGGCTGCAATCACAATGTGCAGTGATTTTGGAGCCCCAAAAACTAAAGTCTGACACTGTTTCCACTGTTTCCCCATCTATTCGCCATGAAGTGATGGGACCTGATGCCATGATCTTAGTTTTCTGAATGTTGAGCTTTAAGCCAACTTTTTCACTCTCTTTCACTTTCATCAAGAAACTTTTTAGTTCCTCTTCACTTTCTGCCATAATGGTGGTGTCATCTGCATATCTGAGGTTATTGATATTTCTCCCGGCAATCTTGATTCCAGCTGTGCTTCCTCCAGTCCAGCATTTCTCTTGATGTACTCTGCATATAAGTTAAATTACCAGGGTGACAATATACAACCTTGACTGTATATAAGGAAAAGTACTCTTTTTCCTATTTGGAACCAGTCTGTTGTTCCATGTCCAGTTCTAACAGTTGCTTCCTGACCTGCATACAGGTTTCACAAGAGGTAGGTCCGGTGGTCTGGTATTCCCATCACTTTCAGAATTTTCCACAGTTTATTGTGATCCACACAGTCAAAGGCTTTGGCATAGTCAATAAAGCAGAAATAGATGTCTTTCTGGAACTCTCTTGCTTTTTCCAGGATCCAGTAGATGGTGGCAATTTGTTTCCTGGTTCCTCTGCCTTTTCTAAAACCAGCTTGAACATCTGGAAGTTCAGAGTTCGCATATTGCTGAAGCTTGGCTTGGAGAATTTTGAACATTAATAGTGTGTGAAATGAGTGCAACTGTGCAGTAGTTTGAGCATTCTTTGGCATTGGAATGAAAACTGACCTTTTCCAGTCCTGTGGCCACTGAGATCTACACAGTCAAAGGCTTTGGCATAGTCAATAAAGCAGAAGTAGATATTTTTCTGGAACTCTCTTGCATTTTCGATGATCTAACAGATATTGCCAATTTGATCTCTGGTTCCTTTGCCTTTTCTAAAACCAGCTTGAACATTGGGAATTACTCAGTTCACATAGTATTGAAGCCTGGCTTGGAGAATTTTGAGCATTACTTTGCTAGCGTGTGAGATGAGTGCAATTGTTCACTAGTTTGACATTCTTTGGCATTGCCTTTCTTTAAGAATGGAATGAAAACTAACCTTTTCCAGTCCTGTGGCCACTGCTGAGTTTTCCAAATTTGCTGGCATATTGAGTGCAGCACTTTCACAGCATCATCTTTTTGGATTTGAAATAGCCCAACTGGAATTCCATCACCTCCATTAGCTTTGCTCATAGTGATGCTTCCTAAGGCCCACTTGACTTCTCATTCTGGAATATCTGGCTCTAGGTGGTTATCTGGCTCATTAAGATATTTTTTTATACAGTTCTTCTGTGTATTCTTGCCACCTCTTCTTAATATCTTCTCTTCTATTAGATACCAACTGGAATTCCATCACCTCCATTAGCTTTGCTCATAGTGATGCTTCCTAAGGCCCACTTGACTTCTCATTCTGGAATATCTGGCTCTAGGTGGTTATCTGGCTCATTAAGATATTTTTTTATACAGTTCTTCTGTGTATTCTTGCCACCTCTTCTTAATATCTTCTCTTCTATTAGATCCACACCATTTCTGTCCTTTATTGTGCTCATCTTTACATGAAATGTCCCCTTGGTATCTCTAGTTTTCTTGAAGAGATCTCTAGTCTTTCCCATTCTATTTTCTTTGCATTGATCATTGAGGAAGGCTTTTTTTTTTTTTTTTTTAATCTCTCTGCTATTCTTTGGAACTCTGCATTCAGATGGGTATATCTTTCCTTTTCTCCTTTGCCTTTCACTTCTCTTCTTTTCATAGCTGTTTGTAAGGCCTCCTCAGACAACCATTTTGCCTTTTTGCATTTCTCTCTCTTGGGGATGGTCTAGATCACCACCTCCTGAACAATGTCATGAACCTCCATCCTTAGTTCTTCAGGCACTCTGTCTATCAGACCAGATCCCTTGAATCTATTTGTCACTTCCACTGTATAATCATAAGAATGTGATTTAGGTCATACGTGAATGGTTTTCCCTACTTTCTTCAATTTACGTCTGAATTTTGTAATAAGGAGTTCATGATCTGAGCCACAGTCAGCACCTGGTCTTATTTTTGCTGATTGTATAGAGCTCCTCCATATTTGGCTGTGAAGAATCTAATTGATCTGATTTCAATATTGACCATCTGGTGATATCCATGTATAGAGTCATCTCTTGTGTTGTTGGACAAGGATGATTGCTATGACCAGTGCGTTCTCTCGGCAAAACTCTGTTAGCCTTTGCCCTGTTTCATTTTGTACTCTAAGGCCAAACTTACCTGTTGCTCCAAGTATCTCTTGACTTCCTACTTTTGCATTCCAGTGCCCTGTGATGAAAAGGATATCTTTTTTGGTGTTAGTTCTACAAGGTCTTGTAGGTCATCATAGAACCATTTAACTTAAGCTTCTTCAGCATTAGTGGTTGAGGCATAATCTTGGATTACTGTGATATTGATTGGTTTGCTTTGGAAATAAATAGAGATCATTCTGTTGTTTTTGAGATTGCACTCAAATACTGCATTTCGGTCTCTTGTTGACTATGAGGGCTACTCCATTTCTTCTAAGGAATTCTTGCCCACGATAGTAGATATAATGGTGATCTGAATTAAATTTGCCCATTCTGGTCCATTGTAGTTCACTGATTCCTACAATGTCGTGTTCACTCTTGCCATCTCCTGTTTGACCACTTCTAATTTACCTTGATTCATGGACCTAACATTCCAGATTCCTATGCAATTTTGTTCTTTACAGCACTGGATTTTACTTCCATTACCTATCACATTACAATTGGGTATTGTTTTTGCTTTGGCTCCATCTCTTCATTCTTTCTGGAGTTAATTCTCCACTCTTCTCCAGGAGCATATTGGGGAACTACCGACCTGGGGAGTTCGTCTTTCAGTGTCATATCTTTTTGCCTTTTCATGTTGTCCATGGGGTTCTCAAGGCAAGAATACTGCAGTGGTCTGCCATTCCCTTCTCCAAATACACCTAGCAGCTGCCATATTATTGACACAAGCCCGGAGATGTGGTCACTGAGAGTGAGCCGTCAAAAAGTGCTTTCAGGGACTTCATGATCTAAGAGAAACATTTTGAGATCTCATGGCAAAAAGCTTAGAAACAAATCAGAGCATATACATAGTAAGAATATGTGAGACATTTCTGATTCACATTCTTAAGGTCATTCATTTCCTGAATTATAACACAAAAGCTTCAAAATCCTAAGAGAAGAGAAACAGGGAAGCAGAACATAAGTTCTCCATTAATCAACCTTCTATAACCAATGACTGTAGGATTTCTCATATATGTGTGTTTGCATGCATGTGTGTTTATATAGGTGTGTTTGTGTGTGTATGCATATACATAGCAAACATATACATGTAGTGAATGTATGTATATAGGCACATATAAACACAAGTATACTTTTGTTTTTTAAATAAAAACTAAATAACACTGTGCAAACTATTCTGTAACCCACATTTGTCCCTTAGCCATCTGTCTTGAGAGAGACTGTATCTTGCTTTTATTTATTGGGATCTTCAGGCAGAAGGGAACAACTGATGTGTGAGTTAGGCTTTCGTTAGTGAGCTAGTATAACAAGAAAGCTGTAGGTGAGGGAAAAGAGTTTGAGGTGGAGAAAACAGGCAGAGAATATAAATAAAATTATTTCCAACAAGAAAATGATATTTTAGAAAAGAAGTGGGGAGAGAGAGAAAGGTTAAGGGGCTGAATAACAGCTTTTAAAGCAATGAATCAATTCTGTGTCCACACCAGAATCTAAAGCTGAGCTAACTCATTTAAAATGGTATCAGAGTTTTCACATATGAACTTTGACCTCATCAAAGAAAAAACTAGATACCAAAGGATGGGGCCCATCCTTCCAGCAGTCCCAGATTGGGACCACTACAGCCGTGAACAATGTCGGAGTGGAAGGGAATGGGGGACGGAGGTGAGGGAAAAGAAACTTGCCATTTCTTGTCAGTGAACACAGTGGAAATGGGTTAAGTTAGCACAGAAAAGACTCAAGTCCCTGATGCACTAATTGTGTTTCAGTGTCGAGAAGGAGATGGGATTTTGTGACTCTCTGTTGGCTTCCACTATTAGCCGAAAAAGAGCCAGAGAATTTTTTTAATAGAGGCTCTTCTGTAAAGAAAGCGGGGAAACAATAGCTAGCTGTCACAGCCAGCTGATATCTGCCTTTGATCAGCCAAATGAATGTTGCAGGCATTTCTTATAGAAAGGAGATTGCTTATCGATCTATATCAAAATATGCATGCTAATCCCGGGCAGCAGAGAGTATTTTCAAGTGGAGTTAATAATCTGATTGCTGCCCTGTCTGGAGCAATTCTCTGAACTCGGAGCTCTAATCAGTCTAGGGTCTTGCAGTCAAATGTACTTTGCTGTTTAAATTTGGATTTGTGACATTGATTGAGGAGCCCTTGTAAAGGTGTTGACAAATCAAATTGTTTGTTCCAGTAGTGTTTTGCCAGAGATCAAGTCCAAAGTAATACGCAGTGAATTTGTTCATTACCAGTAGGGTGAAAGGAATGATAAAATTCACCTGCATCATTATCACAGACACAAGTCCAATAAAAGATATGTTTTGTCTGAAGAAAATGTAGTTTTGTGGGCACTGCAGTGAGTTATACAAGGGGTGGTTTAGCACTTCTAAACCTGGAGGGTATTAGATATGTTTTAAGAAAGATAGGCAAATAATTTTTTCACCATGTTTGAGATCAGAGCACTTTATTTAGTTGGCAAAGAAACAACAAAAAAAGATGGAGAGATAGATGTCATGCATTATTGGAAGAAGCCCTTCACCACTCAGACCTGTGTAGGGTCAGAGGCTTCATCCATGAAAAGAGGAAATGATAAAGGGGGAAAGCAGCTAAGTCCTCAAGGTTGGCCTCTGCTCAAGGCGAGGACTGGTGCGCCATCTTTACTTGTTCCCAGCAAGGACCAGAGCCAGCATGGGTGAAAGTAGCTTCAATAAGTCTATAGGTCCCAAACAGAACAGTGAGCAAGCCTGAACATTCCTAGCTTTTACTTTAATAATTTATAATTTGCCACACATTGAGTGATGTTCATAGCCATTATCATGGATATGTGCTAAGTTGTGTCCGACTCTTTGTGACCCCAAGAACTGCAACCTGCTAGGCTCCTCTGTCCATGGGATTCTCCAGGCAAGAATACTGGAGTCGGTTGCCATTTCCTCCTCTAGGGGATCTTTGTAACGCAGGGATCAAACCTGCATCTCCTGTGTCTCGAGCACTGGCAAGGGGATTCTTTATCACTGAGCCACCTGTCCTATTACCCCTCTATCTGTCCTGAGGCTGATTTCACAGGCACTTTAAGGGTAGATTATGTGCAGGGGACTCTCGAAGATGCGTTCTCCCAGATGTAGACCCTGAGACAAGAATGTGAGTGCAAGTAAGTAGGTTTTTTTTTTTTTTTTTGAAGGTGATCCCAAGAAGCACTGGTAGGGGAGGAGGGAAGAGAAATGGGGAAAGAAACAATCTAATACAGGGTGCATTTATGAGCAGAGCAGGTCATTGTCATGGACACGGGGGGTTAGTCCTGCTGGGGGCTCTGAAATAGCAGGAAAGTGAGGAAGAGAGAGAAGCTGACCTTGTGGGAGGCAGCTCCTTGTGGGAGCTGAAAGAGGGGAGAGTCTCCTCCTGGAGTAAGCACTGAAGTTTCTATCACTACACTGGGCTGGACACTGGAAAGACTAAAATGCTACTGCTTTTGTTAGTAGCTAGAATTCAAGGTTAGGAAAGAACTAGCCTACTGGCTGGGTTTGTGGGAGCGGATTGATGTGGTTTTCTATTCTACCTCTTCACATCACTTTGCCACAATCAATAATAATGCCACTGATCATCATATTATCTGCTAGCATTTACTGCATAACTTCCTGTCAAGCACTTTTTTCTGTATTTAAATACACTATCTTGATTTTACTCATTTAATTTATGAATACATTTGACTTATGTGTACATGGTGCAATTTAATTAGTCAAGTCAGTCCTCAAAGCAACCACGTAAATCAAACTGACTTTGCAAGAAAAGTCTGGCTTCTTTTCTCCCTGCTAACTTTATTTTCAATACATATGCAGTATGTGTTTTTGTGTTTCAAAAATAAATAAATACATAAATAAATGAATAAACAATCTTTGTGTTTTTTTCTTTTTTTTTTCAAATTTTAACTTTTTGTTTTGCATTGGTGTATAGCTGATTAACAATGGTGTGGTAGTTTCAGGTGAACAGTGAAGGGGCTCAGCCAAACATATATATGTATCCATTCTCCCCCAGACCCACCTCTCATCCAGGCTGCCACATAAATTGAGGAGAGTTCCATGTGCTATATAATAGGTCATTGTTAGTTATCCATTTTGAATATAGCAGTGTGTACATCTACAGATTGTAAGCCTTTAGTGGATCTAAAATGAGTTCCTGGGTTGCCTGTGAAACAGAGAGGAGAAAACAGAATAGATTAGAATAGATTGTATTAGGATAGAAAATATCAAAGTATATCATGCATCGCAAGGATTAGCTTTGCTAATGAAAGCTTTGTTTCCATTATGTGTGTGAGTGTGTATGCCCATTAGGTCAAGGGGAAAATATATTCCTCCTTGGAACTCCAGGGCAGTTAGACAAACCCTGAGTTTTCTCATTTGTATCTTGAGGCTGATGTTGTTACCCCCATTTTACAGGTGACAAAACTGAGATTCCAAGACTTTAAGTAACCTACCAAAGTTCACACAGCAAAAAAAGTGGCAGGGCCAGGGTTTAAACACCCCCACCCAATGTTTGCTCTCCCGCATAGCAGCCATAACTCAGTCAACTCTTTAGAGCAAAGAAAATGTAAACCCTGTAACTTTCACAGCAAGCCAGCGTTGGGAAGCCTCCGAGACCATCTGCTCCTCCAGAAGGCTTACAACTGTTCTTTTCTTGGTTGTAAGGAGAGTTTGGTAACAAAACCCATTTAATATCAAACTGGAAGACAGCAGAGTGCTCCTTGGCGTTGTAGCATTGTAGATGTCTCCTTAATTTATAACATGGCAAATGGTTAGGCAGATGGCATTTAATATATTCCCAGACATAAACATGAAGCTTAAGTTGTATATGGTATGTGTTCCTGAGCTTCCATAAACTCTGTTGGGGGTAAGACTATCTCCACCCCTCCCCCGTCCCCCTTCTGCCCATGAGCAGTTGTTAACCATTCAGAGATGTGGGCAGGAGGTACAGAATTGGCCCAATTCGTAAGAAGATACAAAGTGACTTATGTGATAAGCTTTCCAGCTCATCCTAGATAGCACTGGCCGTAACTGAAATAGCGCATATCAGTCACTAATGGCAAAAGGCAAGGGCGTGTGACAGAAGGACCTTGGTCTTAGGAGTGTGAGGTACCTGCGGGCTGGGCCATCTCCTGAATTTCGCAAGTCATGTCACTCTGTTTTTTAATCAATAGGCCTTGTTTTAGTACAGTTTTATATTTACAGGAAAAAATCAGCAGATAGTATAGGTTTTCCCATATTAACACACAATTTTCCCTATTAGTAATATCTCACATTAGGTGTTGGATGTCTGCACAATTAATGAACCAATAGGAGAAGGCGATGGCACCCCACTTCAGTACTCTTGCCTGGAGAATCCGAGGGACGGAGGAGCCTGGTGAGCTGCAGTCCATGAGGTTGCTAAGAGTCGGACACAACTGAGCGACTTCACTTTGACTTTTCACTTTCATGCATGGAGAAGGAAATGGCAACCCACTCCAGTGTTCTTGCCTGGAGAATCCCAGGGACGGGGGAGCCCGGTGGGCTGCCGTCTATGGGGTCACACAGAGTCGGACACGACTGAAGCAACTTAGCAGCAGTAGCAGCAGTGATACATTACTATTGTTAACTAAAGTCCATTGTTGTTTAGTCCCTAAGTCACGTCTGACTCTTTTGTGACGCCATGAACTCTAGTCTACCAGGCTTCTCTGTCCATGTGATTTTCTCAACAAGAATACTGGTGTGGGTTGCCATTTTCTTCTCCAGGGGATCCTCCCAAGCAAGGGATGGAACCTGAGTCTCCCACATTGCAGGCGGATTCTTTACTGCTGAGCCACTGGGAGTATTTGGACAATTAATGAACCAACAGTGATGCATTATTATTATTAACTAAAGTCCACAGTTTACTCAGATTTCCGTTGATTTTACCTGGCAATCTTTTTTCTATTGCAGAATCCCATTCAGGATTCCATGTTACATTTGATTGTCATGTCTCCTTAGACTTCTCTTGGCTTTGACAGTTTTTTGAACTTTTCCTTGTTTTGGTTAAAGTGTTAAAACCCTTAACACTTTTGAGGAATACTGGTAAAGTGTATTGTTGGATGTCCCTTGACTGGAACTTGTCTGATGTTTTTCTCCTGGTAAGACTGGGGTCATAGACTTGGAGAAAGAAGATCACAGAGGTAAAATCTCATGCTCAGTTTTAGTTCAGTTGCTCAGTCGTGTCTGACTCTTTGCGACCCCATGGCCTGCAGCAGGCCAGGTTTCCCTGTCCATCACCAACTCTAGGAACTGGCTCAAACTCACGTCTATCCAGTCGGTGATGCCATCCAACCATCTCATCCTCTGTCATCCCCTTCTCCTCCCACCTTCAATCTTTCCCAGCATCAGGGTCTTTTCTAATGAGTCAGTTCTTCACATCAGGTGGCCAAAGTATTGGAGTTTCAGCTTCAGCATCAGTCCTTNCTCTGTCGTCCCCTTCTCCTCCTGCCTTCAAACTATACACTATTGAAATTGTCATGTCATTGCAGATGAGCATGTAGTTTTCAGATTACCAGATGGCCAAACTCAAGGCTGTCATCATTAAGGGCACCTTATTTTTCAGTCCTACTTGCCAGTTATGAGAAAGCGTTTCTGCAGAAAGAAAGTGTGTGGCTATGAAAACATCACTGATGAGCTTTCAGCGTTTCCCACTAGGCTGACTGATTGCTACTAACAAGTTACAGATATTTAAATGAAGGAAGGTCTGGTTTATACCTCCCTGAATCTTTGCCCATCAGAATGACTTCTCCTTTTGATTCATAATTCTTATGCAATGAGGGACCTATGGCGATTTACGAGATGATCATGTCACCTATGCTCTTAGGTAGGATGTCAGGACTGCCAAGCTGTCTGGGTCTCTTTAGGGCTTCATATTGAGGTATAGCGACCTCAAGTAAAGGAAAACACAAAGACTATGGCCAGCAAAAATGACAGTTTCAGGGTTTCCAGGGAGCTTAGCATACCACCAAGACTTATCTTAGAATATTTCCTATTCAGCCTGGCTTCTATTTCAGTGGAAACACCATTACTCATGTATGTCTCACCTTTCCTAGAGAAGGATGTTGTGACAAAGTGGTTTAGCAGGTGAGCGCACCTACAGGCTGCTCAATGCCATGCAATTGAGGTAAGCTCAGATGTTTAAAAGAGTGGCCTATGAAAGCCATCTGCTGTACAAGGGAGCCAAGGGGACAAGGCAATTTGGTCTCCTGTTCAGTTCAGTTCAGTTCAGTTCAGTCACTCAGTCGTGTCTGACTCTTTGCGACCCCATGAATTGCAGTGTACCAGGCCTCCCTGTCCATCACCAACTCCCAGAGTTCACTCAGATTCATGTCCATCGAGTCAGTGATGCCATCCAGCCA
>SJYT01043350.1:2327-18062 GCA_006410635.1 Cephalophus harveyi
CTAAGGTCCGTCTAGTCAAGGCTATGGTTTTTCCTATGGTCATGTATGGATGTGAGAGTTGGACTGTGAAGAAGGCTGAGTGCCGAAGAATTGGTGCTTTTGAACTGTGGTATTGGAGAAGACTCTTGAGAGTCCCTTGGACTGCAAGGAGATCCAACCAGTCCATTCTGAAGGAGATCAGCCCTGGGATTTCTTTGGAGGGAATGATGCTGAAGCTGAAACTCCAGTACTTTGGCCAACTCATGCGATGAGTTGACTCATTGGAAAAGACTCTGATGCTGGGAGGGATTGGGGGCAGGAGGAGAAGGGGACAACAGAGGATGAGATGGCTGGATGGCATCACTGACTTGATGGACCTGAGTCTGAGTGAACTCCGGGAGTTGGTGATGGACAGGGAGGCCTGGCGTGCTGTGGTTCATGGGGTCGCAAAGAGTCGGACACGACTGAGTGACTGAACTGAACACCTAGAGCTGAGAGATAAATTCTAAAGTAAATTATTAATTTAGCACTTTTTATTTATTGGTTGACCGTAAGAACATAATACAAATATAGACCTTTTACAGCTCCTTTCCTAAAGAATAGAAATATATCTAATTCTTCTGGAGAGAATTTTTTAAAAGTGTGCTATGGTTTTATGTTTTTATGTATTCCATATAAAAGTACAACAAAAAAATTTAAATATACATTATTACATATCTGATATATGCAAAAACATCTTTAAACTTTAAACAAACAGTAACCTAGTGGTTGATTTTGCCTCGCCTATTCCTGCTTGAAACTTGCAAAGGAATTAAGATACCCAACCTAAAAGGCTTAATACGGATACTTAGTTGAAAGGAAAAAAATACAAATGTGGTTGCTCTCTCTTGAGGAAACCCTGAGATCTGAGAATGACGATAATAGGTATCATGAGGCTGGGTACCTCGAGTTACTCAGGATCAAAACAAACAGCTCTATAGGGCTTAGTTCACTGATACATTGTGCTTATTTACACAGTATTGACAAGAAAAGTCAGCAGAATCGATAAGCAAGAGAAATTATTCTCTGGCTTCAAAGTTTTGAAGTCATCCCTGAGCAATTTTAACTTCCATAAAGATGGCATCACTGCGGTAATGAAATGCCCACACTGACACCTACTACCAACCTTCCACATGAGACAGATCACCCTTCAGGATTTATCTTCACATCTGCACTGACTAAAGTTACTGAAGACTGTGGTTCTTTCCCCAAACCTAGGTTTCTAAAAGCATGTCTAAGAACTGTCCTTATCCTCAACGGCATTTTAACTATTCAATCTCTAATCAAGTGTAAATGAAGAAAACTCAGGACTTTTTAAGTCGGATTCTTTGAAAATCAGAGCACACTTCCTTTTGAACTTTACTAATATGATTACTAGTCATATTATGGAATATTACTCAACCAATAAAAAAGAATGAAACAATGCCATTTACAGCAACATGGATGGACCTAGAGATTGTCATACTAAGGGAAGCAAGCCAAAGACAGACATCATATGCTATTACTTACATGTGGAACCTACAATATGACACAAAGGAACGTATTTGCAAAGCAGAAAGAGACTCTCAGACATGGAAAACAAACGTATGGTTACCAAAGGGGAAAGTGGTGGAGGTTTCTGTTGATCACCAATTCAATAGTAAAAACCAAGCAAGACAACAAGTCTAGTTGAAACATTCACTTTATTGTTGACTGATTGAAATTTTTTGTTTAAGGTGCTGAAATACTGAGGTGCTAGTCAGGAACCTTGTTAGCATGTATCAGACCCTACTGACTAATTTACACAAAGATTTTATGTTACCTTTTGCCACTTTTCCAAGACAGTAATGATGGCTTTAGCTGATGGGTAGTAGGCATGTGAGTATAGCAGGAGATCCAGCTCCCCGATCTGTTGTATCAATATATAAAAAAGTTTGGAAAGCTGATAAAGGCATTTCATTAATTAAGCCTTAAAACAACTGAAACCAAATCCATGTCAAGGTTCCTGCTTGACACATGTTCCTCAAAAGATATTATCTCTTTCAACATATATGAAGCCAAGAAAGGCATAGTTAAGGGAAGGAATATCACTTACTTAGTGATATTTTATTTATCAGCTTTTTCAACATGACAGAGAAAAGGCAAAGTTCCTTCATTTAGAAACTGGGTCTCCTCTTCACATACTCAACCACAATACAGAGTCTGACCAAAAGATGTAGGAGTCTTGATAATCCATTCATCTTTTAAACCTTGCTGATAAAGATGAATAAATGTTCATCACATGGACATGGACTAGTCTAATCAGGTAGACCAAAGAGGTCACTTTTCAGAACCTATTTTCATATCTAAACTGAGTCACTGCAGACCAAAACAGAGCTCATCCTTTTCTAAAATACTACTATCTCTGTAATACTTCCAGGGTTTGACATCACTGGGAAGGCACAATGCAATTTAAAAAATATATTGTTACACCCACCATGGCTGAAAGAGTATTTATGTCACATATCACTATGTGCCTTTCCTTTCTCACTCGTTTCATATTCCTAGCCTTCCCTTTTGTTTCTGCAGTGCTTATAAGGAAGACTGAGGCAGAATCCAATAAGAAAGTTCTAGTCAACTGAAAACTTTAAAATCAGAAAGCTTCTTGCTGTCATTGGATGAGCAAGTAAGTGAGGGATCAACTACAGAAACTGGATATCCAAGATACCTCTCCTAAAAACCAGTTCCACAATTCTACTATTCGAATTTAGGATCCTGAAGAGGGGATGAGATAAAAATGTTAAGTCTATCCCACTATCCAAACTTCCCTCAGAAGCTTAAACCATACATAAACTGTTAAAGGTACAGCTTCTGTTAGGTAACTACTAATCAGTTAGTCCCAGAATTTGCACACAGTATCTTTTACAGCTGAGAATTTATACTTACTGAATGTAAGTATAAACACTGTGTTAAATCTCTTAATGGTTTTGCTCACACATTGTACATTTCCCTTTAAAAATAAAAATATTACACAGGCATCCTTTATCCTTCTACCCACAATATTAATAAAAATATAAAGCTTTAAAACTTTAAATCTACCAGCATTTATAAATACAATTAAATAAGTTAAAATACTTTTCTTTAGAAGATATATTAAACAAGTGATACATTAACAAAACCTTATCATTTATGATACTGTATTATTAAAATTAAAGAATGATATGAAAATAGAAGAATGTTCCCATTAATAGAAAAGAATAAGGGGCTGTTAAGTGTGATGGATGGTCCAAGCCCGGATGCCTTGCTCTTGAAACAGAATTCTGGGTGAGGAAGTCAGAGCATTTCCTGGTTAATCATTTAGAAAATTAACTCTTCCCCAGAGTTTCTTCCCTGGAATTCCTGACCCATTTAGACTTGTGATCTTGGTGACCTCACATGCCTTTGCTTCTCACAATCTTCTCTAAAAGGTTCACACTGCGATTTGAAACAGATAGACTGAACTCTCCAGTGGAGCTGCACTGACTACTGTTTGAAAGTGGCAAGACGACAAATCAGCACATCCACACACAGATTATTCTCCGGTACCATACACGCAGCTGTTTTGAGATGCTTCTTGACTGTAACAGAAGGCCAGGACTTTTCATTTGAAAGGGATGTGGGCAGCAAACAAACAAACAAAAGGCTGCTAGATGTTTTGTAGTTTGTCAAGGTAAACAATCTGAACTGAACAGCTGTAGTAAATATCAAATTCCAGTTCTCAATTAACAAAATTCTCAATTAACAAAACAAAAATGCTTTTTTTTCCTTAACAGAACTGAAAAAATCCCAACAGTGTGTCACGTGCAAGGCTAGTCTGCCTCCAGCTACAGCTAGTGCACAATGTCACATCTGTCATCCATTCCTCACTCCTTTAATTCTTCCTCCTTTGGAAAGTGTTCCTGCTTGCAGGCAACATCCACCAGCAGATGAAGATCTAGAAAGAAAAAAAAGGCTTGTTTACACTGTTTCTCAAACTGTAGAGTTCGATAGACAAGTCTTTCAACAAGACTTAGAACAAGCTGCTATGTTTCACCTGTAGAATGGGCTCTAAAATTACATTATCTCATCAGATTCTCAATGTTTAGGGCATTTCTGTACCTCTAAAGCACAGATGCAGCTCAGTCATTAACCCAAAGAAACTAACAAAGTTTAAAATGTCTCTCCTTTTAGTGATGTCACTAAGCCTTTTTTCATTTCAACTTTTATTGTAAGTATAAAATTAAGAAAAAGTGTCAAAAAGATGAAAGTACAATAAACACACATATGAAAATTCATTTCTTCAATGTTATAAAAATAGGTTCTAGGATTATGAAGTAATGCCTTACAAAAAACAATGTTAAATTAAGTAAACACTACCTTTCCAAAGTTGATCGCCTCCATAAAATTTCCACCTATTGACTAATGCAGCTGATTCGCTTATAAAAGTGTCTATCTGAACTCTGTAAAAAAAAATAAAGTATACCCTTCAAGGAGGTCAAGAGACAAAAAGTGGGTTCATTAAGAATGGGAAGAAGTAAAAAAGTGAGCTTTCGGCTCAGGTACTAGGTTCTATAACAAAAAAAGCTAAGGCCATGTATAGCAACAGAGTTAAACAGCCTCAGTAACTAATGTGGCTTCCAGGCTTCCCAGGCAGCTCAGTGGTAAAAAAGCCGCCTGCCAATGCAGGAGCAGCAGGAGACATGGGCTCCATCCCTGGGTCAGGAAGATCCCTTGAAAAAATGAATAGCAACCCACTCCAGTATTCGTGTCTGGAGAATCCCATGGACAGAGGAGCCTGGCGGGCTATAGTCCATGGGATCACAAAGAGCTGGACACAACTAAGCAACTGAACAAACTGGCTTCTAGATTCAATCTAATTAGTTTACAACTTCTAGAATAGCATGGCTTCCCTTGTGGCTCAGCTGGTAAAGAATCTACCTGCAATGCAGGAAACCTGGGTTCGAACCATGGGTTGGGAAGATCCCCAGGAGAAAACAGAGGCTACCCACTCCAGTATTCTGACCTGGAGAATTCCATGGACTGTAGTCCATTTGCAAAGAGTCAGACACAACTGAGTGACTTTCACTCACTCACTCACT
Source organism: Cephalophus harveyi (assembly GCA_006410635.1). Lineage (NCBI taxonomy): Eukaryota > Metazoa > Chordata > Mammalia > Artiodactyla > Bovidae > Cephalophus > Cephalophus harveyi. Next base: position 7,421 of record SJYT01043350.1, read on the forward strand.
CAGAATAACATGACCTGGGAGCCTTTTTAAGGTTGATTTTTAAGCTTACAATCTTGTCCTAGTAGCATTTTGGAGTTAAACTAAACTACACAGAATGAATCCTTAATTTCCTACTAGACATACAGAGACTTCTGTTATGATATTTGTAAAACACAACTTCTGTGGGACTGATCAACAGCCTGAGCAGGAGAGATGAGAGACAATAATTCTACCACCACCTTTGAGAAAATCTAGAGGGCATTTGGAACAGTACTTAATTTTTGCCCTCTTCTGTAAAAGGAAGATCAATTACTAAAGAAAAGTACTAGCTCATCTGGTGAACAGGAGTACAACCTATCCATGAAGAACAAGCAATTTCGAAATTCACTGGCAATCTGGTGGTTAAGAGCTCCACGCTTCCACTGCAGGGGGCATCGGTTCCATCCCTGGTTGGGGAACTAAGATCCTGCCTGCTGTGCCTTGAAGCCAAAAAAAAAAATTAGTTAAAAAAAGAAAGTGTAAGTGCAAGTCGCTCGGTTGTTTCCAACTCTTTGCGACCCCATGGACTTTACAGTCCATGGAATTCTGCAGGCCAGAATACTGGAGTGGGTAGCCTTTCCTTTCTCCAGGGGATTTTCCCAACCCAGGGATCGAACCCAGGTCTCCTGCATTGCTGCTAAGTCACTTCAGTCGTGTTCGACTCTGTGCGACCCCACAGACAGCAGCCCACTAGGCTCCTCTGTCCCTGGGATTCTTCAGGCACGAATACTGAAGTAGGTTGCTATTCGTGGGTTGCCGTTTCCTTCTCCAATGCATGAAAGTGAAAAGTGAAAGTGAAAGTGAAGTCGTGTCTGACTCTTCATGACCCCATGGACTGCAGCCTACCAGGCTCCTCCGTCCACGGGAGTTTCCAGGCAAGAATATTGGAGTGTGTCTCCTGCATTAAGAACAAGCAGTTTATCCAGATAAGCATTTTGCAGAAGAACAGACATCAATTTATCACTTAAAATGGGCTTCTTGTATATCTCTGATCATGGCAGCATTATTTACAATACCCAAAAGGTGAAAGTAATCCAGGAGTCCATCGATGGATGAATGGGAAAACAAGTGTGGTAGATATATACAATGGAGTATTATTTAGCCTTAAAAAGGAAGGAAATTATGACACATGCTACATGAATGAGTCTTCAACATGAACAATCTACAACATGAAATAGTCACAAAAGGACAAACATTGTACAATTCTACTCATATGAAGTAGTCAAATTTATAGAAATAAAAGTAGAATGGTGGTTGCCAGGGGCTGCAGGGAAGGATGTAATGGATATGGAGCTTCAGTTTGGGAATACAAGAAAAGTTCTGGAGATGGATGGTGGTGGTGGTAGTACATAATGTGAATGTACTTAATGCCCCTGAATTGTACACTTAAAAACAGTTAGAAAGGTAAATTTTATGTTATATATATTTTACCACAAAAATGGCTTCTTTACAGTCTAAATAACAGGGATAATGATTACAGTTATATCTTAATTTATAGAACATCTTTTTTTCAAGTAACTGAAATGCAGTTATATGGTCATCTAATTAATCCTGAGTAATAAAGAGATGACTGAAAGAACCTCTACACTAGATGATTACTAAAGCCAATGGTTTCTAAATCATGCTGCACACTGGAATTACCTGGGGATCTTTAAAAAAAAAAAAAAATGAGATCCAGGGCTTCTACCCCTATACATTCTGATTTAATTGGTACAAAGTGCAATCTAGGCATCAGAATTTTTAAAAGCTGATCAAAGGATACAGAATGAGTAAATATGATCATTCTCTAAACACTTCAACTCCACATCAGAATAAGGAGGACAGGCCATGTAGTAATAGAAAACGCTAAAACAAGACTTTGGAATATGAACAGACCTAACTGCAGCCCTCTTTTGAAAGCAGAGTAGGAATTCTTGATAATGACAAAGGCTGTTGTTCAGGTGCCAAGTTGTGTCCAACTCTTTGCGACGCCATGACTGCAGCAGGCCAGGCCTCCCCCTCCCTCACCATCTCCTGGAGTTTGCCCAAGTTCATGTCCACTGAATCGGTGACAAAGGGCAAGACTATAAATAAGGCTTAAGACTATAAAACAACTACAGACCTCTTATGGGGAGGTAGACTGAAGAACAACAAAAAATCCTCTTTTTTTCAGTGGACAACTGTCATTTATTAAAATCTTTATCCTACTGATAGGTTCAAATAATGGACAAGAGCACATCACAGATAGGCATGTTTAAAGTAACATAGCTCAGTGGATAACCAACAAGGTCCTACTGTGTAGCCCAGGGAACTGCGCTCAATGTTATATGTCAGCCTGGATGGGAGGGGCATTTGGGGGAGAACGGATATATGTATAGGTATAGGTATGGCCGAGTCCCTTCGTTGCCCACCTGAAACTATCACAACATTGTTAATTGGCAATATCCCAAAATAAGTTTTTCAAAAATAAAGTAACAATAGCCGGTATGGCTCTGTAATAGCCTCAGAATGAGTTATGTAGTGTGAGCAACAAACCCTCTTAGCCTTAATGACTGGGATTTGTTGTTGTTCAGTTGCTCAGTCATGTCTGACTCTGCGACCCCATGGACTGCAGCATGCTAGGCTTCCCTGTCCTTCACCACCTCCCAGAGCTTGCTCAAACTCACGTCCCTTGAGTCAGTGTTGCCATCCAACCATCTCATCCTTTGTCATCCCCTTCTCCTTCTGCCTTCAATCTTTCCCAGCATCAGGGTCTTTTCTAATGAGTCAGCTCTTTGCATCAGGTGGTCAAAGTATTGGAGCTTCAGCTTGAGCATCAGTCCTTCCAATGAATATTCAGGATTGAATTCCTTTAGGATTGACCAGTTTAATCTCCTTGAAGTCCAAGGGACTCTCAAGAGTTTTCTCCAACACCACAGTTCAAAAGCATCAATTCTTCAATGCTCAGCCTTCTTTATGGTCCAGCTCTCACATCCATACATGACCATAGCTTTGACTAGACAGACCTTTGTTGTCAAAGAAAGGTCTCTGCTTTTTAATATGCTGTCTAGGTCTGTCATAGCTTTTCCTCCAAGGAGCAAGTATCTTTTAATTTCATGAATGCATCACCATCTGCAGTGATTTTGAAGCTCAAAAAAATAAAGTCTCTCACTGTTTCGTTTCCCCAACTTTTTGCCATGAAGTGATGGGACTGGATGCCATGATCTTCGCTTTCTGAATGTTGAGTTTTAAGCCAGTTTTTCACTCTCCTCTTTCACCTTCACCAAGGGCTCTTTAGTTCTTCTTTGCTTTCTGCCATAAGAGTGGTGTTATCTGCATACCTGAGGTTATTGATACTTCTCCCAGCAATCTTGATTCCAGCTCTGCTTCATCCAGCCCAGCATTTAGCATGATGTACTCTGCATATAAGTTAAATAAGCAGGGTGACAATATACAGCCTTGATATACTCCCTTCCCAGTTTGGAACCAGTGCATTGTTCCATGTCCAGTTCTAACTTGCTTCTTGACCTGCATGCAGGTTTTTCAGGGGGCAGGTAAGGTGCTCTGGTATTCCCATCTCTTCAAGAATTTTCCATAGTTGGTTGTCATCCACACAGTCAAAAGCTTTAGTGTAGTCAACGAAGCAGATGTTTTCCTGGAATTCTCTTGCTTTTTTCATGATCCAATGGATGTTGGCAATTTGATCTCTGGTTCCTCTGCTTTTTCTAAATCCAGCTTGAACATCTGGAAGTTTTCAGTCACATACTATTGAAGCCTAGCTTGGAGAATTTTGAGCATTACTTTGCTAGCATGTGAAATTAGCACAATTGTGCGATAGTCTGAACATTCTTTGGCATTGCCTTTCTTTGGGATTGGAATAAAAACTGACCTTTTCCAGTCCTGTGGCCACTGCAGAGTTTTTCAAATTTGCTGGCACACAGTCCCCAATTTGTGGCTACCAAAGTCCCCAATTAAGCACATAGCTTCTAATAACACGTATCTAAACCTGATAATTTTATTATTAAAGTGAGCTTCCTTCATTAACAAAGCTGACAATCAAGGAATTAAGAGCATAGAGACCAATAAAAATGCAAAAAGACAGAAACTAGTCTGATGCTACTAGAGGTTTCTAGGACTTTATTCAGGAACCTTCTATACTCACCAGAGAAGTAAATATTTGAGAATCAGAAGAGCTGAGTTGATCTGAGAGCCAAAAGGCCTCCAGGGACAGGAGTATTGCATCTGCTCATTTGGGAATTTTTTTTGACTGCACCTCACAGGATTTTGGTTCCCCCATCAGGGATGGTACCCAGGCTCTCAGCAATGAAAGCACAGAGTCCTAACCACTGGACTGCCAAGGAATTCCCTGGAAATGCAAATTCCTACTAAGAGCACTCTCTAGGGTTGGGGGCTATTACCTTAATGAAATCTCATCCAGAATCCTGCAATAGCTGCAGGAAAATGAGAAATCCTTTAGGAATGGACTGAACTTTGCTCTTAAACGTTCAATTTCCCTTAACTATAAAGTAACCTATCAAAACACAAGAGACTGTAGCTTCTACAACAAGACTAATATCTGGGTGTGTTTGGTTTAGGGTAATTTCATTGTTGAAGAAGGAAATGGAACCCCACTCCAGTACTCGTGCCTGGAAAATCCCATGGACGGAGGAGTCTGGAAGGCTGCAGTCCATGGGGTCTCGAAGAGTCCGACAGGAACTGAGCGACTTCACTTTCACGCACTGGAGAAGGAAATGGCAACCCACTCCAGTGTTCTTGCCTGGAGAATCCCAAGGACGGGGGAGCCTGGTGGGCTGCCGTCTCTGGGGTCACACAGAGTCATTGTAGAAACTGGACGAGCATTATTGAGTCTAACTTTCTGTACTTGATTTTTTTTTAATCTGAATGGTATTTTCTTAAGTCAACACATGTTCAAAAGGCCTACACAAAGCATGGCAATGACTGTCATCAACAGCCTCCTTCTAACAAAATGTGCATCTACTGAAATAGGTATGATCAGAATACCTCGTCAACTTGAAGTCTGTTATTTGAAAAAAAAAAGTCAAAGAAAATTTAAAGTGTGAGAAGATAAATTTTTAAAACAGTTCAGTTACAGAAGAGTCTCAGATTCAGTCTCAGTTCAGTCTCAGATTAAGTTCTGAGATACAGGATGCCACAGTTCAGTGGCTATTAAGCAACATAATGACATCCTAACAGTTAATGTTGGCATCACAGTACTTCAGAATTCGGGGCCAAAGAAGTCTTCAGAGATGATTTGAATAAACTCTCTTATTTTTACCTTAAATAATGTGAGAGCTGGAACTTCACTGAGGGAAGATACTCTTAATGATACTGATAGTTGAAATTTAAGTGATACTTTAGAAATTTTACATTTAGTTCCTATCAAAAATACTTTGGAATTTAATATTTATTGAAATAAAAAATACTTAGTCATCTATGAGAACTAACTTGAATACTATAGTTCATTTTGAGTGTTCCCCACAAGTATCTACTGACTCTTTTTTTTTTTTTTTGGAGGACGCTGAAACCCAGGAACAAACCAAGGACCCCTCTTGATTCTAAAGGGCTTCTCTGGCCATCAGTGATCAGGGCTGTGAAAAAATTAGAAGCTAAGAATTAGGACTTTCTAATGCAGGGTTCAATAGACTGAATGTTTGTATCTCCTCAAAATTCTTATATTGATATTAAAACCTAACCCCCAGTGTGATGGTGTTAGAAAGCAGGACTCTGTTGGCACCCTGATTGGACTTCCCAGCCTCTGAGACTGTGAGGAAACACACACAAACACACACGCCACCTGGTGTGTGTGTGCTCAGTCGTGTCCAACTCTTTGCAACCCCATGGCCTGTAGCCTGCCAGGTTCTTCTGTTCATGGGACTTTCCTGACAAGAATTCTGGACTCAGTTGCCTTTTCCTACTCCAGGGGGATCTTCCCAATCCAGGGATTGAACTTGCATCTCCTGCATCAACAGGTAGATTCTTTTCCACTGAGCTACCTGGGAATCCCTTATAAGCCATCTAGTCTATGGTATTTTTATTATAGCAGCAGAATGGAGTAAGACACAGAGTAGGCTACCTGCTTAGCTTGCAGGCCATATAAAAACAAGTAGTGAGCTAGATTTGGTCCACAGGCTAGTTTACTGACTACTGCCCTAACAGCACACACTAGGGCTTTAATCCAGAGAACTTTAACCAAAACAGGAGAATATTTCATTGAATGAAGTATTATTATTCAGTTGTCAAAAATATCTTTTTCTCCAAAGAAGATCTACAAATGGCCAACAAGCACATGAAAAGATGCTTAACATCATCAATCATGAGGAAAATGGAATTAAAACTACAATAAGATACATACCAATCCACATCTACTTAGGATGACTATAGTGATGATAAAAAGTGAAAAATAAAAAGTGTTAGGGAGGAAGTGGAGAAATGAGGACTCTGGTACATTGCTAGTGGGGATGTAAAATGGTTCAGCCATTATGGAAAATAGTTTGGCAATTCCTCAATAATTAAACATAGAAATACCATCAATTCAGTTCAGTTCAGTTGCTCAGCTGTGTCCGACTCTGTGCCCCCATGGACTGCAACACACTAGGCTTCCCTGTCTATCATCAACTCCCAGAGTTTACTCAAACTCGTGTCCATCGAGTTGGAGATGTCATCCAACCATCTCATTCCTCTGTTGTCCCCTTCTCCTCCTGCCTTCAATCTTTCCCAGCAACCGGGTCTTTACCAATGAGTCAGTTCTTCACGTCAAGTGGCCAAAGTACTGGAGTTTCAGTTTCAGCATCAGTCCTTCCAGTGTATATTCAGGATTGATTTCCTGTAGGATTGACTGGTTTGATCTCCTTGCAGTCCAAGGGACTCTCAAGAGTCTTCTCCAACACCACAGTTCAAAAGCATCAATTTTTTGGCACTCAGCTTTCTTTATGGTCCAATTCTCACATCCATACACGACTACTGGAAAAATCATAGCTTTGACTAGACGGACCTTTGTTGGCAAAGGTCTCTGCTTTTTAATATGCTGTCTGGGTTGGTCATAGCTTTCCTTACAAGGAGCAAGGGTCTTTTAATTTCATGGCTGCAATCACCATTTGCAGTGATTTTGGAGCCCAAGAAAATAAAGTCTGTCACCGCTTCCACTGTTTCTCCATCTATTTGCCAAGAAGTGATGGGACCAGATGCCATGATCTTCATTTTTTGAATGTTGAGTTTTAAGCCAGCTCTTTTACTCTCCTCTTTCACTTTCATCAAGAGGCTCTTTGATTCTTCTTCGTTTTCTGCCATAAGGGTGCTGTCATCTGCATATCTGAGGTTACTGATATTTCTCCCAGCAATCTTGATTCCATATGATCATAGAAATACCATACGATCCAGCAATTTCACTCCTAGGTATATCCCCAAAAGGATTGAAAGAAGATGCTCAAATATATGCATAATGTTTACAGCAGCACTATTCACAATAAGCAAACAGTAGAAAAAGCCCAAATGCCCATCAGGAGATGAATGGATAAAAAACTGTCATATATATACATATAATATATTAATAATATTGTTTAGCCATAAGAAGGAATGAAGTTCTGATACACGTTACCTTGTGGATGAACCTTGAAAACATCATGCTAAGTAAAATAAACTATTAGGTTGGTGCAAAAATAATTGTCATTTTGCATGGCTAAACTTTGCCTTTTGATATTGGGATACATTCTTAAATAAATGTAGTTATATTACACATCATTTTAATGCACATTTCTCGCTTTATTTTTTTGCTAATGATATTACCTGCTGTTTATTTTATATTCATTTTAGATTAGAGAAATGATGTTAGACAAGAAGCAAATTTGAGCAATCTTTTTGTTTGAATCCAAAATGGGTAGTAAAGTAGCAGAGACAACCTGCAATCTCAACAATGCATTTGGCTCAGGAACTGCTAACACATATACAGTGCAGTGGTGGTTCAAGAAATTCTGCAGAGGAGATGAGTGCCTCGAAGTTGAGGAGCATAGTGGACAAGCCATCAGAAGTTGACCACGACCAACTGAGAGCCTTCATCAAAGCGGATGCTCTTACAATTATATGAGAAGTTGCCAAAGAAATCAGTGTCGACCATTCTACAGTCATCTGGCATTTGAAGCAAATTGGAAAGGTGAAAAAGTTCACTAAGTAGGTGCCTCATAAGCTAACCAAAAATCAAAAATATTGTCATTTTGAAGTGTCGTCTTTTATTCTACCCAACAACAGTGAACCATTTTTCAACTGGATTATGATGTGTGATGCAAAGTGGATTTTATACGACAACTAGCAATGATCTGCTCAATGTCTGGACCAAGAAGAAGCTCCAAAGCACTTCCCAAAGCCAAGCCTGCACCAAAAAAAAGGGTCATAGTCATTGTTTGGTGGTCTGCTGCTGCTCTGCTCCACTACAGCTTCCTGAATCCCAGTGAAATCATTACATCTGAGAAGTATGCTCAGCAAATCAATGAGATGCACTGAAAACTGCAACGCCTGCAACTGGCATTGGTCAACAGAAAGGGCCCAATTATTCTCCACGACAATGCCCAACCACATGTTGCACAACCAACACTTCCAAAGTTAAATTAATGGGACTACAAAGTTTTGCCTCATCCACCACATTCACCTGACCTCTTGCCAGCCAACTACCACTTCAAGCATCTCAACAATATTTGCAGGGATAACGCTTCCACAATCAGCAGGAGGTAGAAAATATTTTCCAACAGTTCGTCGAATCCTGAAGCATGTATTTTTACACTCCAGGAATAAACAATTTTATTCTTCATTGGCCAAAATGTGTTGATTATAATGGCTCCTGTTTTGATTAACAAAGATGTATCTGAGCCTAGTTATAATGATTTAAAATTCATAGTCCAAAACTGCAATAACTTTTGTACCAACCTAACAGACACAAAAGGTCACATATCCTATGATTTCATTTATACAAAATATCCAGAATAGGTAAATCCATAGAGACAGAACGCAGACTGGTGGTTGCCAAGGGCTTCGGAGAGGAGGGAATGGAGGGCGACTGCTTAACGCATGGGGTTTTCTTTTGGAGTGATGCAAAGTCTTGGATCCAGACAGACAGTGCACCAACACTGTGAATGTCCCAAATGACACAGAACTTTTCACTTTAAAGTGGTTATTTTATGTTATGTGAATTTTCCTTAAAAATGTATACTTTCCTATCAGTTTGAAATGATGGGACAAAAAGGAGAGGAAAGCAGGAAATGGCTATAAAAAATAACTCATAACCAAACATATCTCAGTTTTCACTGTCAGAGCACAACAACGAGATGCAGAATGTTTACCTTTAGTAAGACACGTGCAGTTCTTAGTTCCCGCAGAATAGAGCTGCAGAGGACACTACTTTCGTATCCCTAGAGTCCCTAGCACTCTACTGACCCTAGGGAAGTTATTAAAAAGCACTCATTAAAAGCAACCTATGGGGTGACTGATTCCTCAGATGTTCAAAACTTATCTTTCGGTGGCTAATTAAAGACTTCATAGAGACAGAAAGTAAGATAGGTTTTCCAGGTGCTAGCGAGTGAGAAGAAAAACAAGAATTGTTTAATAAGCAGAGTTTCGGTTTTACAAAATGAAAAGAGTTCTGGAGATGGATGGTGGAGATGATGCAGAACAGTATGAATGGACAGAATGCCACTGAACTATACACTTAAAAAATAGCTAAGATGTTGAACTTTGTTTTGTGTATTTTACCAGAATTTTTTTAAAGATCATTTTTTTCCCCAGGATCTTTTAAGCATATGAATAAGATCTAATGGTGCATAAACACTGAGTGCCACAGGCAATCCTGCAGGGGCTGGAGATGAACACAACAAAATTCTTGTCCTCATGGAACTTACCTTCAGAGGGAGAGAAAAATAATATAAAATGTCAAGTAGTGATGAGCACTATAGAAGAAAAATGAAGATAAATAAAATAGGGACTGAGGGAGGGCAGGATGTGGGGAACAGGGTACCTATTACAGACAGGATAGTCAAGAAGGTTCCTATGATGAGCTGGCATTTGAGTAGAGACCTGAATGTAATGAGAAAGCCATGTGAATACCTGGTAAAGAAAAATTTCAGGCAGAGAGAAGACCAAATGGGAAGGCAGGACCATGCTTGGTGTGTTCAGAGAATAGTGAAGAGACTGCTGTGGCTGGAACAGGTGAGGGAGATAGAAGGTGGCAGGAGATAAAGTCTGAATGCAGAGTTCCAAAGAACAGGAAGAAGAGATAGGAAAGCCTTCTTCAGTGATCAATGAAAATAGAGGAAAACAACAGAATGGGAAAGACTAGAGATCTCTTCAAGAAAATTAGAGATACCAAGGGAACATTTCATGCAAAGATGGGCTCGATACAGGACAGAAATGGTATGGACCTAACAGAAGCAGAAGATAGTAAAAAGAAGTGGCAAGAATACACGGAAGAACAGTACAAAAAAGATCTTCATGACCCAGATAATCATGATGATGTGATCACTAATCTAGAGCCAGACATCTTGGAATGTGAAGTCAAGTGGGCCTTAGAAAGCATCACTACGAACAAAGCTAGTGGAGGTGATGGAATTCCAGTTGAGCTGTTTCAAATCCTGAAAGATGATGCTGTGAAAGTGCTGCACTCAAT
>SJYT01043352.1:9653-63011 GCA_006410635.1 Cephalophus harveyi
CCAGCGTTTCTCATGATGTACTCTGCATATAAGTTAAATAAGCAGGGTGACAATATACAGCCTTGACGCACTCCTTTTCCTATTTGGAACCAGTCTGTTGTTCCATGTCCAGTCCTAACTGTTGCTTCCTGACCTGCATACAGATTTCTCAAGAGGCAGGTTAGGTGGTCTGGTATTCCCATCTCTTTCAGAATTTTCCACAGTTTATTGTGATCCACACAGTCAAAGGCTTTGGCATAGTCGATAAAGCAGAAGTAGATGTTTTTCTGGAACTCTCTTGCTTTTTCCATGATCCAGCGGATGTTGGCAATTTGATCTCTGGTTCCTCTGCCTTTTCTAAAGCCAGCTTGAACATCAGGGAGTTCACGGTTCACGTATTGCTGAAGCCTGACTTGGAGAATTTTGAGCATTACTTTACTAGCATATGAGATGAGTGCAATTGTGCGGTAGTTTGAGCATTCTTTGGCATTGCCTTTCTTTGGGATTGGAATGAAAATTGACCTTTTCCAGTCCTGTGGCCACTGCTGTGTTTTCCAAATTTGCTGGCATATTGAGTGCAGCACTTTCACAGCATCATCTTCCAGGATTTGAAACAACTCAACTGGAATTCCATGAACTCCACTAGCTTTGTTTGTAGTGATGCTTTCTAAGGCCCACTTGACTTCACATTCCAAGATGTCTGGCTCTAGATGAGTGATCACACCATCGTGATTATCTGGGTCGTGAAGATCTTTTTTTGTATCTGGGTCATGAAGATCCTTTTTCTTCCATGTATTCTTGCCACCTCTTCTTAATATCTTCTGCTTCTGTTAAATCCATACCATTTCTGTCCTTTATCAAGCCCATCTTTGCATGAAATGTTTCCTTGGTATCTCTAAGTTTCTTGAAGAGATCTCTAGTCTTTCCCAGTCTATTCTTTTCCTCTATTTTTTTGTATTGATCGTTGAAGAAGGCTTTCGTATCTCTTCTTGCTATTCTCTGGAACTCTGCATTCAGATGCTTATATCTTTCCTTTTCTCCTTTGCTTTTCGCCTCTCTTCTTTTCACAGCTATTTGTAAGGCCTCCCCAGAGAGCCATTTTGCTTTTTTGCATTTCTTTTCCTTGGGGATGGTCTTGATCCCTGTCTCCTGTACAATGTCACGAACCTCATTCCATAGTTCATCAGGCACTCTATCTATCAGATCTAGGCCCTTAAATCTATTTCTCACTTCCACTGTATAATCATAAGGGATTTGATTTAGGTCATACCTGAATGGTCTAGCAGTTTTCCCTACTTTCTTCGATTTGAGTCTGAATTTGGTAATGAGTTCATGATCTGAGCCACAGTCAGCTCCTGGTCTTGTTTTTGTTACCAGTATAGAGCTTCTCCATCTTTGGCTGCAAAGAATATAATCAATCTGATTTCGGTGTTGACCATCTGGTGATGTCCATGTGTCTTTCAGCTCAGTATCACTCGACAGAATTAGAGGATGCCCTAATGAGCGGCCATAGAAGTTTCAGATCCAGACCAGGTGTTCCTTCTCAATATGAATAATCAATCATTATGACTATGATTATGAGGGTAGGAGAAAATAGAGATCTAAATACAATTAAAGCATGTGAGTTATTTCCCATATACAGCTAATGTTTTCTTCTCCATACTGCTTGGACACAAGACATGATGTTTTATTTGTCTGTGTGTGTGCTTAGTCACTCAGTCATGTCCGACTCTGCGACCCCAGGGACTGTAGCCCACCAGGCTTCTCTGTCCATGGGGATTCTCCAGGCAAGACTATTTCAGCTTGCCCTCCTTTGGGGGATCTTTCCAGCCTAGGGATCGAACACAGGTCTCCCGCGTTGCAGGTGGATTCTTTAGCTGGCCCTGAATTCTTGTCTATGAGGATGGAAAAAAATATAACCTTCATTATATGTAGAGGCCCACCTCCTTCCCCTTTGCCCAGAATTGTATTTGCATATTGGGGCACTTAGGTAATCCCAAAAATCTGGGGGGAAAGTACTCTGATTCTCAGTCTGTTGAGGTTGACACTAAAAGGCTCATTACCCAAAATTATGTGGCCCATTGAAAGATAACCATTCAGGGCCTTCCCTGGCGTCCAGTGGCTAAGACTCCACACTCCCAATGCAGATGGCCCTGCTTTGATCTCTGATCAGGGTATTAGATCCCACATGCTGCAAGTAAGAGTTCTCGTGCCACAACTAAAGAGCCTGCATGCGGCAAGTAACACCTGGCCCAGTCCAATAAGGACATAAATAAAAACAAAAATAAATATTTAAAAAGAGATGACGGTTCATAGCCCAGCCCTGAGGACCTCAGTCACTTCCAAGACTCCCATGATGCTGAGGGTTTAAACCCCAGGTTCCAGGCACCACTTCCAACAGAGGAGCCACCCCTTCTGGAATGCTGCATGGTGGCGGGGCACTGGTCTGTGCCACTCTTGTGACCACAGCTGCCACCAGGGAGAGTTCTCTGTGGTCCCTGCTCCTGTGTGGTTCCAGCCTGCCGTGTAACCCTGGAAAAGGGGCATGTGATTGGTGAAGCTCAGGTCACAGGTCCTCACCTTCACTGCAAGGGAGACTGGGAAAGCAAGTATCTATACTGTGAGACAGGCTCTGCCTCTAACCAAGACATGGAAAACAGGGGATTTCCCAAACAGGGGATGGGCAAGAGCAAAAGACAGTGTCTGCCCTGCTTTAACCTGTGCGGCTTGGTGAAATCCCTTGAATTCTCTCTTTCTTTCCTTTGGTCACATTGTGTGGCATAGGGGGTCTTAATTTCCTGCTCAGGGTGGAATCTGTGCCCGCTGCGGTGGAAGTGTGGAGTTTTAAAGCACTAGACCGCCAGGGAAGTCCCTCCCCAGCCCCACCTTGTCTCTCCTCTCAGCTTCCTCAACTGAAAAAAGAGAGAATGATACTGACTTCACAGAGTGAAAGACCAGGAAGCAAAAGCAGACCGGGGTAGCCCAGCCTCCCCGCCTCAGTGGTGTGGCAGGATGGGGCAAAGAAGGACGAAACCCAGGAGAGGAGGGATGAGACGAAAGCGCAGGCCTGGAGGTGATCATGGTCTGATCATCCAGGCCAGGACTTGAGCTGAAATGCCCTCTAAAAGCGGAATTATCCGGAAGTCATTCCTCTCCAACAGTTATCACTAAGCCCGGAGGATTCTAGAAAGAGGCAGACTGAAAGAAAGGGAAAAGAGAACGGGAAAGGCGCTTTAAAATAGGACACTGCGTGCACAGGAGAGGGAGGGAAGTCAAAACAGTGCTGAAACAGAGGTCATCTTGCCCTAAATCAGAACAGGGTAACCGCGGCAACTTCCCACCCGGGGCTCCGAGTCATCTGACCCTCCCACGTGCCTGTGGGCACCTCTTAACCAAGCCAGAGTGGCAGCGCCGCAGCCATGAAGCTGGACTGTTAAGCCTCTGCCCTTCTGCTTTTCATGCCGGAGGTCTCTACATGCGAAAAAAACCTAATGCGATTTTTTTCCCTCATAGCTATGTGTCTCCGCTCATGTTCCAGACAGGAACATAAATAACAATGGATTATGAAATATGGTTCCAGAAAGAATGTTGAAGTTTTTTTCCTGGTATTTTTCATCTCTACAATAGTGTGAGCTCAAAAATAATAACAAAAACACTGTGACTGTATAAATGAAAGATATATACATATTTTTAAAACATCCTGCACAATTCTATAGTTACTATATATTTTATGCCCTATATATATCTGTGCATATATATGCTGCTGCTGCTGCTAAGTCGCTTCAGTCGTGTCCGACTCTGTGCGACCCCATAGACAGGAGCCCAACAGGCTCCCCTGTCCCTGGGATTCTCCAGGCAAGAACACTGGAGTGGGTTGCCATTTCCTTCTCCAGTGCATATATATATATATATATATATAGAGAGAGAGAGAGAGAGAGAGAGAGGGGGGCTTCCCTGGTGGCTCAGACATTAAAGCGTCTGCCTACAATGTAGGAGACCCAGGGTTCGATCCCTGGGTTGGGAAGATCCTCTGGAGAAGGAAATGGCACCCCACTCCAGTACTCTTGCCTGGAAAATCCCATGGACGGAGGAGCCTGGTAGGCAGCAGTCCATGGGGTCACAAAGAGTCGGAGACGACTGAGCGACTTCACTTCTTTCACTTCTATATATATAGAGAGAGAGACAGAGAGAGGAACAGAGAGAGAGAGAAGTCATGTCTGACTCTTTGCAACCCCATGGACTGTAGCCTGTCAGGCTCCTCTGTCCATGGGATTCTCCTGGCAAGAATACTGGAATGGATAGCCATTCCCTTCTCCTGGGGATCTTCCTGACCCAGGGATCAAACTAGGGTCTCCCACATTGCAGACAGATTCCTTACCGGATGACTCACCAGTAAAGCCCAATGTATATACATAAAAATAATTAAATTGTACATTTTAAATTTTATTAAAAATTGTTGAATTGTACATTTACTATGGGGATATTTTATGGTATGTAAATTATACCTCAATAAAGCTATCTTTAAAAACTAACCTACACAAGGTTTGAAGACAGATTACAAAGTAGCTGAATATATTTGCCATGAAAATAACTTGAATAGAGATATCCTTACTACATAAAGAACTCTCCAAACTTGTGAGAAAAATGTTTACATGCGAATGGAAAAAAATGGGCTAGAGAATATATAGAAACTGTCAATAAACATGGGGAAAACCTTCATCTTCACTAGAAATCAAATATATATAAGGTTAAAGAAGTAAAAATCTTAATCTAGAAAAATCTAGAAAATTACAACTTCCTTTTTAAAATAATGTTCAGAATTGGTGACAGTGGCTGACTCAGGCTGAGAAAACCCTAAGATCTGCCAAATATCACCTCCCTTCCAAACCAAGAGTGAATTAAGGCCCTCTTTGTTTCAGTGTTACCCTAAACCTCCATCTCTTATCCCTTACTGTTACTGGCTACTAACATACGGTATCACCCAGTTAAATTTCAGTCCCCTGAGAACTCTGGCTTATTCTTCAGTGTCCTCCCAGCTTTAGCAGAGAGTATCAATTCTGCACATGTTTTGTATTGAATGAATAAGAAGAGTATAATCGGTACAGCTTTCCAAAGGGCATTTTGATCACATCTATCGAGTCCTTAAAGTTTTTCATAGTTTTTGACTCAGTGTTTCAAAACAAATTAAAAATCTGTCCTAACCAAAATGTACAAAGATATTCATCTCAGGGTTAGTTTTCATAATGAAAATTTGGAAACTATGCAGATGTCCCAACATTCAGCAATACATTAAATTTTTTCCCTATTTTTATGACCTCTTTTTATTGTGGTAAAATGTGCGTAACATACTATTTACCATTTTCACCGTTTTAAAGTGTGCCATTCAGGGACACTTAATACACTCACAATGTTGTTGTTGTGCAGCCATCACTACGACCTCTGTCCTTTTTGTGTTCCTCTTTCCAGCACATTTTCTTCACCCCAAAAGAGAGCCTCATACCCATTGAGCAGGCCTTCCCCAGCAGCCCCCGGTGACCACAATCTCCTTTCTGTCCCTATAGAGTTACCTATTTAGATATTTCATATTAATGGAATCACGTGGTCTTTTATGTCTGGCTTGTTTCACTTAGTATGATGTTTTCAAGATTCATCCGTGTGGTAGTAATTCACTCCTTTTTATGGCTGAATAATATTCAGCTGTATGAATAATATCATATTTCATTTACCCAGCAATCAATTAATGAATATCTGGGTTGTTCCACCTTTATCTATTGTGAATAGTGTTGCTGTAAACATTCATGTCCAAGTTTTCCTTTGAACACTGTTTTCAATTCTTTGGGGTATCTACACCAGGAGTAGAATTGCTGGGCATTTCTATGTTTATGTTCTCTATAATTCTATGTTGAGTTTATTGAGGAAGGGTTGAATTGTTTTCCCAGTGGCTGCACCATTTTACATTCTCATCAGCAATGCACAAAGGTTCCATAGATTCACATTTTATTACATGTTTTTGTGATGTGAGACTGTCCTGGCATGAATAAAATAGACAAGTCCATGCTTTTAAGAAACAGACATTCAGCAGACGGAGTTGGGTAATACACAAATAAATATTAATCTTTTGAATTTTTTCAACCACTTAAAAATGTAAGTGAAGTTGCTTAGTCGTGTCCCACTCTTTGTGACCCCGTGGACTGTAGCCTACCAGGCTCTTCCATCCATGGGATTCTCCAGGCAAGAATACTGGAGTGGGTTGCCATTTAGACTCATTCTTAATATGAAACTGAAACTTTTAGTTGCTCATTCATGTCTGACTCTTTACGACCCTATGAACTGTAGCCTGCCAGGCTCCTCTGTCCTTGGGATTTCCCAGGCAAGAATACTGGAGTGGGTTGCCATTTCCTTCTCCAGAGGATCTTCCCAACCCAAGGATCAAACCCAGGTCTTCTGCATTGGAGGCAGATTTTTTTTTACCATCGGAGCCACCAGGATATGAGGATCATACAAAAACAAGCTGCAAGCCAGACTTGGCCCAAGGGCTGTCGTTTTCAACCCCTGGCAGACATTTCCACTTGTCAAGACTGACCTAGCTGCTGCCAACCTGCCAGAAACAAAGATCAATGCTTAGCCCTGGGCACGATGTCTCACAACTAGCTGATCAACCCCACTGGCAATAAGAGGAAGGGTTACTGTGATACCACTGGCATTGGGAGGAATGCATGTGGAACCCAGGTGACCTAGCCAGGACCCTCTTGATGTCCCTTGACAACTGTGAGTGGACAAGTGCTGCAACCCTGACCTGAGGAGGACATGGTGACGAGGTGCTCAGACCACCCCCAGGCAAGCCATCAAGACTGGAAGAAGTGACTTGAGTGTGAAGACAGAGGGGGAGGGAGAGGAAAAATGCCAGATGCGGCCCAAGACCAGCTGCAGCTTTGGGATCCCGAGAGCCTCCCTCTTCCAAGTTTTCCCCTTAGTAAGAGAGCCATGGGACCCATGAAGGAGATGCTTCCCAGTAATATGAGAAAAAGGGAATCTGCGTGGATCGAGGCGTGGACTTTAGCCACCACGGATGTGAAACCATGCAGGACCCTAAGGGGCCTTCCTGGGACAGACCCCTCCCCATATCCTCTGCTGTAGGTAGCCCTCTTTGAAGGACCAGGTAATAGTATCTCAAACTATTTCCCGAGTTTCTCAGATGCTAAAAGCCTCCACCAAATGGAAAAAATTAACCATTTGATGATCATGAGCATGTAGCCCCAGACCTTCTGGCACCTAAAGATTGATCACCATCAACCAATGAGAGACATGCACACGAGGTGATCACACACCCCGTGACCCTCATCCCTCACCTGACCTTTAAACATGATTAACTGAAACCCTTCAGGGAGTTCAGGATCTGGCTGCATGAGCCACCTGTTCAACCTTTCTCTGCTTAAAACTCCAGTGTTTCAGTTTATTTGATCTCACTGTGCATCTGACACATGATCTTGGAACTTGCATTCGGTAACAGAAATGTGCAGCCTAGGTCTCCCTTTTAGACTGACCATCCTGCCTCCCCGCATCCAGTGTGTAGTTAGCTAACAGCCTCAGCCACAGTGCCCTCAGGATCCAGTCCAAGAGCAGAAGACCAACGTCCCAGTTCAATCAATTAAGCAGGTGAAGTTCTCTCTGACCCAAGCTGTTTCAGACCTTCTATTCAGGCCTTCCACTGACTGGATGAAGCCCACCCACATTAGGGAGGGCAACCTCCCCAGTCTACCTGATCAAATGTTAATCTCGTCCCAAAATAGACACACAGACACACGCAACATAATGTTTGACCAAATATCTGGCACCACAAAACTTGGTCACGTTGACTATGTTTGTCTGCTTGTGCGTTGCGCTTCAGATAGTGTCTGACTTAGGCTCAAAAAACATGTAGATACTTTAAGCTTTTTTTACTTGACCTATTGTTACTCTGGGATTGGATAGTAGTTGATTGGTATCTTGGACAGTATAAAACTAATCTGATTAAAATTAAAACAAGCCAATTATGAACCATGTAAAACTAACCTGAAACTCAATTTTGTAAATATTGTGTACCTCACCAGCTTAAGAACTCCTTGAAAACATGGGAACTGTCTTAAATTATCTTTTATCCCCTTAGCCTTATATATTGTCAGGAAGCCTTATAGTGTCTCAAAGTTTCAATCTCTTTATCTGTAGAATGGGGATTAAGTGATCAAATTAGATAATCCAGATAAAATGATAAACAGTATATGGCATGTAGTGAGTTCTCGTCCAGTGTTCGCTTTTATTGTCATCATCACCGTTTCTACATAAATCAATTATGCTAAACTACGTAGCAAAATGTATTCTTTAAATGTATCCACAATATCCTTACATTCCCTTTTATTCCTTACAAACAGAACTGAGTGTAGGGGGGTAGGTGACAATTCAAGTAGGATATGCCTTTTGAACTTTGTCCTACTCTTTCTTTTTTCTTGGGATGTAGACATGATGCCTAAAGCTCCAGCAGCTATTTTGTGACTATGAGGCAATTTGAGTATAGAAGCCAGCACTGGGGATAGTGGAAAAGAAAGGAGGAGCCTGGATAAGCTGAAGCTGCCATACCACTCCTGGACTCCCTATTCCTGACTTCTCAACATACAAAAAGCAAATAAGTGAAACTCTAATTTGTTCAGACAATACTGTATACCTGTTTCTTCATCTATAAAATGGAGAGAATAATGGTAACTTAGTGTATAGGTTTGGTGTGAGGATTAAATAGTTAATATATATGACTTAAAATAATTGAAAACTATGAGCAGAATGACCTCTAAAAGTTGTAACAATCTGCTACTTCTTTCTCTTTTGTGAGAAAAATGTCTGGCATTTAAGTGCTCAATAATGTGTAAGCTATCATGAGCAACACTATTATTATATCAAGTTTTTATTATAGGTAATTTAATGTAGTTCATAATTAATACTGCAATGATTAAAAACTCTATTAAAACTATCTAATGGTCAGAGAAGATATTCTTTATAAAATGTTTAGTGAGAGAAAAAACACATTATTAAAGTGTATATATAGTATGACCCCAACTTAAACCATTATAGAAATGCTCAGAAATTTGGAAAAGTTTTAGAAAGAATTAGTTCTGAGTGATATGATCACAGGTAATGTTTGTTGTCTTTAAAGTTTCTCTATTTCCAAAATGTTAATAATAAACACAGAACATTTATAACTGGGAAAGATGTTATTCTGAGACATTAAAAGGAGGCTAAGCTATTACTTTGCCAACAAAGGTCTGTCTGGTCAAGGCTATGGTTTTTCCTGTGGTCATGTATGGATGTGAGAGTTGGACTGTGAAGAAAGCTGAGCACCGAAGCATTGATGCTTTTGAACTGTAGTGTTGGAGAAGACTCTTGAGAGTCCCCTGGACTGCAAGGAGATCCAACTAGTCCATTCTAAAGGAGATCAGCCCTGGGTGTTCTTTGGAAGGAATGATGCTAAAGCTGAAACTCCAATACTTTGGCCACCTCATGGGAAGAGTTGACTCATTGGAAAAGACTCTGAGGCTGGGAGGGATTGGGGCAGGAGGAAAAGCGGATGACAGAGGATGAGATGGCTGGATGGCATCACCAACTCGATGGACGTAAGTTTGAGTGAACTCCGGGAGTTGGTGATGGACAGGGAGGCCTGGCGTGCTGCAATTCATGGGGTCGCAAAGAGTCGGACACGACTGAGCGACTGAGCGACTAAACTGAACTGAAGATATAACAAGTGATTTTTATCTTAAGCAGATTTAAAGTAGCAATCCATGTGCTAGCACGAATCATCTAAGGAATAAGATAAATAAGTTGCATTAGTGGTGAATTCATTCACACAGCAGAGCTAGTGGGAGCTGGACTTCCAAAGAAGGGCCTGTACATAGATAAACTGATACTAAGTTTATGAGTGTCCTAAAGTTTCTGATCCACAGGTAAGGAATGTCTAAAAGGGAACACCGAGTCCTTAGTGTGGGGAACTTGGCTTGCTCCCTACTCGTTAGAGTGAGAGGGAAACACCAGGCATGACTTATTTAACACATTTAAAGAGCATGCTTCTAACTGATTGTTTGTTTATGGAGACAGGCAGTACCGAGCACCATGCAGGGCGATTGTCTGAATTAAACAACCGTAGCAATATAGATGGCACCGCACTCCAGTACTCTTGCCTGGAAAATCCCACTGACGGAGGAGCCTGGTAGGCTGCAGTCCATGGGGTCGCGAAGAGTCGGACACGACTGAGCGACTTCACTTTCACTTTTCACTTTCATGCATTGGAGAAGGAAATGGCAACCCACTCCAGTGTTCTTGCCTGGAGTATCCCAGGGACGGGGTAGCCTGTTGGGCTGCCATCTATGGGGTCGCACAGAGTCGGACACGACTGAAGCGACTTAGCAGCAGCAGCAGCAGCAATAAACTTAAGCTTGATATACTGACTCAAGATTTTGGTTTTGTTTATGGAGACAGGCTCATAACATCATTCCAAGGCTTTAATAAAAACACAGAATTGATCCCTGAGTCTCCCTCCAACAAGCAGCACAGCCCTCTTGGGTGTGATGTCTGTACCCTCACCTACACATCAGGAGAGAGTTGTTTCAGCGTCAAGGAAATTCATAGGTATGTATTTTACACTTGGATTCTTTTTGTGCAATTCTAAGAACAGAACGCAAGGAGGGTGGTTTTCTGATGCAAATCCCAATGAAACATAATTTCTTCAAGAAGCGAAGCAGTGCCAGCAGTCGGTTTTCAGAGGTTAACATTTGGCTTTCAAAAAAATTACCAACTCTGGCACTGTGCTCGCAAAGAAATACGGTGCTCTTCACCACACGTGGAAGCACTTTCGGGAGGAAGTGTTGCGCTTCCAAAGTTCTCTGACGTCGCTCCTCCCCCACCTGCCTCCGGCACGCCCACCACCACCTGCAGCAGATTGCTAGCTTGGTAAAGTGCCCAGCTCAAAAGCCCCAGCTGAAAGGGGCTTACTTCCTCTACTCTTCCCAATACCATCTCTTCAAGACTCTGGGATTCTAAAACACAAAAGGTAAAGGGGCACTGGCATGCGAGGCAGAAAGTGATGCTAGTCAGTAAATATTTGCTCCTACTATTATATTCACTGGCTCCTGTTATTTCTCAAGACATTAGGAGTCACAATAGTAATTGCTAACATTCGGGGCAGGGTTCAGTGGCCATGGTGCCCGGGCAGTTGCTCGGGAGCCCACACTCGGAGCCACCTTGCCCCTGGCCTAGAGAGCTGCCATTGTCATCTTAATTTTTGAACATTTTCGATTTTCCCTGAGCCCCGCAAATTATGTAGCCATCGCATTAACATTTATAGAGCACTCACTATGCATCAGACTCTGTTCTAAACATTTATCCACGTGTTAATTTCCTTATTGTTGTTTAGTGGCTAAGTTGTGTCCCACTTTCTGCAACCTCATGGATCGTAACCCACCAGGCTCCTCTGTCCATGGGATTTCCCAGGCAAGAATGTTGGAGTGGGTTGCCATGTCCTTCTCCACGGAATCTTCCCAACCCAGGGATGGAAACTTGGCAAGTGGATTTTTTTTTAACCCTTGAGCCACCAGAAAAGTCCAGTTCCCTCATTATTGAAGGTAATTTACTGGAGTCTGTTTTCTAGCCAGTAAAAAGTGCTTAGCTTTGGAGGTGGGGAGTGGGAAGACACTTGTTCAGCAACTCTTTGTTTTTTTAAAGGGGCTTTTTTCTTTTAACTCACATTACTATCTCTTTTATATCATAGATCTGCCATTATTTGTTGCCTAGCTTGTTTTTTATGGAAACATAAGCTCCCTGATTTTTACCACTAAATTTACAGTATCTAATACAATGTCTGATACACAATACATAATAATTACATGTTTTAGTAAAGTAAGTGTCCAAAGCTTTTTAGAAAACATAAAATTAGCAAAACAATGTCTCTGCAACAGAGACCAACAGACTATCACCATTCATGTCAAATCACTTAACTGCTATGGATGCTAATGCTGACTGATGCAAAAATGTTTTTTTGGCCTTTTGTTAAATAAAAGCTCATTCAATTAAATAGTTCTCAAGTCACTGCTATCTGCTTGGCAATGTGCTACATGCCAGAAGAATTCTAACAGATGGCCCCTCATCTCTAAAAGTTGAGTGTATCAGAGCAAGGAACGGTTCTCAAAGTGTGGTCTGGAAAGTGTGCCCAGAATCCTTTCAAATGAGTTTCCAAGGTCAAAACTATACTAAACATCATTTGCCTTTTTCATATCTGTGGCCTACATGCTCAGTCACCTCCAACTCTTTGCAACCCCAGGGACTGTAGCCTATCAGACTCCTCTATGGGATTTTTCCAGGCAAGATGAGGGCAGTGGGCTGCCGTTTCCTTCTTCAGGGAATCTTCCATATCCAAGGATCAAACCCTCATCTCTTGCATCATCTGCATTGGCAGGCAGATTCTTTACTGCTGGTCCACCTGGGAACACGTTGGTAGCAAGTAGATGTGAAAGTCGCTCAGTTGTGTCCAACTCTTTGTGATCCCATGGACTCTAGCCTGCCAGGCTCCTCTCTATGGGATTCTTCAGGCAAGAATACTGGGGTGGGCTGCCATTCCCTTCTCCAGGGGATCTTCCCAATCCAGGGATGGAACCCAGATCTCCCGCATTGCAGGCACCTTCTTCACCATCTAAGCCACCAGGGAAGCCCTTTCATGTCCAGTCTCTCACAATTGCAGTTTCCCAGAGGCTACAAGATATGTGATGAAGGATGGTGGGATATGTGCTTGTGTGTTGTGTCAAAACTTTCTCCATTTTAAGTTCTAAGGTCAGTAAATATTAATAGCTATAAGCCACATGTCTTCCCTGAGAGTTCAGTTGGTAAAGAATCTGCTTGCAATGCAGGAGACCCCGGTTCTATTTCCTGCGTCGGGAAGATCCACTAGAGAAGGGATAGGCTACCCACTCCAACATTCTTGGGCTTCCCTTTGTGGCTCAGCTGGTAAAGAATCCTCTTGCAATTCGTAAGACCTGGGTTCCATCCCTTGGCTGGGAAGATCCCCTGGAGAAGGGAAAGGCTACCCACTCCAGTATTTTGGCCTGGAGAATTCGGGGTCGCAAAAAGTCGGACATGACTGAGCGACTTTCACAACCCACATAAACCAACCTCTTTGAAGTCTTCCCATAATCTGTCAAAGAGTGTGAAGTTCTGAGACCAAAAAGTTGGAGAAACACTGCAATACAGGAACAAAGCACACTCAGGAAGCTGTTAGCAACAGAGACGGTGTAGATGACAATGGCAACTAAGATGTGAGGTTTGCACCCCTTTTGGTAGGAACAGCCTTTCATGGGAAGGAAACCGCGTGGATAAGAGGAGGGAAAACGACCGAGAATGGTGGTGGCTAGGGGCCACCTGGGCAAAGGCGCTCAGGGAGTGAGCCGGCTGAAAGCACTGGATAGGCAGGCCGATTTCTCTGCAAGGACACACACCTCCTTCCCTCTCACACTAATTCCAGAGAGGTCGTAACTTCTCTTGCAGGTCAGCGACCTAATGAAAGCCAGGATGACATAACGTGGACCAGACAGAAAAAAAGGCCTGTCTCTCCGAATTATAACATTTAAAACTCTGTCCAGTTTGTAACGACTGTACAGTACAGCGGACAAGTTAAAACATCTGCTTCCTGATTTAGGCGGGGTGAAGGAGAGGGGAAAGCGACCCAAGGCAGGAAAAGGCGGGAAAATAAAGCCTTAAAGAAAGAAAGAGCGGGCTGCGGGCAAAGGGGGAGGTAGCTCAAGAAGCCAATGAATGAGACCGAGGCTGCGGCACGTACTCCGGCCGCCCGTGTGCGCAGGCGCACGCCTGTAATCTCGCGGGAAAGAACCGTTGCAGGTCCCGGCGTGGAGCCCAGGTAGGAGGGGAGGGGGTGGGGGAGCAGGAGTGAAGTCTCGCGAGAAGAGGCGGGCGCTGTAGCGGAGCCCTCTGGCTGTGTGTGTGTGTCTGAGGAGGATCCGGCGCCGAAGCTGCGGACGGTTTGCTGAGCCCGTTAGTGTCCCTGCGGAGACTCAACGCCGGCGTCATGTCCCGGTACCTGCGCCCCCCCAACACGTCTCTCTTCGTGAGGAACGTGGCCGACGATACCAGGTATGTAGAGGGGAGGCCGCAGGCGGTCGGGGAAGACCGGTACGGCGACGCGTAGGGCCTGGGTCGGGGGGAGGGGAAGGGGTGAAGATGGCGGGTACCGCGCGGGCTTTCGGGCCTCAACTAGGCCGCGCCGCCGGCTCAACCGCCGCGTGGGAGCGAGGGCGGCGGCCGCTGGTCCTCCCAGGCGGTCGCGGGAGCGCGGCCCGCGTGGCGCGGGTTTCGGCCCCCTCCCCCTCCGCAGATGCGGGGGGAGCCTTCCTCCCCGCTTCCTCTCTTCGGTTCCAGTGTCGGGTCTCCGCCGATCGTCAGCCCCCCATTGATTTGAAGTTAACGTTCTTTGGGGTGCACGCCCCCTCGGCCCACAAGTTTTTTTTTTTTAGTTAAAATTTCTTTGCAGTAAAATAACGGGATCGGGGCGGGGGGGAGTGTGGCGTAGCATTTGCTACCCTTTTTGCTGTGTTATATTTGCCTCTCTTTTTTTTTCTTTTGGTGTTGGAGATGTTTGGAGAAAAGGGATGTTGAGATTAGAGATAAAAAAAAATTCTCCCAGTGAGACGGTACGAAGTAATCCTTCCCCTTTTCCGGGAAATGCCTATCACCCTTTGAAAACGGAGGTTTAGGAAGCTTCTACCATTAGGGCGTTGATAGCTAAATTGGATTAATCTGGACCGTCCCTTTGTTCTCGCCAATTCCCTTAATTTCTTGGAGTTGCGGTCAGAATTTTTTGGAAGAGATGTTACCAGATTTACGGTTTCACAAATAATCACTCTATACACACACACACCATTTTGGTAGCCTTGTGTGATTTTGGTCTTAACTTTTAAGTAGGGAAAGTAAGCAATAGTAATTACTCTAGCTTCTAGGAAAATTTTCCCTTTATGTCATATTGACATTTATTGAGAAATTTTCTATATTTGTCTTTTTATTTTTCAACCTGTATTTACCTATTATTAAGTGTGTAATCCTGTCGCTAAAATTTGGGGCTAAAAAAAGTGCTTGATATTTTTCAGAATACTAGAGTTGCTTTAATTTTTTTTTTTAATTAACAATACTTATATACAATTTAATATTAACTATCCTTTTTATGAGAAGTTATGAAGGCTGTAGGTAAAAGCAGTGAAGATTAAGTTGTAATCAGCTTTCCTTAAATGTCTTGTTTTCCTGTTGATGTAAAATACTAGTAGGTTTTATTACCTGCTCCTTTATTATGTTCCAAAATCATGGATTCTGGCTGTCCTTTCTCAAAAAGATACATGTTGTATATTTTTACAGTTGGCTGTCCCTGTTTGTTTCAGGTCACCCAGGAACATAGCACAGTCCCTTTCATTATTTAAAATAGTGCAGTAAGAAACCTATTTCTTACAAAGAAACTGTTAAAAGAGTGAACATAAAAATTTGGCGTGTTTTTATGATGTTTTAGGTCTGAAGATTTACGTCGGGAATTTGGTCGTTATGGTCCTATAGTTGATGTGTATGTTCCACTTGATTTCTACACTCGCCGTCCAAGAGGATTTGCATATGTTCAATATCCTTTCTTCAGATGGCTGATTAGTGAGGGGTGTTGAAGTTTGAAATTCAAGTTTTTGTAAGAGGTAACATCTAAAAAGTAGTTTTTTTGGTGTTTTTTTTTTCTGGTCCTCTAATGTTTTGTCTTCAATTTTTTTCTAAATTAATTCTGACTCACATTGTTCTTACTATTTCTTAAAGTTAATCCAAAAAGAGTAAAATATTTAAATTCCCATTCATGCTGCTGAAACTCAAATCAATTATAATATGTGATTTAAATTTGAATACACTCTACCACCTCTAATGTAACTCAAATTAAAGGTTAATATGTTCTTGTGCTTAGCAATTAAAGTTTGGTGTTCTTGTTTGTTAATTTGAATCACTTGATCAAAAACAAATTGTATAATAACAATGAGGTAAGCTTCTTTAATATTGTCCCCTAATTTGCTGTCCTCTGTTGTTACCTCAGAGAATGTAAAGCTGTACAGTTAATGGCGACCCCAAAGAGAAAGCATGAAAGAACCTTTAGAGTAGAGTTCAACACTTAAGGCAAGTAGACAAGCCAAAGACCTCTTAAGGATCAGGCTTGAAGAGAAGGGAGAGTTTGGGAAAAGAAAATATAAAGAAAAGCTGGAAGAAGGACAAGCCTAATGGGAGACAAAGCCTCGCTTTATCTACAAAAGGGGGAAAAGGTTGTTTTTCAAAGTTAAAGATAAAGCCATCTGTCATATTTGGCCAAGCATCTCATGACAAGTCCTTCTGACAAGCACTTAAAGAGTTAAAGGTCAAGATGAAGTTGAATGATGGCCAAGATTAAAGGAGTCATACCTGATGTATCCTACAGAATAACTATTTTCCTTGTTTTT
Organism: Cephalophus harveyi; assembly: GCA_006410635.1. Classification (NCBI taxonomy): domain Eukaryota; kingdom Metazoa; phylum Chordata; class Mammalia; order Artiodactyla; family Bovidae; genus Cephalophus; species Cephalophus harveyi. The sequence continues at coordinate 26,159 of SJYT01043352.1, forward strand.
TTTTTTTCTTTTTTTCTTTTTCTTTTTTTTTTCCTAATGTTTTGTAAGCAGTTAATTTCCAAAATTTTTCCGGTTTGGTCTAGGGACAAAACCTGTAACTTGATTTTGTGAGCTTTTGATGTTGTGATGTGGTCTTGTATAAATGCACTCTCTCTTAGCTTGTCAAGTTAAAGTGTACCAGGATGTAATGTTGTTAAGCTTAAATCAGCATATTTCTGTTTTGGACCAGGTGGTCAGGTGCCATAGGGTGGCAGGCAGGGTCTTGGAGTATCCTGAGGTTCTGGAGTCAAACCAACTCCACAGAGGCATGCTGAAAGGGGACACAGGTGCATGCACTGGGGATTACTTAGAAACTGTTCTGGTGGTCTTAGAAGGTCATATCCACTAGGGATACTATCTGTTTATAGGTTTTTAAAGGGAATGCTAGTGGCACACACATTCTTTTAATATCTGAAGCTTAGTTCTGTGAAACCTGGTGGCCCTGAATGCTTTAGCACATACGATCAGTTGTCCCAGAATGGCTGCAGAAGGCCTTATCCTTGCTATAAGCACTAATTAGGATCTATGGGAAATTGTTCCCTGGCCCAGAGTCTCGGATGACATTTCCTTCTGTGAGATCTTGTGACAGCAAAAGTTTGGGCTGTATACTTAAATTCTTACTGTTCACATTCAGCGGATCTCTGGAAACTTAGCAGAGTTCTAGAGAGACTTAGGGGAAATGCACAAAGCTGCGACTCCTGCAGGGCCCCTGCTCAAGGACAGTTGTGAGAATTGGTTGCAAAGCTCTGTTACAGACAGGATAAGAGCTATATCTGACTTGTTTTTTGTTTGTTTGTTTGAAGTAGCAGTGTATTCTGGCTTAGAGTATTGACCTGATTTTACCTGGTTTGGGGGTGGCCTGGGAACCAGGATCAGCAGTTTGACTTAGGAGTATGTGATACTTGAGCCAGAGAAGAGTTATTATTCAAAGGAACCTCAAGGCTATTTTTATAGATATATAATCTTTCTGTGGTCTTAAAATAGTTAAAAAGAAATGGGTATCAGGATTTTGCGAAAACCTTGAGTATAAATTTCTCCATAACTGGCATCAGAATATTTGACTGCCTTTGTGTCGTTCTCTTTTATCTGACCCCATTCCCAACTAACCATCTCTTAACAGGTAAGGTAGAGCCTTACCATGGTTCATCCAACCCAGGATTCTGTTTTTGAGGATAGCCTCAGATGGTGATTGGCTCTCATTAATAATTTTTATGCTTCATGGTCTAAATCCTTTATTTTGTCTCAAAGTAGTATACCATTAAATGAACTTGTTCATTTCAATTATTTTAGAGCCCAGCTGCATTAACCTGGAGGAGTGTTTGGTTATAGTATTCCAGGCTGTAAACTCCCCATCAACCTTTATCTTTTCATGATGTAAGACTTGAGAAAACCTTTCCTTCACTACACAGAATAGCCTCAGGAAAAGAGAACTGGGACCCTGCTGTGAGACAGACCTTTTAGTCTCTGGAATAAGAGAATATTAATATCAGTCTTAAAGGGACTATATCACTTTGGGATGTTTTTATTCAGCACTTAAGATCTGAACTCCTCTCAAATTTAAGAAATAGAAATGGACAAGTTAGAACCGTGAATTTTAGTACAGAATGAAAATCTCCACGCAGACCTAGCCTAGGTCCACTTCAGAATCTTTCCTGTTAAACACTGTTTTGAATATGTGCTTGGCTTCTATTAGAATGGTGGTTTTAGGAAAGGAACTAAATTTGGCCAGAAGAATTTTGTAAAGCTTACATTGACTGGGGAGAACAAGGCAACCTGGCCTCTCAGATCAAAAGCTGGGTACCAACAATGGCACCCTACTCCAGCACTCTTGCCTGGAACATCCCATGGACGGAGGAGCCTGGTGGACTGCAGTCCATGGGATCACTGAGGGTCGGACACGACTGAGCGACTTCACTTTCACTTTCCACTTTCATGCATTGGAGAAGGAAATGGCAACTCACTCCAGTGTTCTTGCCTGGAGAATCCCAGGGACAGGGGGGCCTGATGGGCTGCCATCTGTGGGGTCACACAGAGTTGGACACGACTGAAGTGACTTAGCAGTAGCAGTAGCAGCAATTCCTGCTTTGGGCTTAAAAGTATTATCTTGAAATTCTCAAATTGAAAACCAGTCCCAAACCCATTTCCTCATGGGAAGCTTTATGCTTAGTGTCATGGTTAGGGCTTTCTAGCCCAGGAATCTTTAGAAATGGTCTGTAATTTCTTGAAAGCATGCTTTTATAGTCTGTGCATGGATGTAATATGCTTCTGGTATAGTGATGTCTTTAGTATTGCTTAATTCTGTCCTTGATAACTGCAAGTGGCTATCATATCAGTCTTCTCAGTGTGGTATATAGTAAGACAGCTATGTGAAATAATCGGTTAGATATGTCTGAAAAAATAGCAAGATTAATTTGAGGTTAATGCTTTCATTTCTTGTATATTCCGCTTGCTTACACAAGAACTATTGGCATTTTTTTTTTTCATTTGAAACAAAAATACGAAAAACAGTTTTGGTTTTAAGAAATTTTTGTTTTGGCATACAACATAAAATTGGCGATTGTTTTTCTATTTTGTCTTTTTCTGTATAATTCTTAAAACAGGAAAATCCTGATGGGAATTACTTGGTAGTTCAGCTATAACAGACTTTATATCAATTATAAATTTATAATATGTATTCACTGTGTTTTCAACCACAAGTGCTTTAATACTGTGAAGTGTTTATAGCTGAATCAACCAACTAGTTAGTGGGATCTTGATTTTCTAGAATAATGTTGAGAGATTGCAAATTGTTCCAGACTTACCAACTGAACTCATTCATTATCAAAGTTTGCAAAACTTCCCAAGCCCCTTAACATTTAGCACATTTGAGGATGTTCGTGATGCCGAAGATGCTTTACATAATTTGGACAGAAAGTGGATTTGTGGACGCCAAATTGAAATACAGTTTGCACAGGGGGATCGAAAGAGTAAGTATAAGGACTCTTATGTCTAATACATGTAAAATACATCATATTTAGACACTGTTTTGAGAATGCTTCTTGGAAATATTTGTGCAATATGTCTATCTGTTCAAAACCGAAAACGATAGTTTGGGGGAATTCTTTGCAGAATTTCAAGGTAGATATAAGGATTTAGAATACATTGATCAGAATCCCTGAAGTATGTTTGGACACTAAGAAAGTGGATCATTATTATCAGTTAGGGCATGTTTAATATACTGATTGTGTGATCAAAAGGAATAAAATTTGTAAAGTTTTGGTTCTCTTGAGCCGTTTCCCTTCCTTATAAAGATCATCATTGTATATTGAGTAATTATGTAGGTGCCTGGCTGTAGAAGTTGACAGACTGAGAAAGAGTATATAGATTAAACCTAGGATAGAAGCTATTATTAGTACTTGATTTTTGTTAATGCAGGCATACACCAGGTGTTGGCTGCATGCTAATAAGGCAGAAGTACAGGCTTTGCAGTCAAATGGACCTGGGTTTAAATTCTGGCTTAACCTTTATGTTACCTTAAGCAAGATAGTAAAAGATAGAGATTAAAATAGTTACTGAAGAGAGGAGGATCACTTAGGTAGATAAAAGCTATTGGTAATTCTCTAGTTCTTGGGTTGGATGATAGGTTCCTGGGTAGTCACTGTATTATTTATACCTTCATAAACACATACATAAAGTATACATAAGTCTGCTTCATAGGATCAAATGAGATTAATGAAAGGATTGAGGCCTGTCCAAGGATATGAGTATGTCTAAGGCATTCAGCTTCCCTCATAGCTCAGTTGGTAAAGAATCTACCTGCCGTGCCGGAGACTTGGGTTCGATTCCTGGGTCAGGAAGATCCCCTGGAGAAGGAAATGGCAACCCACTGCAGTATTCTTGCATGGAGCATGGGCAGAGGAGCCTGGCAGGCTCCAGTCCATGGGGTCACAAGAGTCGGACATGATTTAGTGACTAAACCACCACCAAGGCACTCAGCAAGTGTTAGTTTTCTTTGTCATGGTTTCTCAGAACTGTATAACTAAATGTATGTTGTTGCATTTTGACACTACATATTGTTCATAGGCCACCATTAAGTATTTTGTCATTGTTAATTGTGTTCCAGATGAATGGAAACTATGGTGAGATTGTTCCAAATTAGCATGTGGTTCAAAAGTCATTTGTGTTTTAATTTGGAATTTTAAAAATATTTTCCTGATTTTAAAGTAGTTGGCTTATTTTGGACAACAAACTAGATGTGAGAGGTCTTTGGGGGAAAAAAATTGAGATATTTGAGAGTATCATTTTTAACATAAAACCATCTCCTAATAGCCATGCTTGAAAATAAATACCTTTTCCAAGATATTCAGTTAGCCTTGACACAGATTTGGGGGCAAAAGGGGAAGTGATACAGGAAATTTTCCTATAATTTGAAGGCTTAAATACTGTATTTTTAATGTTTGTAAATATTTCCCTTCTCTGTTTCACAGCTCCAAATCAGATGAAAGCCAAGGAAGGGAGGAATGTGTATAGTTCTTCACGCTATGATGATTATGACAGATACAGACGTTCTAGAAGCCGAAGTTATGACAGAAGAAGATCAAGAAGTCGGTCCTTCGATTACAACTATAGAAGATCTTATAGTCCTAGAAAGTAAGTGATGTGTACCACAATGATCTGTTAGAAAAACTTTGTTAGTCTTTAATTTTTTTTAATCTTTTTGTATACTTTTTAATTATGTATATTGTATGCTTCATTGAGACTTAAAATATTTTTACTACTTTATTTTTAAAAGTTTTATGGTTCACTTTTTAAATTAGAAACTTACAAATAGACATGTGTCACTGTTTGCTTTTTCTGATGTACTTTTTAGCAGTAGACCGACTGGAAGACCACGGCGTAGCAGAAGCCATTCCGACAATGATAGGTAAATAACTTTGCTTTGAAAAAGACTTTATACATTTTTCAATTTCAGAGTGAACTTTTGCTCTAAAAACAAATTTGATTAATATAGAATCTAATTTTTACTCTAATTGTATTTCTCCTCTGTTTTGAAAGATTCAAACACCGAAATCGATCTTTTTCAAGATCTAAATCCAATTCAAGATCACGGTCCAAGTCCCAGTCCAAGAAAGAAATGAAGGCTAAATCACGTTCTAGGTCTGCATCTCACACCAAAACTAGAGGCACCTCTAAAACAGATTCCAAAACACATTATAAGTCTGGCTCAAGATATGAAAAGGAATCAAGGAAAAAAGAACCACCTAGATCCAAATCTCAGTCAAGATCACAGTCTAGGTCTAGGTCAAAATCTAGGTCAAGGTCTTGGACTAGTCCTAAGTCCAGTGGCCACTGATAGTATAAACCATGATATTTTTAGGCATGTATCATTCATTTACTCATAGTTTGGTTTACTTAAATTATCAGGAATACAATGTTGCAATGATGCTTAAAAAACACTTGTCAGTTTTCCCTGTACCAGGCAATGGTTATAATTAAAATGATATGCTGTTGAGAAGCCACTCTTAAGAGTCCAGTTTGTTTAATGTTATGGGCAGCTACCAATTCGTGGTGTCTCTGTATATTTTTGTAAAGATTCTCATTTTTTATGCTTGAAGTATTGGTGAAAAGATGTTGGTTGACCATAATTTGCAACATTGTCTTATTAAAAATAAACTTTCATATCCATACTTGGTAGAACTGTTAACCTAGAAATGTAGCTTGATAATAAGATAGAATGATAAAAAAGTGAAGTTGTAGCCACAGTACAACACTGACCGACCAGACACATTTAGGTTCAGGGTGGACCTGTTTGTCTTGTCAAGATGTCTAGGCCCGTGATGATAATTTATGGCACAGTGTGGAATAGTTCTTTTGTTAACCCCCACTGTCTTGGAAAATGACAAGTGGGTTAAGTAGCATTTTCAGGCAGATTGTTTGATTGAAACAAGGAGCCTTCACTTTCCTGGTTTCTATAAAGATTTGGAACCATACAAACGTCGGAAAAACTCACCTTAAAACTTGGGCAGGTTGATGATGGCAGAAATAATTTTAAGGGGAAAAGAATGCTCTTATGTAGTTACTCTCAACTTTAAGGAGCGTTGTTGACCATAATACTGCATAATTTTCTTACTGCTGTTAAAAGCAAGTAAAGCGTTTCAAAGGAGGTTTTGTTTGTGAGTGTGCATAGTGTAAGAGGACTGAATTTTGATGCTTAAAGCACTTGGTGTGTGCATTTGTATCAGAATGTGCCCATCTCTTTATGAAGGAAGCTTGTTCTTCACACCTCAGTTTATTTAACGTGAGGCAAGTTAAAAAACAACACTCCCATTCTAAGTGATTCTCTGGTGCCATGAGATTTAAAATAACTTTGGAAAAAATTAATTTTAAGAAAGTCACATCTCTTTGAGTTTTTGATTGATTATCAGTGTAGTACCTGATGAAAATAAGAGAATAATGCCCTACTCTTTATAAAAATTTCTAACATCTCTCTGTGAGATCATGTGGGGGCAATAAAAAGTGACTTGATATGTCCAGTCTCATTTCAGAGTAAAAGCATCTTTAAAATTTTAGATTGCTTGCTTACAGGCATAAGTAAGAAATGTTGTGGGGAATCTATCCCTTTTAGAGGATTACTTTTTTCAGTTTTGGTTTTAGAGATCTAGGCCTTGCCTGTAAAGAACAAAAGGTGGTTTTTAAATACTGTTTGTGGAATGTGTTTAAAGGATTGATTCTAGAACCTTTGTATATTTGATAGTATTTCTAACTCATTTCTTTACTGTTTGCAGTTAATGTTCATGTTCTGCTATGCAATCATTTATGTGCACGTTTCTTTAATTTTTCTAGATTTTCCTGGATGTATAGTTTAAACAAAAAGTCTATTTAAAACTGTAGCAGTAGTTCGCAGTTCTAGCAAAGAGGAAAGTTGTGGGGTTAAACTTTGTATTTTCTTTCTTATAGAAGCTTCTAAAAAGGTATTTTTATATGTTCTTTTTAACAAATATTGTGTACAACCTTTAAAACATCAATGTTTGGATCAAAACAAGACCCAGCTTATTTTCTGCTTGCTGTAAATTAAGCAAACATGCTATAATAAAAACAAAATGAAGGAAATAATGATTAACTGGAATTATTATAGTTTTGAATGAGATTCTAAAATAACAGTGGAAACAATTCTTTGTAGATTTAGGAGTATTTTAAATCAGTGTCGCACTAGGCACAACTTTTACTTTGGAAATGATAGAACTTGCCAGAAAGGTACATCTTTTACATAGTACTTAAAATTTCCTATGTAATTTCAAAAGTTGTTTCATGATTGCATATTAAACCCCTTGGGTTAAATAACTTAGGTTACTTGTATTAAGATATGCATTAAAACAAAATGTGAGTCAGATTTTTAAGTTTATATTTTCACTATTAGATGGACCAATAATTATACTCGTCCCCATCCTAAACAAGATGGATTGGGCTTTATCTTTAAGGCATGATTTAAAATATTTTTGCGTTGAGTGTTGGTGAGCACTTAATGTTAAGTGATACTCACTGTGGGAAACTGGTTTAGGTGTTTTGTGGTCTGAGTTCTAGCTTTATAATGAAAACAAGTATAGGTGATATTATGATGTGCCAGACACTGTTCTAAAGTTTTATGTATTAATTCATTTACTCATCATGAACCCTGTAAGAAAGATACTTTTATTTTCTCCATGTCACAGATGACAAACTGAGGCACAAAGAAAAAGCTATAAAAGGCAGATCCAGGATTTGAGCTCAGGCCTGATCCTTAGATGAGTTGTTTTTTGTTTTTTTTTTTAGTGGACTATAAATAGAGTAGATTGAGGAAATAACCCATTGAAATTGTTCTCAGTCCATATATAATTAGAAGGCCTGATGTTTTCAGTTTTTTTATGTGTCACTTATTTTTAGACTTTCTTGAGAACTTTGTTATTTCTAAAGTGACATATTTAACATGGCTTCAAAGGGACTATTTTATAGTTGAACCCACAACAGGGATCCTACTGATGCTTGAGGATCCTTATAGAGGGCTTTAATGTTGGGTTACATAGTTGCATAATTATTGAGTATGTACTGTGTGTCTGGCACAACCCGTTATTGGAGTAGAACATATCAAGACTCAAGTGAGAGCTGACAGTTCACCTCTCTTTTTACTTAAGATCTCGCTGCTTTTTTTTTTTTTTGAAGCCAAGTAAACAAGAAGAATAATGACAGATAATGCTTAAGGAAAGGTGCTACATAGAGTATGAGCTCTTAAGTTACAACCCAGGAAAAAGACCTGGGAACTATTATTCTCTTGAAAATTTGGCCCTGTAAGCTGCTACATCCAGTTCAACTAACAAAATCCTGTATACCACAGAGAAGAATAAAGAAAAATCAAACTGACAAACATCCTTCTTTTATTTAAGACCAAACTGCAGCTGGAATACCCAGTACAGTTCTGCTTACTACACTTCAAGAAAGATCTGAGAAAGCGGAAAAAGAACCAAAGAAGGGCAGTTCAAGCGACCAAAGGGTGGGTGGAAGGTGCTGCAGTATGAATACTGTACGAATATTTTGACTCTGGTCTGAAAAGATAAAAGAATGTTATGGAAACTACATGGAATATTTGAAGTCCCTTCAAGTTTGAAAGTAAGCATTTTAGGACAAATAAAAGGAAATTCAACTTTGTACTTGTGGAAACTAATCCCTAAATCTGAATAGGTTTATACTGATTCATGGGTAACAGGTCCATGTTAAATTATTGGAAACTAGGATGTCTGAATATCAAGGAAGACAGCCATAGTCTCTTACAGTGCCTCTATTGGTCTGTCTCAAAGTGAATTGGGTGAGAAAAGGTATGGTCCAATACAAACTTGGTTATCTCTTAAAGTCAGTTCTATTTTTGCTATTGGGAAATCTTGCCTTTGTTTATTATTCCAGTGCCAGTGTTTTCTGCTAATGCTTTGCTTTGTTGGCATCTGAGTTTCCTTACTTGTATGCCATATGTGGTTTACATCTTCCTTAAACCTACGCTCCCTTGTAAATTCCAATTATGATACTTGACATCCAGCTAAGAGGGTCCATCTCTTCTCACCTCTTTCCTAGTCAGTATATACAGCAAACATTTATTGAGCCCTTATTATACCCCAAAAAATGTACTGGGTAATTGGGGAGAAAAACAGAAAAAACTCACTTATTCAATAAATGTCTACTGAGCACAATCTAGTGAATCATAACAGTGTGGCCTCATTGTCTTGTTTGAGGTGTATTATCACAATATTTTACACCATTTATATCCTATGTAATTATAAAATCCGATATACTATCAAAAAAGCAATTTTGTGGTTATTTGCCATTTAAAAATATCCAGTATTTGTTCGCATCCCATTAATACAAATAATGAAAAAATGATTTGTTTTAATCTGTAATAAACTGATTTATTGTGCAGTGACTGTAATATACTAGAGTTATATTTAATTGTTAACTCTGCCTCCTCAAACACATATTAGGCAACAATCCCCAAAATAAGTATTTAACTTTGCATCAGATGTAAAGGAGACTCTGGGTGCTATAATTAAGATTATTTTGAGGCAGACAGAGAGCTGTTAATTCCCAACTGATTTAGTATGTTCTGTAATTGAGAAAATGTTCACCAAATTATACTTTTTAGTGATTTACATGTACATTTTATAGGGGACATGTTCTGTGTATAGTGAATAAATAACTTTTGTAGTCACAAAATGTTTTGGATTCCTTAGTTCCTCATTAGGATGTGCAGTTTACCTATACATTGATTTCTTCACTTGCATATTATATTTTTGTCTTATTTCTGCTGCATTTAAAACTTTTTATCTAAAGTTATTCACCTAAAAATACAGAAGTGTTTAAGCCTTTATAAAGATTTTGAAAATATAGCAGAATACATCTAAGGGAGATGTGAAATGGAGGTATTTTTACCCCTGCTTCATTTTTTAATATTTCAAACTTGCACAAGACCACACAGCAAGTAAGTGGCAGATACTAGTTAGTGTCCATGGTTTTTCATTTGGTTCATCTTTTTAAATCAAATAGGTAAATTTAATAACTTATACAATTAATACAATGGAATCTAGAATTCACTTGCAAGATTTAATAGATTTATGAAGATAATTACAGAGGTTTTTTTTTTAACTTTCTTGGATGAAAAAGAGGTTAAATGTAATCCAAGATCAGCTGTTGACAGCAGCTGTCACTCACTTTCCAATCTAGCTTTTCAAATTTCGATCACATTGTATTGCATTTTGAACATTCTTGTTTACAAAATCCTGAGATATTTTGAAGTGGGGAGGCTGTGAACTTGAACAGCACAGTAGTAGCTCAGAAGTAACAGTGTTCAACTAAGAAGTCTGTCAAAGCTTTTTACACCTGGAATCCCAGGTGTAACTGTCCTCATTGATAAATGAAGTCAGCAACCTATTCACAACTACTGTTATCTATCTGTAAAACATAGCTAGCTGCTATGGAAAAGGTTCCTTTTGGGTTTTCCCTTTGTCCCTCCTTTAGCAGTGTTGGTTATGTTCATTGTGTTGTTCCTCTGTATTCCTAACAGTTGTTTCACCCTTATGTTAAAGGTGGGATTCTTTTCATATTTGGCCTAAAAAGCAAGGTGTGTAAATTGATTTTATTGATAATTGACAGAGTAGTTTGTAAAGAAGTAAAAGGCCTTTTTGTGTCTAGTTTTTTGTAGAGCACATCTCTGAATGCTAGATAATGAAATAAAACTGGTCAAGGATCCAAAAAATCTTGAATTTTTTTTTTTTTTTTAGGTTTAGCTCTGCCTGACAGATTTGTGACTGGGTAGGCTTTCCTCATTTGTGTAAGAGGTTAAAGATGTACTTTATCCCACTTATTTTATCAAGTAATTGCCTATGAGAATACAGTTAAAGAAACACTTACCCAAAACCCTTTGGTTTTTTCCACCTAGTGCTTGCTTCTGGGATGAAGAGAACTTAAGTGTAAAGATAGGTTATAGACTGAAGATTCTATCGAACTGTATATGCTGCCATTAGAGATGACATTTAAATTAGAACACTGACAAGGCTCATGCTTTTGCCTCCAAGATGAGTTCCAAACTTGGGTTCTAAGAACAATTTGGGAAATTGATGTCAACATACTTCTTGTAGGCTAACCATAACTTTTTATCTAAAGGTATAAAGTTACCCTTAGCTATTAAAAATTTTTGTAGTGAAGAACATTTTTTACCACGAGTCAATTCCAAGCCAAAAAATATAGAATATATATTTGTATGGATACATCAAACCCCAACTTAATGCCTGGGGTAAGGACTGTTCAGTCCAGTGGTTTTCAGCAGGGCACAAAAGAGCACTTGGCAGTTGTTTGCATTATTGCTCATGGAAATTACACTGGGACACAGGAGAAGGGTGACGACTCAGAAGAGTGCGTGAGAAAACAGCCTGGCCCTGGGCATTGCAGCCTGCTTAGTGTGGAACTTAGAACTACTTTAAGCTACCCTGTCTTTTGCAGTGCATTAGAAAGCTGGTTATAGTTCTTTTTCCCCCCAAGGTCCTCTTGTGAAAACTATATATGCTAACAAATAGGTAACACAAATGTTCCTGTCAATTTGAATAATTCTAATTTTTTTTTTTTCTACAAACCTAAGCCATCTTAGGCAATTAAACCTGCTTTGAGGTGAAGTCGCTCAGTCGTGTCCGACTCTGCGACCCAGTGGACTGTAACCTACTAGGCTCCTCTGTCCATGGGATTCTCCAGGCAAGAATACTGGAGTGGATTGCCATTTCCNTTGAATAATTCTAATTTTTTTTTTTTCTACAAACCTAAGCCATCTTAGGCAATTAAACCTGCTTTGAGGTGAAGTCGCTCAGTCGTGTCCGACTCTGCGACCCAGTGGACTGTAACCTACTAGGCTCCTCTGTCCATGGGATTCTCCAGGCAAGAATACTGGAGTGGATTGCCATTTCCTTCTCCAGGGGATCTTCCCGACCCAATTACTGAGTATGAAATAAATTCAAAAGCTTTAAGTTCCTGAAATATCCTATGGCCTTTTACTGTTAGCCCTGCTGTAAAGAGGAAGTCATTTGCCTTTTTAATGTATAGTTGCTAATCCAAAAGTCTTTGTCATCAAATGGGTTGCTTCTTAAAAACCAATGGTTCTATTCTATTTCAGTGGGGTTAATGATGCAAATAGGTAGTCATAACAACTTCTATACAATAAACACAAGAGTGGGGAAGAAACAACTTTATTTCTTAATTTCATGCTTCGAATTCATGTATGTACATTAAGTACTATATAAAACTTGTTTTTAGGATATCATCATTTGACTTGGACAATACTATCTCACCTCAATTTATTTGGAGAAACAATTTAGCCATTCTGCTTTAAAGTATTAAAAAAGCTGCCAAATTAGAAAATAGACCCCCTCCCCATACACACACTTTACTTTTACTACTGGGATGGCTGTTTTAATTAGCATGTTTAAAGTAAGCAAAACATGTTATCAAGGTATTATGCAAGAAATTACATCTTTTGCAATAAGTTGGTCCCCTGGGTTGCACCTGTTGACAATGAAAAAAAAATACACTGACGTTGTACACTATACTCATAGGTTACACAAGTTGTTGAAAGCCAAAAGCAATCTTTAAGGTTGGAGGGACTGCTTAATAGTTAATCTTTGGGTTTAAGGAAAAAAAATAACCCCATACTGCATTTCACATCTCAAAAATAGCAAGTGTTTTTTTTTAGCAGCTTAAAACCTTTTCAGTTATATAAAACTTCTTACACTAGGATTTACGTTGAAATATAGTTTACAGCAAGATCAATTATAACATACATACACTGGCACTTCAGCACAAGGGCAAAATTTAAAAACAGGTTTGTTTGTGGGGTGTTTCTTGACCTTTAAAATTAGGCCATAGTATAAGAGTCCATGTCTTACATTCAGCAAATTCGTACTAAAATATTCTATTTTTGTAGGATAAATGCCAACAAAACTTTACATATGCTACAATTTTATTACATATATTTACATGGCTCTTTCCTAGGTATGCAGAACTTTCACATTATACAGCTCTCAACTTTAAAAAACCTTTGCAGGGATGGTTTAAAGCCATATCACTGTCAGAATAGCTTGTGCAGTGCCATCATGCAAAATGTATTTTGAAAGCTACTCTGAACACCAAATACTGTTTCTATAAAAAATGGTTTTGGTGCATCTGTTGGCAGACACTATCCACTGCACCTAACAGGGCCAATGGGGTACACTTGTTTCATTCTAAATAGCCCCTAGTGCCCTTTCCACATTCACCACCACACAGTTCATTAAAACACTATTCTCTAAAAAAAAAATTCACATTTTCTTTAGGCAGTGCATCAGGCTGTCATACTACTGTTAAGGTGTACTGATTCAGGTGTCTCTAAGACAATAACGTCTCAAAGATTCAAATAGTTTTCAACCCCTGTATGTCTTTAACTGGATGCTTATAATCAGATTTACCATATCTTAACAAGTCAATCTGCTGACCCATGAAATGATAATCTCCAGTATTTTCCCCCAACAAGCAATATAAAAAAGTTGATTCCTTTACCATTCCCCAAATCTAAACTTGAATGGTTTCACTTGTATAGTTACTCAATTGAGAATACTAGTGAAAAGATCAAATACAATTATCCATAATTCAGTTATTTTATACTGGTTTCTACCATCACAGTGCACATAAAACAAGATAAAGTCTAATTATATTTTCTATGTTAATCAGTTTTACAGATTAATTCCCTAGTGAATTTGGTCTGAAACAATTGCCAGTTATCCCTAAATATGACTAAGTTTAAATGTTAGTACTTTATCTCATTTTATACCTGTACTTTAAGTAAGGTTTTAAGTTGAAATGTCATNTATGTTAATCAGTTTTACAGATTAATTCCCTAGTGAATTTGGTCTGAAACAATTGCCAGTTATCCCTAAATATGACTAAGTTTAAATGTTAGTACTTTATCTCATTTTATACCTGTACTTTAAGTAAGGTTTTAAGTTGAAATGTCATTATTTCTTTATCAGAAGGATTAAAGGAGACAGGAACCCAGTGGCTTGGTGGTTTAGGAAGAACACTTGGTGATGGTGGCTCACTAAACTTGGCCCCGGCATAGTTCTGATTAGTTTGAGACTTAAAAAGTAAGGTGGGACTTGATAAGCTAGAGTTCCAGTTTTGATTGTTTGGAAAATTTTTGTTCTTCCCCCCATTTTGCATGGCCTGCCATGCAGCTGATGATGAATTATAAGTATGTCCTCTTTCCTTTTTCTTGTGAACAATCTTCATCTGGGAGTTCTGATCCTTGGTCTTCTGTCTACTAAGCTGTTGTTGGTTCTTACTAACATTTCTAGTTTGAGGGGCTGGAATGTTATACCTCTCTCCACCACCCATCTTCAGCTTCTTTGTCACCTGTGAGTGGAAACAAAATACTGAGTGAAATTCCACAAAGTAGTACAAAACTTCAGTGGCCCCAATTTAAGTTTGGGGCCAAACAACTCAAATATCTCGAAGACTCACATATGTGCTATTCAGCTGCTTTAGCTTTACTATACGTTCACACTTGTACAGCCTTTATTACCTTCCTAAGAAACAAGTGAGTCTACCAACAAATCTAAATAATACTGTATTTAAAAACAATTTGTTTAGGACGTGCCTGTGTGCATGCTCAGTCATATCCGACCTTTTGCAATCCCATGGGCTGTAGCCCGCCAGGCTCGTCGGTCCATGGAATTCTCCAGCAAAGAACACTGGAGTGGGTTTCCATTTCCTCCACCAGGGTATCTTCCTGACCCAGGGATCTAACCCGGGTCTCGTGCATTGGCAGGTGGATTCTTTATCATGGGAAGCTCTAGTTTAGAATGAGTGAGTGAGTGAATGAAGTCGCTCAGTCGTGTCTGACTGTGCGAACCCATGGACTGTAGCCTAACCAGGTTTCTCCATCCATGGGATTTGCCAGGCAAAGAATACTGGAGTGGGTTGCCATTTCCTTCTCCAGGAGATCTTCCCGACCCAGGGATTGAACCCAGGTCTCCAGCATTGTAGGCGGACGCTTTACCGTCTGAGCCACCAGGGAAGATCCTGGTTTAGAATGAGTCAACCGTANTCTGACTGTGCGAACCCATGGACTGTAGCCTAACCAGGTTTCTCCATCCATGGGATTTGCCAGGCAAAGAATACTGGAGTGGGTTGCCATTTCCTTCTCCAGGAGATCTTCCCGACCCAGGGATTGAACCCAGGTCTCCAGCATTGTAGGCGGACGCTTTACCGTCTGAGCCACCAGGGAAGATCCTGGTTTAGAATGAGTCAACCGTAAAATGTCTGCCCCATTACAAGCGTAAGTTTTTGGTACCTTTCAGTCTGCTTTTCCGATTGCAGGATTTCCACTACCTGTCCTCTTCCTTGCTGCCACGCCCAGGATAATAGATGTTGCTTTCTGACAGATCCTTTCCTTTGTCTCAATACAGAAGTTTTCATGGGCCGATCTGCTGAGTTCAGCCTAAGAGCTGAGGCCAACATCTGAGTCTCCTCAGCACACAAGTTTGAGAGAAGTCTTAGCTAGAAAAGCAACGATTTCTTCATTATTTCAATTAAAAAAACAGAGAAAGTGATCGTTTATATTACTCCAGAAAAAATTTAAAGACTGGCTATTTACTGAACAAAAAGGCAGAATATAATGTCTCACATGGATTTAGTGACCAAAATGTTGTCAAACCATGGAAACGTTAGCCTCTACAGTCATGCCAAGAAATGTGCTTACAATTTGCTTCCTAAAGAGACCGTGTTTTTAAAGTCCCACCAGAACTTTCCAATCTTTAGACACATCACGTATCTGTTTTAGCAGAGCCTCCTCTCCCAACATGTTTACGTCACGCAGCGCTTCCTTTGGTTATGAACTCTTGACTCCTCCCCGTTTTAAAATAAGTTTCACAAGCCATAACAAGCAGTTTCCCATCTTAAATACATAAAAACAATCACTTTTATAAACATTAAACATCTGCGATTCCACTTGATAGTCCAAGAAAAGTTACCAAGCAAGAAGCTCGTATCGAAAGGGTGAGAGGCCCTTCCAGACTGTTTCAACGCCCTGAAGAAATTAAGTTTCCAGACCCTGAGTCATTCCCAAAGCGAGCCCGGAAAGTTCGGGTCTTCCGCAACGGGGTTGGGCTTCCAAGTCGCTCCGCGTCCCTCGAGCGCGGCCCGGGAACCCGCTCCTCCGGGCCGCCCGCGCCCCCAGCCGCGGATCTCGCCGCCTTCCCCCAACAATAGGGAGCGCCGCCGCCAACATGGCCGCCCCCGGCCGCCGCCGCCACTCACCGACTTCACGCCCGGGACCACGGCGGCGGCGGCCTCCGCTCGGCTTCGAAGCCCCCTCCCCTTCCAGGGAGAGACGAGGCACGGAACGGGCGAAGCCCACGAGCACGGACGAGCGAGCCGCTGGCCACCTCAACGTCTCACCCGACCTCCTCCTCCTGTCTCTACCGACAAAATGGAGGCGGCGGCGAGCGCTGAAGCGGGGCCGGGAGGCGCTGCGGCCAATCAAAACACGCTTTCGCGCGACCCGGCCAATGATACGCGGGCCACCGCCTGTTGCTGGGGCCCGACGGGGCCGAGGGNCTCCTCCTGTCTCTACCGACAAAATGGAGGCGGCGGCGAGCGCTGAAGCGGGGCCGGGAGGCGCTGCGGCCAATCAAAACACGCTTTCGCGCGACCCGGCCAATGATACGCGGGCCACCGCCTGTTGCTGGGGCCCGACGGGGCCGAGGGAGAGGAGTTGGCTGTGGCCGTAGGTTTGAAATCCTCCCTGAGAGGAGCATGTCGGGAATAACCGCCGCGGTCCCGGTGGCCGGCCCTCTGCGGGGGCCCGGCCGACACTGTCCTCTGCCGGGAGGCGCCGCCCGGCCAGGCTCGGTGCCCCCGGACGCAGGCCGCGCCGACCCCTCACGGCGACTCCCAGCCGCGCGCGTCCGGCGCCGGGGCGGGGACGTGGGCGGCTCGCCCGGATCGCGTTACACCCGGGCTGACCCCGACGGCTCCCCGCCGTGGGGCGTCGCTGCAGGGGGCTCTGAGTTCCCGAGTTAAGGTCCCCTGGCCGTGTAGCCCGTCTCAGCATGCAAGCTGCTCCACCAAGTTGCTTCCCGAGGCCGACCCTTGGCCACTCGGTCCTGACACTTCGACTGTGTTCCCCTGTCAAGGAAATTACTTGGCAGCTCCCCCAGCTTGTGGTTCCCTCCCGTCCTCCCTGCCCGCAGCCTCGAAATTCTTGAGAAGCTGTCTCCCCTGTGAAGAGGTTTCCGACACTTGTGCGGATCAAGTTAACCAGTTCCTCTTTCGTCCTGAACTGGAGTCACACCGTAGTGTAGCTACTTGTCCACCCAGTCACTCAGGCACACGCTCGTTTGAGCCCAGAGCACATGCTAAGTGCACGAGAAAAGTTTGAGAGAATGGGGCTCTCTCACTTCCCCCTTTCGGCTCCGTCTGTAAGTGAAAGGGGGTTGATTGTGCCACCAAGGGGCCAGGAAGAGAAAAAGGGCAGCTTCTTTGGAGTAAATGGATAAGCAACCCAAAGCTGGCGTTTTAAAGGAGAACACCAGTTTCTAGAAAAACATATGAACATTTTTGTTACAAGAGTTTCTACAAACATATAAACATTTTTGTTACAAGATTTATGTGTACTTTGTGTAAGTCCCACATAATTCGTTTTTTAATCTTGAGTTTTTCTGCTCAAGATCATCCCCCACCATCCCCCATCATCCCCCACTCCTATGTTCCTCTACCCATGGACCTTAAGTTTCTTAAGAAAACCATTTTAAAAGAGTTTGTTAATCAAATTAATTTGGTGAAATGTGTAGAGTAGAAGAGATATTTCTGAGCATGGGACTTTCAACTGCTAAGCATTATAGTCAAATAAGATGTATATAATAAGGAACTGCTACCTCACTGAAAGTGTAATCTGTTACCTAAAAATTTAAGAAACTGACTTAGAGACATGAAGCTAGATTACAGCTAAGCAGTATTTAATGGATTCAAGACTTTGACTTTAAAAAGACCATTGCAATATATTTTTTTTAGAATAGTGGTTTGGGCTTCCCTGGGGGTTCAGTTGGTAAAGAATCTGCCTGCAATGCGGGAGACCTGGGTTCAATCCCTGGGTTGGGAAGGACTGCTGGAGAAGGAATAGGCTACCCACTCCAGGATTCTGGCCTGGAGAATTCCATGGACTGTATAGTCCGTGGGGTCCCGAAGAGTAGGACAGGACTGAGTGACTTTCACTTTTTCTAAAATGAACAGTCTTGTATTAGTCTGAGCACTTTCTTTTTCTAATTCTTTTTTTATTATCATCCAAATATCTTTTAAATTCATCCCTGCTACAATCCTACTTCTCCCTCTATTCTGCCCTCTTCAGTTGGTAAAGAATCTGCCTGCAATGCGGGAGACCTGGGTTCAATCCCTGGGTTGGGAAGGACTGCTGGAGAAGGAATAGGCTACCCACTCCAGGATTCTGGCCTGGAGAATTCCATGGACTGTATAGTCCGTGGGGTCCCGAAGAGTAGGACAGGACTGAGTGACTTTCACTTTTTCTAAAATGAACAGTCTTGTATTAGTCTGAGCACTTTCTTTTTCTAATTCTTTTTTTATTATCATCCAAATATCTTTTAAATTCATCCCTGCTACAATCCTACTTCTCCCTCTATTCTGCCCTCTGGATCTGATTGTGTTACTTAAAAAAAAAAACAAAAAACCTGTATTGGCCTCCAACTGTAATACAAAATTAGATCAGCCTCCAGACCTTATCTGTATAAACATACCTGTAATGTATTTGAGAGACTTTATTTTTGGGGGTTCTAAAATCCTGCAGATGGTGACTGCAGCCCTGAAATTTAAAAGAAGCTTGCCGCTTAAAAGAAAAGCTATGACCAACCTAGACAGCATATTAAAAAGCAGAGACATTACCTTGCCAACAAAGGTCCATCTAGTCAAAGCTATGGTTTTTCCAGGAGTCATGTATAAATGTGACAGTTCGACTATAAAGAAAGCTGAGCACTGAAGAACTGATGCTTTTGAACTATGGTGTTGGAGAAGACTCTTCAGAGTCCCTTGAACAGCAGGGAGATCAAACCAGTCAATCCTAAAAGAAATCAGTCCTGAATATTCACTGGAAGGACTGATGCTGAAGCTGAAACTCTAATACTTTGGCCACCTGATGGGAAGAACTGACTCCTTGGAAAAGACCCTGATACTGGGAAAGACTGAAGGCAGGAAGAGAGGGGATGACAGAGGCTGAGATGGTTGGATGGCATCACTGACTTGATGGACATGAGTTTGAGCAAGCTTCGGGAGTTGGTGATGGACAGGGAAGCCTAGCATGCTGCAGTCAATGGGGTCACAAAGAGTCAGACGTGACTGAGCAACTCAACTCTACTGAATGTATTTGATGCTTGTGTACACACACATGATGTACTGGATACTTATTCTGCCTCCCTCTGCCCTGTGCTAAGTTGTTTTGTTGACAAAATATTAATATAGAGTAGGTGATATTTTGGGCTTCCTGATAGCTCAGCTGGTAAAGAATCCACCTGCAACGCGGGAGACCTGGTTCAATCCCTGGATTGAGAAGATCCCCTTCTTTGATCTCCACTGTACAGATAAAGAATCTGAGGCTTAGAACAGTTTTAAGCTGAAAGCCACAAAGTAAGGCTCCAAAGCCCACTCCATGTTCCCTGCAGCATCTGTGTCTGACTCACCTCTGTGTCCTCTCCAGGGCCCTCCAAAGAGCACTGTTAAAGCCTACACCATGTCCCAGGCTCCCAGGAGTCTCACAATACAGTTCCAGCCCCATCCTTCATTAATAATTTACCAAGTACTCACAACAGCCCAGAACTGGAAACAGGAATTGAAAACATATTCTCTTCAGGATATCCAATATTGTTGTTATTCAGTCGCTCAGTTGTGTCCAACGCTTTGTGACCCCATGGACTGCAGCCCATGCAGGACCTCAACCTCCCCATGGACAGGTTTCCCTATCCTTTACTATCTCCTGGCGTTTTCTCAAATTCAAGTCCATTCAGTCCCTGATGCTATCTAACCATCTCATCCTCTGTTGTCCTCTTCTCGTTTTGCCTTCAATCTTTCCCAGCATCAGGGTCTTTTCCAATGAGTCAGTTCTTCACATCAGGTGGCCAAAGTACTGGAGTTTCAGCTCCAGCGTCAGTCCTTCCAATGAATATTCAGGGCTGATTTCCTTTAGAATGGACTGGTTTGACCTCCTTGCAATCCAAGGGACTCTCAAGAGTCTTCTCCAACACCCAAGTTCAAAAGCATCAATTCTTCAGCGCTCCCAGCTTTCTTTATGGTCCAACTCTCACATCCATACATGACTACTGGAAAAACTATAGCTTTGACTATACAGACCTTTGTCAGCAATGTGATGTCTCTGCTTTTTAATATGCTGTCTAGGTTTGTCATAGCTTTTCTACCGAGGAGCAAGTGTCTTTTAACTTCATGGCAGTCACCATCCACAGTGATTTTGGAGCCAAAGAAAATAAAATCTATCACTGTTTCCACTTTTCCCCCATCTATTTGCCATGAAGTGATGGGACTGGATGCCATGATATTAGTTTTTTGAATGTTGAGTTTTAAGCCAGTTATTTCACTCCCCTCTTTCGCCCTCATCAAGAGTCTCTTTAGTTCCTCTTCGCTTTCTGTCATTAGAGTTGTGTCATCTGCAAATCTAAGGTTGTTGATATTGCTCCTGACAGTCTTGAGTTCAGCTTGGGATTCCTCCAATCCGGCATTTCACGTGATGTACTCGACATATAAATTAAATAAGCAGGTGACAGTATACAGCCTTGACATACTCCTTTCCCAATTTTGAACCAGTCCATTGTTCCATGTAAGGTTCTAATTTTGCTTCTTTACTTGCATACAGGTTTCTCAGGAGGCAGGTAAGGTGTTCTGGTATTCCCATTTCTTTAAGAATTTTCCACAGTTTCTTATGATCCACACAGTCAAAGATTTTAGATTAGTCAATGAAGCATGAGTAGAAGTTTTTCTGGAATTCTTTTGCTTTTTCTGTGGTCCAACAAATGTTGGCACTTTGATCTCTGGTTCCTCTGTCTTTTCTAAACCCACCTTGTACATCTGGAAGTTCTCAGTTCACATACTACTGAAGCCTAGCTTGAAGGATTTTGAGCACAACCTTGCTAGCTTGTGAAATGAGCGCAATTGTATGGTAATTTGAACATTCTTTGGCATTGCCCTGCTTTGTGGTTGGAATGAAAACTGACCTTTTTAATCCTGTGGCCTCTGCTGAGTTTTACAAATTTGCTGACATATTGACTGCAGCACTTTGACATCATCTTTTAGGATTTTTAAATAGCTCAGCTGGAATTCTATTACCTCCACTAGGTTTGTTTGTAGTAGTGCTTCCTAAGGTCCACTTGACTTCATGCTCTAGGTGAGTGACCACATCATCATGGTTATCCAGGTCATTAAGACATTTTTTGGTATAGTTTTTCTGTGTATTCTTGCTACCTCTTCTTAATCTCTTCTGTTTCTGTTAGGTCTTTACCACTTCTGTCCTTTAATGTGCCCATCCTTGTGTGAAATATCCCCTTGATATCTCCAGTTTTCTTGAAGAGACTTCTAATCTTTCCTATTCTGTTGTTTTCCTCTGTTTCTTTGCATTGTTCACCTAAGACAGCTTTCTTATCTCTCCTTGCTGTTCTCTGGAACTCTGTGTTCAGTTGGGTATATCTTTCCCTTTCTCCCTTGCCTTTCTCTTCTCTTCATTTCTCAGCTATTTGAAAAGCCTCCTCAGACAACCACTTCGCCTTCTTGCATTTCTTTTCCTTTGGGACGATTTTGGTCACTGCCTCCTGTACAATGTCACAAACCCCTGTCCATAGTTCTCCAGGCACTCTGTCTACTAGATCTAATCCCTTGAATTTATTTGTCCCTCCACTGTACAGTCATAAGGGGTTTGATTCAGGTCATACCTGAGTGGCCTAGTGGTTTTCCCTACTTTCCTCAGTTTAAGTCTGAATTTTGGAATAAGAAACTCATGATCTTAGGCACAGTCAGCTCCCGGTCTTGTTTTTACTGACTGTACAGAGCCTCTCCATCTTTGGCTGCATAGAATATAATCAATCTGATTTCAGTATTGACCATCGAGTTGTCTCTTGTGTTGTTGGAAGAGAGTGTTTACTGTGACCAGTGTGTTCTGTTCTCTTGACAGAACTCTGTTAACCTTTAACTTGCTTCATTTTGTACTCCAAGGCCAAACTTGCCTGTTACTCCAGGTATCTCTTGACTTCCTACTTTTGCATTCCAATCCCCTGTGATGAAAAGGACATCTTTTTTGGGTGTTAGTTCTAGAAGGTCTTGTAGGTCTTCATAGAACTGGTGGTCACTTTTAGCTTCTTTGGCATTAGTGGTTGGAGCATAGACTTGGATTACTGTGATATTGAATGGTTTGCCTTGGAAACGAACCAAGATCATTCTGTCATTTTTCAGATTACAGCGAAGTACTACATTTTGAACTTTTTTGTTGACTATAAAGGCTATGCCATTTCTTCTAAGGGATTCTCGCCCACAGTAGTAGATATAATGGTCATCTGAATCAAATTCATCCTGTCCTGTCCATTTTAGTTTACTGATTCCTAAGATACTGATGTTCACTCTTGCTATCTCCTGCTTCACCAAGTCCAATTTACCTTGATTCATGGACCTAACATTTCAGGTTTCTATGCGGTGTTGTTCTTTACAGGATTGGACTTTGCTTTCACCACCAGACACACCCACAACTGAGCGTCATTTCTGCTTTGGCCCAGCCTCTGCATGTCGTAGGCTGGACTTTAAAGTCAGTTCCACCAACACTATCTAATTAATGGTTCTCAATTCAAATAGGAAATTGTTGATATAAACAAATAGCTCTCAGGATGTAGATGAGTCACCAATGCTGGGCACCAAATGCATAATAAATATGTGAGTGCTTCATACCATGCATTTGTTTAACAAAGATTTAGCTGGTGGCTTCTTTGAGACAGGCATTCCATCAAGCCCTGGGAATACAGCCGTGAATGAGGCTCCATTCAAGCACTAAATTACTCAAAACCTTTTCCTTTTACTACATATCAGAGAGGGAAGCTGGTATCTGGGACATTTGTTTTCTCAGTTCTTCCCCTGAGAATCAAGGACAAGTAGCGCCAATTATATATAAACACAAAAATTAACCTGCTAACACTGGAAAGGAATGCAGATCACAGACATTGTGCTCAGACCCTGTAGCATGGGAAGAAAATGAGAGGATTTCCACATTCACTGACATTCTTTACCCCCGGGAATCTGTTTTGAATTAGTATCTGTAGGAGCTAAAATCAACAAAACCTACCTAATCTATAAGTAGAAGTGAGGCAAAAAAACATTTCTTTCTTTTTTAAAAATTATTTATTTTTTGGCTGCACTGCTTGGCATGTGGGATCTCAATTCTCCAAACAGAGTTCGAACCTGTGTCCCCTGCATCCCTGCAAGGCATTGTAACCGCTGGACCATCAAGGAAGTCCCCAAAAAGGCATTTCTGAAAGTCCAGCTTTGAAAGACTGGCGAGTGGCAGATTGATGCATATTGTTCAATATTTAGACCCACAAAGGTCAGGGCTGGTGAGACAAAACGCATGTGTTTGCCAAACATTGGGAAGAAGTCTCCTGTTGAACTGCCTGGCTTTCAGGCTGGATCCCTTACCCCCCTGTATGTTTATTTCAAACAAGCTGGTTTGGTTCTTTTTCTTCTTCACGCTCATCTATGAATTTGGGGCACAGCTTTGAATGCTTGCAGCTCTGTCAACTGATGGTTTATTTCATTTAGGGGAAGCAACTTTCCTGGGACCTGCCAAGAGGAAAGTGAACCACCTGCCTGATGTTATCTTGGCGGGTCTTATCTTGTTGCCAAACTGGTATCAAAACACACACCCCTCCCCACACAGTGGTTTTGTTTCCTGGGAAAGCAGCTGCTGTGGACTTCCCAGTTTCTCACACGTTCCAGAGCAATTGCGAATCAGTCCTCAGCCATTACAGCGATTTTGGTTTAATTACTAAATAGAGAGCACAGGAAGTCCCTGCGAAACTCCCACACTTTGTGTGATGCTGATCCCAAGGTTCTCAATTTCCAGGACCTTTCAAGGCTTCAGATGCCAGGACTCCCAGTCCAGGATCAGAAGCTTTAAGGATGGGTGCTTGGGTATTTCAGATCCAGCAGAAGGCTGGCAGAATACACAATTCCCAAATATGCCACTTTGCCACAATGATTATTTTGAGCTAAAGACCCTTGAAAAACAATAGGTGCCAGAAGGATGCTCTGACCCTCCTTGCCTTTTCTTCCTGAAAACAGGAGAAAATTCCCTTGTGAAAGATATCCTTCTAGGAGGAAAGAAACAGTATTATCAGCAATGGGGATCAAGGCCAGGAGAATTCTATACAAACAGAACTTGTCAGAAGTAACTCCAAAATGAAGCAGAACCCTGAGGCCACACCCCCTTCCCCAAATACAAGTCAGTTCAGTTCAGTTGCTCAGTCATGTCTGACTCTTTGTGACCCCATGGACTGCAGCACGCCAGGCCTCCCTGTCCATCACCAACTCCCGGAGTTTATTCAGACTCACGTCCACTGAGTCGGTGATGCCACCCAACCATCTCATCCTCTGTTGTCCCCTTCTCCTGCCACCTTCAATCTTTCCCAGCATCAGGGTCTTTTCCAGTGAGTCAGTTCTTTGCATCAGGTGGCCAAATTATTGGAGTTTCAGCTTCAGCATCAGTCCTTCCAGTGAATATTTAAGACTGACTTCCTTTAGGATGGACTGGTTGGATCTCCTTGTTGTCCAAGGGACTATCAAGAGTCTTCTCCAACACCACAGTTCAAAAGCATCAATTCTTTGGAGCTCAGTTTTCTTTATGGTCCACCTCTCACATCCATACATGACTCCTGGAAAAACCATAGCTTTGACTAGATGGACCTTTGTCAGTAACATGATATCTCTGCTTTTTAATATGCTGTCTAGGTTGGTCATGGCTTTTCTTGCAAGGAGCAAACATCTTTTAATTTCATGGCTGCAGTCCCCACCTGCAGTGATTTTGGAGCCCAAGAAAATAAAGTCTCTCACTATTTCCATCATTTTCCCATCTATTTGCCATGAAGTGATGGGACCAGATGCCATGATCTTAGTTTTTTGAATGTTGAGTTTTAAGCCACTTTTTTCACTCTCCTCTTTCACTTTCATCAAGAGGTTCCTCAGTTCCTCTTGCTTTCTGCTATAAGGGTGGTGTCATCTGAATATCTGAGGGTATGGATATTTCTCCCAGCAATCTTGATTCTAGCTTGTGCTTCATCCAGCCTGGCATTTCACATGATGTACTCTGCATCAAAGTTACATAAGCAGGATGATAATATACAGCCTTGATGTACTCCTTTCCCAATTTGGAACTAGTCCATTGTCCCATGTCTGGTTCTAACTGTTTCTTCTCGGCCTGCATACAGATTTCTCAGAAGGCAGGTAAGGTGTTCTGGTATTCCCACCTCTTTCAGAATTTTCCACAGTTTGTTGCGATCTACACAGTCAAAGGCTTTGGCCTAGTCAATAAAGCAGAAGTAGATGTTTTTCTGGAAATCTCTTGCTTTTTCGATGATCCAACGGATATTGGCAATTTGATCTCTGGTTCCTCTGCCTTTTCTAAATCCAGCTTGAACTTTTGGAATTTTTCGGTTCAGGAAATTGTTGAAGCCAGCATGGCGAATTTTGAGCATTACTTTGCTAGCATGTGAGGTAAGTGCAATTGGACAGTAGTTTGAACATTCTAAGTACAAAGGCCCCTTCATATCTCTTGCCTCTTGTTTATAGAAAAGTTGAAATCTCCCAGGCCTCCCTGAATCACAAAAGAGCAGCCTCAAGTGAATGATTAGGATAATGGAGTCACAGAGTCAGTGTCTGATGCACATTCCTGAGTTGTTTTACAGACACTGTAAGAACTGCCACAACGTAGGGAAAAAGCTAACTGCTTGATGATCAGATTGCAACTATGACATAAACTGCTCCATCTTGAGCGGTACTGAGTCTATGGCTCATGCATTTCCAGAATTGGCTGTAAGAGAATGGGATTAGCATTATTGCTCATAATAATCTATATATTTGTTGGCATCAGAATAATTGTAGCTTGTTCTGCCCACATGTGTAAATAGGTGAGTACAACTGTCAGCAAAGAGATTCTACATAGCCATGTAGCTATTTTCCACTTTAAAGATATGGTGTCTATGTCAGCAATGACGAAGTTACAGGAGATGAACTTTCACCCATGATGCTGTAGAAATGGAATGATGTTCTGACAAGTAGGGCTTTCTAAGCAGCTTTTGGCAGGAAAAAAAAAAAAAATCCCTTTGCAGGAAAGACCTCTGTGAAAGAGGCACCCCTTTATCTTGACACTAATCTTAAACAAGGCACCCCCATGCTCTACTCATCTTCAGCTCTAGCACTCCTTTCAAATCTTTTGATCACACAATATTTGCCTAACTTGCTGGTTCTTTCCACAGATCGATGAAGTAGAAATGAAGAAATCAACAGATGATCAAATCTCTTCCATAGCTTCCCCTTCAGCAATCTCTCAGACAAACTGTGTGAACAAGATAACATCTAAATAAAGATCATGAGTCCTCAAGGACTTACTTTACTTAAAATTCATTTTGCCTTTGGCTTTTTCCTAATTAAGACAAAATTTAAGTGAAGATCATGAGGAGTCAACAAGCTTCCACACAAGCCTGCACAGTGGGGGACGGTGACAACTCTGATCCCTCATCTCAGTGATGAACTGAGATTGCTTCCCTGTTCCCTTTAAAAGTTATCGTGGCTGAGCAGAAACTTCAGAGGCGGTTTTGGAAGACCCTGAGTCCATCTCCCCAGATTTCTGGCATTCTGATTAAAGGCAGCTTTTGTATCAACACTGATAGAGTATGTATTGATTTTATAAGCAGCAAGTAATGGGACCCAATTTGATAACGACTCATCTTCCTTTGTTCGTGCATGCTCAGACATGTCTGACTCTTTGTGACTGTATGGACTGTAGCTGTCAGGATCCTCTGTCCATGGAATTTCCCAGGCAAGAATACTGGAGTGGGTTGCCATTTTCTCCTCCAGGGAATCTTCCCAACCCAGGGACTGAACCCGAGTCTCCTGTGTCTCCTGTATTGCAGGTGGACTCTTTACCGCTGAGCCGTCAGGAAAGCCCCCAGCTTCCTTTAGGCTCCCCAGATATTTTGGTCACTTTTCCGCAGTCGCCTCTCTTTGTTCAATCTAGTAGAGAAGTGTGTAGGGAACTTCTCCGGTGGTCCAGTGGCTCAGAATCCTCCTTGAAATGAAGCCTCTGGTCCCAGAGGTTCCCAAATGCCAAAGGGCAACTAAGCCCATGTGCCCCAACTACTGAGCCCCTGCTTCAGAGCCCGAGGCCTGCAGCTACTGAAACCTGTGTGCCCAGAGCCTGTCCTCTGCCACAAGAGAAACCACTGCAATGAGAAATCGGCCAGGGAGCAGCCCCTGCCCCCAGAAAGCAGAGAAAGCCCAAACGCAGCAACGAAGACCCAGCACCACCAGCAGTAAAATAAAAATAAACAAATAAATTTTTTTAAAATGAAAAGCATTTAGGCTTTGCCACTTCTTAGGGTCTTCATTTCCCTATGTAGGCGCCTATGTCACACAAAACTTATATTAAACAGACTTGAATGTGCCTACCTTGCTATTTTGCTTTATGTCAGTTTCATTCTTAGGTCCAGCTGAAGATCTTACCAAGGTGAAGTTTTGCCCACCGTACACCTGATTGCAGTCTCTCACTCTCGTTGACAATTTCTGCTCTCGGTTTTCCTAAGGGCAGCCCCCCTACATGGGGATGCATGTGTGAAGGAGACACCCTTTGTCCCCCATAATCCTCAAAGGTGATGATCACACCAAACAACCGGAAAAAGTGAGAAACTAGCTCCTGAATACCCAGAGGAACATAGGTTAGCTTCATGAAGTTTATATCTCACAAGTGGACTCCAGGCTCTATCAGCAAGCTCCCTGCTAGTCCATTAAGCCAAGCTGTCCATCCCTTTGCCCACTGCAGGGAGAACTCCCAGTCCTTCAGGCCAGAAGCTGTGTGAACAGTGAAATGGGCAGCAACATTCAGAACAACCATAACAGCCTCCGACTGGCAAGTGGATTGTTAAAAAGAGGAAATCTGGGAGACCAATACTCAATGAAAAAAAATAGTAATGGACTATGAGAGCCATCTACTTATATATAAGACCATGACAATATCTGTCTCCCAACAAGTCACACGTAGGGCATGAGGAAGAGGCATAAAATCCTCAGCTCAGGAGTCATCGGAGGCTCGGGACTTCCCTGGTGGCCCAGTGCTAAGAGGCTAAGATCCTCCCAGCACAGGGGGCCCAGGTTTGATCCCTGGTCCAGGAACCAGATCCCGCATGCCACAACTAAAATATCCTGCATGCTGCAATGAAGATGGAAGATCTACATGCCACAACTGAGACCTGGTACAGCCAAATAAATAAATGGTGCCAAAAAAAAAGTCATGGAAGGCTCTAAAGAGAGTCAGAAGAGCAATGAACCCCCTCAAGCTCCCATGAGTTTGCTCAACTTGACAGTCTCTGAATTCCTGAGGCAGACATCTTGCCTCACTGTATTCTACTTTGTATTGCTTTGTACTGTAGCATCTGGCACTTTTTCAGTTCTGTTCAGTTCAGTTCAGTCGCTCAGTTGTGTCCGACTCTTTGCGACCCCATGAACCGCAGCACGCCAGGCCTCCCTGTCCATCACCAACTCCGGAGTCCACCCAAACCCATGTCCATTGAGTCAGTGATGCCATCCAGCCATCTCATCCTCTGTCGTCCCTTTCTCCTCCTGCCCTCAATCTTGCCCAGCATCAGGGTCTTTTCCAATGAGTCAGGTCTTCACATCAGGTGCCCAAAGTATTGGAGTTTCAGCTTCAGCATCAGTCCTTCCAATGAACACTCAGGACTGATCTCCTTTAGGATGAACTGGTTGGATCTCCTTGCAGTCCAAGGGACTCTCAAGAGTCTTCTCCAACACCACAGTTCAGAAGCATCAGTTCTTCAGCACTCAGCTTTCTTTATAGTCCAACTGGCACTTTTTAACACATCGCAAATCTATATTATCAGAGTGCTTTCACAAGCATTGCTTTAATAAAGGCATTAGCTCTATGCGAAAGATGTTATTACTCTCTATTTGTACTATTAAATAGAGTAAAGAATTTGTAGTATTCTTCTACAAATGAGGAAATTGAGGCTTAGAGAGACTGGTTCAAATCCACAAAAAGATCTCCTTAAACATTTTTATTGGCGTTTGTCTTGCTACATGTGTGTGTTAACTGTATAGAAGGCAGATAAACAAACAAACAAACAAAACACAACAAAACATACCCAGAGATAAGCACAGAGATAAGGTTTTCTGAGGACATCCTTCCAGCCTTTGTTCCTATACTGAGAAGCAATATGAGCACAGACTCCACAGTCTGTCCAGAGTCAAATCTCAGCTCTCTGACTTACTGGCATATGACCGTGGCAGGCTCTTTAACCTCTCTGTGCTTTAGTTTCCTTATCCATAAAATGGTGATAATAATAGTACCTAATAGTTAGTGTAAGCAGTTAAATAAGTCAACACCTTTGAAGTACTTGGAATAATGCCTGACACATAGAAAGACCCTAGTTTTTGAGCTTTCCCCCCTTGTTATAAAAATGGTAATAAATGGTATACATTCTTTTGTTACCTGACTTTTTTTTTTCACTTCTTAAACTCAATGTGTTGTGAACGTGTTTCTGTGCATGTATACACACCTATTTATGGTGTTAACAGTGTTCTATGTTGTGACCATCATCTGTCATTAACTTCGCCAACCTCCCTACTGTTGTTTGCAATCTTTGTTATTACATGCTGAGCTGAATATCCTTATGGATAAAACTTCACTTCCTTAAATAAATCCCTAGAGGTGAAATTACTAAAGTAAATATATAGGTCAGACTTTTAATATATGCCCCCAACATCAAAGTAGGGCTTCCCTTGTAGCTCAGACGGTAAAGAATCTGCCTGCAATGCAGGAGATCTGGGTTCAATTCCTGGGTCAGGAAGATCCCCTGGAGAAGGGAATGTCCACCCACTCCAGTATTCTTGCCTGGAGAATCCCTGGACTGAGGAGCCTGGCGGGCCACAGTCCATGGGGTCGGAAAGAGTCAGACATGACTTAGAGACTGCTGCTGCTGCTGCTGCTGAGTCGCTTCAGTCGTGTCCGACTCTGTGCGACCCCATAGACGGCAGCCCCCCAGGCTCCATTGTCCCTGGGACTCTCCAGGCAAGAATACTGGAGAGGGTTGCCATTTCCTTCTCCAATGCGTGAAAGTGAAAAGTGAAAGTGAAGTCGCTCAGTCGTGTCCGACTCTTTGTGACCCCATGGACTGCAGCCCACCAGGCTCCTCCGTCCATGGGATTTTCCAGGCAAGAGTACTGGAGTGGGGTGCCATCGCCTTCTCCAGACTTAGAGACTAAATCACCACAAACATCAAGGTAAAAGTGAAGTCTCCAGCTTTGAGGATACTCCTCTCCCTCCTTGTTATTTAAGGCTGCTTCTCTGACACTGGGTCTGTAAGCAGAGTTAGTGAATTTACACAGAAAAGAAACAGTCTAGAAAATTTGAAAAGGTTTTTAAAGATGACATATTTTATGTGGCCCTTGTAAGGAATATGCCTATGGGACAGTTCCTTCTTCAAGGGACCATGGTGGTAATAGGCTCTACCTTCTCATCACAGCTGATGGCCTCCCTAGTCATTGATTTGGCAGCTAATGAGCAACAAACATCTGGAATTTTCCAGTGACTCAGGCAGGCTGATGTTTGTTCTCTGGCTGATTGCATAGGCTTGGGAAGAGACTGTGACTCAAGCTTCCATGGCCCAAGAGCTTGTGTTTGCCACAGCACAAAAAAATGTAGTGACATAGCTTTAGTAAATGATTAAAACACTTTGGCCTAGTTGACACCATGGTGTGACTACACAGGCACCAAGCAGTCTCCTTCAAATTCACGGTTTCTAATGCATGGGGAGGTGAAATATCTTGCCCGAGCATGGTCTGATTTCTTGACTCCAGTTCACCATTGCTGAATTTTTATACCATCTCCTTGCCTTTAATGGATAGACCTTAATTTTATTTTGTTATAATTAATACCTTGTGCAATTCAAAAAAACTATGATCTTTTGCATATTCCAAATGAACCCCTTATTAGATAATAAGGAATGAGTATTGAGCACTTTACAATGAGCAAGACAGTGTACCAAGCAATATATATGCATTATCTTATTTAATTCTCAACACACTCCTCGTAAGGTATGTAATATTATTATCTCCACTTAACAGATGAGAAAATTGAAGTTAAGAGGGGCAGGTTGAGTGATATCCTCAGAGTCATACACAGAGAACTCACATGTGGCTTAAAGAGATACCAAAACCTCTGATTTGAGTCTCTCTGCTACACTGGCATAGTCTGCAGGGTTTGTATCCCTAGGAAATAGAATACAACTTGCTCTGGAATGGGAGGTCGCTAACCCTTCTGACTCCAAGCTATCTTCAGCCCAGTAAATCTGTGCATATATCCTTAACACCAGTTAGAAAGGAAGCAAAGAAAAGCTAGACTATAAATATGTGGGGTTATTTTCAAAGGGATCCTGCCCACAAAGGTGGTTCCTGCAGTGGAAGTATGCTGCTAAGAGGCAGAAGCTGAGAGAACTTCTGCAGCCGCCAGCTTAAGGAGGAGCATGACCCACTGTAAAGAAATTGCAGCCAGGTAAACTCATGAAGAGGAGTTCCTAAAGAACTCCCAAAAGTGCCCATGAGAAAAAGAGGCAGCTTTCGATGTCCATCTAGCTAGGAAAACATGAAGCCATCTGACAAGAGCTCTATCTAGTACAGAAGGAACCTTCCTGTTCTCCTTTGCCTTTCCTCCTCCATGACTGAAATCTCTGTGGTGTCAAAAGCTATATAGTTAGCAAGCTGCAGAAGAAGAACAAGGAAGAATGGAGCATCAACTCTCAACCAAGTTCAAAGTTCTGATTATTACCTGGACAGGCCAATTTTAATTACTGGGTCAAAATTGGGTTTAAAATTTAAAGTAATCAAAGATTTCTCTTACCCACCCATCCACCCCCCAAATGATGATAATGTAAAATAACTACTGGTGTAGCACAGACAACATCAGACATTTGACTAATCAAAATTAGACAGCTCTTGCCTGGAGAATCCCATGGACGGGGGAGCCTGGTGGGCTGCAGTCCATGGGGTCGCCAAGAGTCGGAGACAACTGAGCGACTTCACTTTCTCTTTCACTTTCACGCATTGGAGAAGGAATGGCAGCCCACTCCAGCGTTCTTGCCTGGAGAATCCCAGGGACGGGGGAGCCTGGTGGGCTGCTGTCTATGGGGTCGCACAGAGTGGGACATGACTGAAGCGACAGCAGCAGCAGCAGGGCCACGGCATCCCTGCCTGGGAGTGATCAAAAAGGTCACCTGCCCATAAAAATGGGTGTGTCACCCATTGACTGAAAAAGACAATCAACTTGCACAGATTTAAAATAATACATTTATGTACATAATGACAGATTATCAAATGTATGAAGCAAAAATTGATAGAAGTAAGGGAGAAATAGAGATTTCTACAATGATGGTTAAAGACTTCAACATGCCATTCTCATTAAAAAATAGAATAATCAGGTAGAAGACAAGTAAAAAAAAAAAAAGAGAGAGAGAGGACTTGTCTAACAACACAGTAAACGAACCAGATCTAACAAACATATAGAGGACACTCTACCTAACAACAACAACATATACATTCTTCTCAAGTGCTCATGGGGCATTTTCCAGTGTAGACCATATTTTATGTCTCACATTAAGTCTCAATATATTAAAAAATATGGATACCATTTAAAGTATCTTCTCTGACCACAAAGGTCCGTCTAGTCAAAGCTATGGTTCTTCCAATAGTCATGTATGGATGTGAGAGTTGGACTATAAAGAAAGCTGAGTGCTGAGGAACTGATACTTTTGAACTGTGGTGTTGGAGAAGACTCTTGAGCGTCCCTTGGACTGCAAGGAGATCCAACCAGTCCATTCTAAAGGAGATCAGTCCTGAATATTCATTGGCAGGACCGATACTGAAGCTGAAACTCTAATACTTTGGCCACCTAATGTGAAGAACTGACTCATTTGAAAAACTCCTGATGCTGGGAAAAATTGAAGGCAGGAGGAGAAGGGGACGACAGAGGATGAGATGGTTGGATGGCATCACCGACTCAATGGACATGAGTTTGAGTAACCTCCGGGAGTCGTTGATGGACAGGGAGGCCTGGCGTGCTGCAGCCCATGGGGTCACAAAGAGTCAGACACGACTGAGGGGCTGAACTGAATGAACTTAACTCTGACTACAACAGGATGAAGTCAGAAGTCAGTAACAGAAGAAAAACTGGAAAAGTCACAAAGTTGTGGAAATTAAACAAGACACTCTTAAATAATCGATGGATCAAATATATCATAAGAGAAATTAGGAAGCACTTACGACCAAGTGAAATTGAGAGCACAACGTATCAAACTTTTGCAACCCAGCAGAAACAGGGCTAAGGAAGAAATGGGTAGGTATAAACACAATAAAAACCAAGAAAGGTCTCAAATGAACAATCTAGCTTTCCAGCTTAAAGGACTAGAGAAAGAAAAACAAACTAAGGACAAAGGTAGCAGAAGAAAGGAAATAATGAAGATTTGAACAGAGATAAATAAAATAGAGAATAGAAAATCAACAAAACCAAAAGTTAGTTCTTTGAAAAAAAAAAAGCAACAAAATTGACAAATTAACTTTATTGACTAAGAAAAAAGAGAGAACTCAATTTACTTAGAATCTAGAGTGAAAGTAGAGACATTACTACCAATTCTACACACACACATACACACACACACACACACGCACACACACGAAGATTATAAGAGAGTGCTATGAACAACTGTACTCCAACAAATGGGATAATCTAGATGAAATGTAAGCATTTCTAGAAACACATAACCTACCAAGACTGAGTCATAAAGTAATAAAAAATCTTATTGGACCTATAACTAGCAAGGAGATTAAATCAGTTACCACAATCTTCTGACAAAGGAAAAGCTTTGACCTGATGGCTTCACTGGTGAATTATACCAACATTTGCGCTGTGCTTAGTCACTCAGTCATGTCCGACTCTTTGCAACCCTATGGACTGTAGCCCGCCAGGCTCCTCTGTCCATAGGGATTCTCCAGGCAAGATACTGGAGTGGGTTGCCATGCCCTCCTCCAGGGGATCTTCCCAACCCAGGGATCAAACCCTGGTCTCCCACATTGCAGGCAGATTCTTTACCATCTGAGCCACAGGGAAGCCAAAATTTCAGAAGAACTAACGCCAATCCTTCTCAAAATTGTCCCAAAAATTAAAGAGGAGGGAATACTTTCTAATTCATTTTATAATACCCTGATACCAAAGCCAGATAAGACATTACAAGAAAAGAAAACCACACACCAATATCTCTTATCAACATTGATTCAAAAACCCTTAAAAAATACCATCAAACTGAATTCAACAGCATAGTAAAGGGATAATACACCATGATCAAGTGGAATTTATTCCTGAAATGCAAGGATGGTTTAACATAGAAAATTGATCAATTTTTTTCTGAAGTTGATCACCACTGAAACAGAATGAAGGAAAAAACCACATGATCATCTCAACTGATGCAGAAAAAGAATTTGACAACATAAAACATTCAGTAAACTAGGAATAGAAAGAAACTATCTCAACATAATAAAAGTCATGTATGAAAAACTCGCAGCAAATATCATAGTCAATGGTGAAAGACTGAAAGATTTTCCTCTAAGAGCAGGAAGAAGGCAAGGATGCTTGCTTTTGCCATTTCTATTAGACATAGTCCTGGAATCCTAAACAGAGCAATTTAAGCAAGAAAAAGAAGTAAAATTATCTCTGTTTGCAGATAGATTTTTTATGTATAGAAAATCCTAAAATTCCACCAAAATCCATTAGAAACAATAAAAAAAAAATTGAGAAAGTAGCAGAATAAAAAATCAGGGCCTCAAAATCAGTTGCATTTCTATATACTAACAATGTAAAATCTGAAAAGGAAATTAAGAAAACAACACAATTTACAACAGTATCAAAAAGAATAAAATAGTAATTAATTTAACCAAGGAGGTAAAAGTCTTAGTCAATGAAAACTAAAAATAAAAACATTTTTTAATGTTAGAAGAAATTAAAGAAGACATAAACAAGTAGAAAGACACCAATGTTCATGGATTAATATTGTTTAGATGCCAACACTGCATAGTGATCTATACATCTAATGAAATCCCTATCAATATGCAATGACATTTTGTCAGACAGGAAAATCTCTCCTAAAACTCATATGCAATCTCAAGGGACCCTGAATAGCCAAAACAATCTTGAAAACAGAAGAACAAAATGGAATGTCTCAGACTTTCTGATTTCAATACTTACTACAAAGCTATAGTAATCAAAACAATGGGAAACTGGCATCACCATAGACATAGAGATCAATGGAATGGAATAGAGACCCTAGAAAGAAACCCTCACATATATGGTCACATGATTTCCAACAAGGGTGCCAAGACCATTCAGTGGGAGAAAGTATAGTCTTTTCAACAAATGTGCTAGGGAAACTGAATATCCACATTCAGAAGAGTGAAGTTCGACTCTCGTTTTATACCATATACGAAAAGTAAGGACAACTGGGCCAGAGACCTAAACATCAGAGCTAAAACTCTTAAGAAAACACGGGACAAGGTTTAGATTGGCCAATGTAGTGTTGGATTATGACACCAAAGGCACAGACAAAAAAAGAAAAAATAAGCAAATTAGATATCATGAAAAACTTTTGCGCATCAAAGTGAAAGTGAAGTCGCTCAGTAGTATCCAACTCTTTGTGACCCCATGGATTGTAGCCTACCAGGTTTCTCTGTCCATGGGATTTTCCAGGCAAGAGTATGGGAGTGGGTTGCCATTTCCTCCTTCTCCAGGGGATCTTCCCAACCCAGAGATCAAACCCAGGTCTCCCACCTGTAGGCAGACACTTTTACCATCTGAGCCACCAGAGAAGTTTTGCGCATCAAAAGACACTATCAACAGAGTGAAAAGACAACCTAGCAAATGGGAGAAAATATTTGTACATACTATGAAAGTGCTGCACTCAATATGCCAGCAAATTTGGAAAACTCAGCAGTGGCCACAGGACTGGAAAAGGTCAGTTTTCATTCCAATCCCAAAGAAAGGCAATGCCAAAGAATGCTCCAACTACCGCACAATTGCACTCATCTCACATGCTAGTAAAGTAATGCTCAAAATTCTCCAAGCCAGGCTTCAGCAATACGTGAACTGTGAACTTCCAGATGTTCAAGCTGGCTTTAGAAAAGGCAGAGGAACCAGAGATCAAATTGCCAACATCTGCTGGATCATGGAAAAAGCAAGAGAGTTCCAGAAAAACATCTATTTCTGCTTTATTGACTATGCCAAAGCCTTTGACGGTGTGGATCACAAGAAACTGGAAAATTCTGAAAGAGATGGGAATACCAGACCACCTGATCTGCCTCTTGAGAAACCTGTATGCAGGTCAGGAAGCAACTGTTAGAACTGGACATGGAACAACAGACTGGTTCTAAATAG
>SJYT01043352.1:63755-146655 GCA_006410635.1 Cephalophus harveyi
CTGCGATTCATGGGGTCGCAAAGAGTCGGACACGATTGAGCAACTGAACTGAACTGAACTGATATCTCATAAGGGATTAATATCCAGAGCATATAAAGAACTCTTATAAAAACAAGAGCAACAAAATGACCCAATCCAAAAATTGGCAAAGAATATGAATAGATTTTCTCCAAAGAAGATATACAGATGACCAATAAGTATATCTAAAGATAGTCCGCATCACTAATCATTAGGGAAGTGCAAAGCTAAACCACAATGAGATACCACTCCACAATCATTAGGATGACTATTATAAAAACAAGAATAAAAAAGCAAAAAATGGCAAATGTAGGTGAGGATTTAGAGATATTGCAACCCTTGTGCATTGCTTTTGTTTTTCAGTCACTCAGTTGTGTCCGATTCTTTGCAACCTCGTGGACTGCAGCACCCCAGGCTTCCCTGTCCTTCACCATCTCCCAGAGCTTGCTCAAACTCATGCCCATTGAGTCAGTGATGCCATCCAACCATCTCATCCTCTGTCATCCCCTCCTCCTCCTGCTTCAGTCTTTCCCAGCATCAGGGTCTTTTCCAAAGAATTGGCTCCTCACATCAGGTGGCCAAATTACTGGAGCTTCAGCTTTAGCATCAGTCCTTCCAATAAATATTCAGGATTGATTTCCTTTAGGATTGACTGGTTTGATCTCCTTGCAGTCCAAGGGACTCTCAAGAGTCTTCTCCAGGACCACAGTTGAAAAGCATCAGTTCTGCACTCAGGAATGTAAACTGGAATGATCACTGTGGAAAACAGTATGCTGGCTCCTGAAATAATTTAAAAATATAGTTACCATAATTATCGTATGGTTCATCATTTCCACTTCTGGGTACACACCCAAAAGAATTTAAAGTGGAGGTCTCAGATATTTGTTATGTCCATGTTCCCATCAACATTATTCACAATAACTAAAACATGGAAGCAACTCACATGTCTATTGATGAGTGAATGGATAAGCAAAATGTAGCATATACATAAAATATAATACTATTTCACTTTAAAAGGACAG
Organism: Cephalophus harveyi; assembly: GCA_006410635.1. Lineage (NCBI taxonomy): Eukaryota > Metazoa > Chordata > Mammalia > Artiodactyla > Bovidae > Cephalophus > Cephalophus harveyi. The sequence goes on from SJYT01043352.1 coordinate 64,796, forward strand.
GAACTTTTAACAGTTGCCACAGGATGGGTAAAACTTGAAGATATTATGCTAAGTGAAATAAGCTAATCACCAAAAGATAATGCTGTATTATTCCACTTATATGAATGGAAGTTCCTTGAGTAGTCAAACTCATAGAGACAGAAAATATAATGGGGCTTACCACGGGCTGCAAAGAGGGAGAAGGGGGAGTTATTGTTTAATAAGTATAGAGTTTCACATGATATTGTAAATCAACTGTTGCTCCTAAGTCGCTTCAGTCGTGTCCGACTCTGTGCGACCCCACAGACGGCAGCCCACGAGGCTTCCCTGTCCCTGGGATTCTCCAGACAGGAACACTGGAGTGGGCTGCCATTTCCTTCTCCAATGCATGAAAGTGAAAAGTGAAAGTGAAGTCGTTCAGTCGTGTCCGACTCTTAGCGACCCCATGGACTGCAGCCCACCAGGCTCCTCCGTCCATGGGATTTTCCAGGCAAGGGTACTGGAGTGGGGTGCCACTTCCTTCTCCATTGAAAATCAACTACACTTCAATAAAAACAAATAAACAACAACAACAACAAAAACATGAATATAGAGTTTCAGTTTTGCAAGATGAAAAAGTTTGGGAGATGGGTGATGCTGATGGTTACCCAACAATATGAATATACACCTAAAAATTGTTAAACTAGTAAATTTTATGTTACATTCATTTACCACAGTAAGAAAAAGAGGAGAGGGAGAGGAAGACGGGGAGGGGGCAGGAGAAGAAAAGTAAAAATACTTCTTTATACCATGGAGCTTCTTTTTCAACATACCATGATACCGAGGGCTTCCCAGGGGGCGCAGTGGTAGGGAATCTGCCTGCCAATGTGGGAGACACAGATTCGACCCCCAGCTTGGGAAGATCCCCTGGAGAGGGAAATGGCAACCCACTCCAGTATTCTTGCCTGGAAATTCCATGCGCAGAGGATCCTGGTGGGCTACAGTCCATGGGGTTGCACAGAGTTGGGCACGACTGAGCAACTGATCATCCAAGATGATACTCAGACCCATTGTTGCAGCAAAAATAGAGATGAGATTTTTCTGATAAGGAAAAAAATGAAACAGGAACAGGCTGGGGAAACAACATAAACAGGCCTGAAAGAGTTAAGCAATCTTGGTTATTCTCGGTTCAGTTCAGTTCAGTTCAGTCGCTCAGTCGTGTCCGACTCTTTGCGACCCCATGAATCGCAGCACGCCAGGCCTCCCTGTTCATCACCATCTCTCGGAGTTCACTCAGCCTCACATCCATCGAGTCAGTGATGCCATCCAGCCATCTCATACTGTTTCCACTGTTTCCCCATCTATTTCCCATGAAGTGATGGGACCAGATGCCATGATCTTCGTTTTCTGAATGTTGAGCTTTAAGCCAACTTTTTCACTCTCCTCTTTCACTTTCATCAAGAGGCCTTTTAGCTCCTCTTCACTTTCTGCCATAAGGGTGGTGTCATCTGCATATCTGAGGTGATTGATATTTCTCCCGGCAATCTTGATTCCAGCTTGTGTTTCTTCCAGTCCAGCCTTTCTCGGTTAGTACTAACAAACACTTGTAGACCGACTTGGCCTTCACAAAGCTAATTACTCTCTGACTCCATATGAATCACACTCTGCTCCTGGTATTCTCCCCCTACACGCCCTGCTGCTGCTGCTGCTGCTGCTGAGTCACTTCAGTCGTGTCCGACTCTGTGTGACCCCATAGACGGCAGCCCACCAGGCTCCCCCATCCCTGGGATTCTCCAGGCAAGAACACTGGAGTGGGTTGCCTTTTCCTACACGCTGTAGTAGGATTCTTTGTTTCAGATGGGACTTTAGACAAGACTAACCCCAGTCACCAAGTCACCTGATGCCAACTGTGGCCATTTTGAAATTTTGCAAAAGAAAAAATAAGGCAAGACCTTCATTAGGATATAAAATCTCTCCCTAGTCCCCAGAAAGTGAGCCCCAGTTCTTGAGCCAGTAGCCTACTATGTTCCCTCTTTGTCTGGCAAAGAATAAAGCTGATTTTTCTCCTTTCTCCAAAGCTCTGTCTCCATATATCTTTTTGGGCTTAATGCAGAGAGAGCCAGGATTTTGGCATCACTGTCCCTGATGTATGTGAGGGTCTGGGGCAAGGATGCAAATGGAGACCTACATATCATTTGTCTAAATATTTAAATGGGACAAACTAAAAAATATTTAAATAAAAGATATCCTAGCTTCCTACCTTGTCAAATTTATACTCAAAACAACAATATCAACCACAAAACTTCATTATCATTTGGATGCAGTTGCTTTTTGTTTCAAGATCATGCAGCAAGACATCTGGAAAGCACTTTCCTGGAGCCAAAACATTGTTAACCGTAAGAGTGGATGTTGGGGGTTGTGTTGAGCTTGCACTGGGCTTCCCTAGTAAAGCATCTGCCTGCAATGTGGGAGACCTGGGTTCGATCCCTGGGTCAGGAAGATCCCCTGGAGAAGGAAATGGCACCCCACTCCAGTACTCTTACCTGGAAAATCCCATGGACAGAGGAGCCTGGTGGGCTACAATCCATGGGGTTGGGAAGAATCAGACACGACTGAGAGACTTCACTTTCTCTCACTTTGGGCACCAGAAGTGCCCTGTGTTCTTGGCATGCAAAACAACCCATGTGGCCAGACAGTCCTTCAACTCCCATGGCTGGCAAAACTAGGTTTATGTAGATATCCCTTTTTTCATTCCTGTGCTCATTCATTTGGAAATAGAATGATAATCACCTGTTCACATATTTCATTCTTACCAATGTTTTCTGTAATTTAGAGATTTCGTCTTGGTCTCTTATTCAATCAACAGGAGGCTCAGGCTCTTCCCAAGATAGCAATAAGGAGTCAGCTGGTCATTTCAAGGCTGGAAGGCAGGAAGGATTCGCTTCTAGACTCTGCTGGCTGTCCACAGGCCTACTTCCCGGCTATGGGCTGAAGAGTTAATTTCCTTGTCAGGGGCTTCTTTGAAAGACAGCACACAATATGGCAAGGGTTTCCCTCGGGGAGGGGGCGGGGTTACAGCAGGAGAGCAAGCAAGCCGGAAGTCACAGTTTTTCTGCAACTTAACCTCAGAAGTAAAATCCCATCACTGTTTGTGTACTGTGCTAAATGGCAGCCCACTCCAGTATTCTTGCGGGGAAAATCCCATGGACCACGGAGCCTGGTAGGCTACCGTCCATGGGGTTGCAAAGAGTCGGACACGACTGAGCGACTTCACTTTCACTTTCAAAATACACATAACACAAAATTCCCCATTAAGCCCTAAGGGTGCAGAGCTCAGTGGCATGAAAGGAAGTCACACTGTTGTGAAGCCATCCCCTCTGCTCATCTGCAGACCTTTTCATCTTCCTGAGTTGAAACTCAGTCCTCCCTAAACAACGATTCCCCATTTTCCCCTCCCCCGAGCCCCTGAGAACCATCATCCTGTTTTCCGTTTCTGTGAGTTTGGCTACTCTAGGCACCTCACTTAAGTGGACTCATACAATATTTTCTCTCTGTGTCCAACTTATTTCATTTAGCAGAACATCATCCATGCTGTAATATGTATTAGAATTTCCATTCTTTTTAAGACTGAAAATAATTTTCTACCAGTAAGGATATACCACATTTTGTTTATTCATTCATCTGTAGACGGACACTTGGGTTATTTCTCTCTTTGGCCATGGTGAATAACACTGCTATGAGCATTGGTGTGGCAAATACCTGTTCACGTCCCTGCCTTCAACTCTTCTGTTATGCACCCAAAAGTGGATGAACCATGTGGCAATTATATTTTTCATTTTTTCAGGGACTACTATTCTGTTTTCCACAGCAGCTGCACCATTTTACCCTTCCATCAGCACGATACAAAGAGTTGCACACGACTGAGCGACTGAACGACAACAGCAACCAGCAGTACAGAAGCGTGCCAATTCTCCTCCTTGGCCAATGCTTGTTATTTTCTGGGACTTTTGTTTTTATAGGAGCCATTCTAATCGTTGTGACAGGATATCTCATTGTGGTTTTGGTCTGCATTTTCCTAATGATTTGTGATGTAGACCAACTTTTTTCATATACTTATTGGCCATGTGTGTATCTCCCTAGAGAAATATATGTTCAAGTGCTTTGTCCATTTTTGAATTGGGTCATTTTATTGTTGTTGATTTTTAGAAGTTCTTCATATACTCTGGATATTAATCCCTTATCAGGTATGTGATGTGTAAATATTTTCTCCCATTAAATAAGTCACCTTTTCACTCTGTTAAGAGTATCTTTTGGAAACCATTAGGTGGCATTTGCAGGGGTGGGAGGGGGTTGTTTCTGAGAAACTGTAGTCCTTTATGTCTTGGCACGGAGGGAATTCAGTGAGAGGCAAAGTGATAGATAAGAAGGTGATTTGTTAGAGTGGCATGCTCGTGAGGCTTACAAGCAGGTGATCCAGGGGGTGCCACACTGAGAACTTACTGGGCTACAGTTTTCAAATCAAAGGAAAAGTGTGGGGGGGGGGGAAGACCGCTTTCTTCCTCATTCTGGAGTGGACACAATGCTTCCGCCGCCAGCTGCTCCTCCAGGTTGGGCAGAGGCGCTTTCTTGTCCCTGCACGGTCAAATCAGGACTGCCATGATACTATGGAAATGTTATTTCAGGTCTCAGTACAGTGGGAATCTTTACTTTGAAGTGTCACAGTTTAGGGCTCCCCGGTAGGTCCAGTGGTTAGGAATCCACCTGCCAATTCGGGGGACACGGGTTTGATCCCTGGTCTGGGAAGATCCCACATGCCTCGGAGCAACGAAGCCGTGCGCCACAACTAGTGGGCCAAGCCCACGCGCCTGGAGCCCACGCTCCCCAAGAGAAACCACGCGAGGACAAGCTCAGGGCAGAGAGGCCCCACTCACGGCAGCAGAGAAAGCCCAGGTGCAGCAAGGAAGGCCAGCACAGACAAATAGAAAATCAATCAGTGAGTGTCACCTTTCCATTAGTTATTGCTTTTCATGTGTGCAGAGAGCATGTCCTGGGAATCATTCACTTACTGAGCTCACTGGGCAGGCTGTGGCTCTCATGCCGCCGTTGTTTTATTGTTTGAGGGCATGTCTCAGGCTTCTGCTGCGTGGTTTTGTTGCTAAGCAAGCCTGCGTGGTTTTGTGGTTAAGCAATCTGTTTTCTTAAGTGATCATTAACTTACAAGGGTCTCCCATGTCTTTTCTAATCACCTACTTTGTCTCTTTACTTTGTTCCTGTCACTTTGAGGTTCACCTGTTTTTAGTTTTCATAAAGTCCAACTTGCTTAGTTTTTCTTTTGTTATCTGTGTCATAATCCAACATATTTTTTGCCAAATCTAATGTGGGGGAGCTCTTATTTCATGTTTCCTTAAAGGTTTTGCCTCTTTTGTTTAGGTCTTTGATGTATTTGGGGTTATTTTTTGAATATGGCATAAACTGAGAGTCCAAATTCACTCTTTTACATGTGGATATTCGGTTTTCCTTGCACATGTTTTGAAAAGGCTGACGTCTCCCCATTGAATGCCTTGGTACCCTTGCTGAAAATCATGGGACCGTAAATTTGAGGGTTTATTTCTAGACTCTCTGTTCTACTCCAGTGTTCTGTATGTCCATGTTTATGCCCTTTGCCCACTGTTTCGGTTACTGTAGCTTTGTAGTAAGTATTGAAATCAGAAAATAAGACATCCAACTTTTTGTGTGTGTTTTCAAGATTGTTTTGACTATTTAGGGTCCCTAATATCTCATTACTTCCGCTATATTCTATTTGTTGGAAGCTGTTAATAGTCACTGAGTCCAGTCAACCATCATGAGAAGGAAATCACACAAAGGATATAAATAGCTATCCCTCAATCTCTGCAGGCGATAGAAACCAGGATCCCACTCAGATACTAAAACCTGTGAATGCTCAACTGCTCTGTATAAAATGGTGTGGTAGCTGCTTATAACCTAGGAACACCCTCCTGTCTACTTTAAATCATCTCTAGATTATATAACACCTCAGTTTAGTTCAGTTCAGTTGCTCACTTGTGTCCGACTCTTTGCGACCCCATGAATCGAAGCACGCCAGCCCTCCCTGTCCATCACCAACCCTCGTTGTGCGGTAGTTGGAGCCTTCTTTTGCATTGCCTTTCTTTGGGATTGGAATGAAAAGTGACCTTTTCTAGTCCTGTGGCCACTGCTGAGTTTTCAAATTTGCTGGCATATTGAGTGCAGCACTTTCACAGCATCATCTTTCAGGATTTGAAACAGCTCAACTGGAATTCCATCACCTCCATCACCTCGTAGTGATGCTTTCTAAGGCCCACTTGACTTCACATTCCAGGATGTCTGGCTCTAGGTGAGTGATCACACCATCGTGATTATAAAATCTAATACATTGTAAATATTATGAAAATCGTTGTAAATGCAATGTAAATATTGTATAAATAGTTGCCTGTATGTGGACTAAAGTCCCTTCGGTCATGTCAGTCTCTTTGTGATTTCACGCCCAGCAAGCTGCTCTGTCCATGGGATTCTTCAGGCAAGAATATTGCGTTGCAGGGAAGAAGCCAATTTTGACTCCATGTTTGTTTGACTTGCTTTTTGTGCCTTTTGCTATTATGTGCTTAGTCACTCTGTCCTGTCCAATTCTTTGCGACCCCATGCACTGCAGCCCGCCAGGCCCTCTATCCATGGGGATTCTCCAGGCAAGAATACTGGAGTGGGCTAATTATGCATAACGGCCTGCCTCAGAGGATCCTGCCCCTCTGCTTGACCGTAAACTACAGTGCCTTTGTTCAGCTCAAGGAGAGATAGTTTGTCCCTGCCCACCTGTGAATAGAAGAGATTAACATATGCCTTCCAGAGGCTGGCCATTCTCTTGCAGATGTTTTGCAAGACTGAAGACCCTTTCATTTTACTTTCCCACTGCCTCTCACACTCTATTCTGCCGTTTGACTTCAGTTCCTCATTGCTCCTTTCTCTCTGATCTATAAAAGAACCTGGCATTCAGACCCTGAGAAGAAGGTTGCTTTGAGGCGCTAGCCTGCCATCTTCTTGGTCAGCAGGCTTTCCAAATAAATTCATTTTCCTTGCCGCAACACCTCATCTCTCAGATTCATTGGTCTGTTTTGCCGCAAGCAGAGCAAGCTTGGACTGGGTAACAACTAGAGTGAGTTGCCATGCCATCCTCCAAGGATCTTCTTGACCCCAGGGTTGAACCAGCACCTCTTAAGTCTTCTGTATTGGCAGGCAGGTTCTTTACTGCTAGTGCCACTTGGGAAGCCACGTACATGTACACATTCTCATTTAATCCTGACAAGAACCCTGGGAATCTCTAACTCATTATACCTAGTTTGTACTGGACAGTATTAAGTTTTAAACAGATGAAACTATTTACCTATGCTTCACAGCTACAAAATGATGGGGCTGAGAAGCTGAAGTTGAATGGTTCTATGAAGACCTACAAGACCTTCTAGAACTAACACCAAAAAAAGATGTCCTTTTCATCATAGAGGACTGAAATGCAAAAGTGGGTAGTCAAGAGATACCTGGTGTAACAACAGGCAAGTTTGGCCTTGGAGGACAAAATGAAGCAGGGCAAAGTCTAACAGAGTTTTGCCAAGAAAATGCACTGGTCCTAGCAAACACTGTCGGGGTCCAGCCCCGGTGGATCCAGCGTAATTCGAAGGTGGGGACGGAGTCGGCGTCCTTGGAAAAAACTTAATTAATTACAGATAAAGAGGGATTAGAAAATTAGCAGAGAAACAGAGGCCGAATAACTTGGTTTATGTGGAATAGCATCCATCCTCCAGATGGGAATTCAGCCAGGAAAACGGGGAGCAAGAAAGAAACGACACGGAGGAATCAGTCTTTCCAGAAACTGATCCGATTTCTTTATTTTTCAGGTTTGTTTTATACCTTTTGTTACACATAGGGATGAATACAGAGTCACGCAGGGGTCAGCAGACCTGACCCTTGTCACAATCAGGTACTTCATATAAAATTATACAAAGGTCTTATGGGTTTTTACATCATCTTCTGGCCATGAGGTCTGCTGACATTTTATGGCCCTTTCTGATACTGGTCAGTTAACCAAAAAACTTATTTTTCCAGGGGTGATTTTTTCTTAAATCAGGCGCCACCCTCCAAATAAAGTTGCATTCCTATAGGGTGAGGGTGTAGTGAGTTGCAATCAAGAAAGGAATTTACTTAACCTAAGGTTAACATGATTAATCTTAAAGGTTAATACTTATTTCTCCTATATGCTAGTTATATTCATTATAAAGGCAGGGAATATGGAGATTTAGCAGCAAACATTAGCCCAACAAATGAAAACCTTTCACCAATGTTCCCTTTAAGATCTATTTAGTCTTAAGATAGTGATAAAGTTACATTTTTACCTAGCAAGGACACAGTGATTTATAACAAAGTACAGTGATCTATAACAAAAGAGAAAATTCATTAACTCAAAAAGTCTAGTATTGCTAACATCAAAAACTACTATATTTCCTTTTCTATATTCCAAATACATTGATTAATATATTCCCAGGTGCCTAAGGATATGGAGGCCTGGCGGCAATCATTGACTCAACAATGAGAAAAGCCCTATGCTAATNTAACAAAGTACAGTGATCTATAACAAAAGAGAAAATTCATTAACTCAAAAAGTCTAGTATTGCTAACATCAAAAACTACTATATTTCCTTTTCTATATTCGAAATACACTGATTAGTATATTCCCAGGTGCCTAAGGATATGGAGGCCTCGCGGCAATCATTGACTCAACAATGAGAAAAGCCCTATGCTAATACTCCAAACTCTCTGTGCTGTTTATGGTTGAGAGGTTGTCACACAAGCTAGTCAGCAGAGAGGTTTGACCTGAGACACCCTTGTCACACCCAGGGCAGGGAATTAGCAGTAATTATTGGCACGACAAGTAAAAAAACCCTCAACCAATATAATTTCTAATCAACCCACTAATACTATACTAATAATCTTCTAACTTCTCAAAACAGTCTGTATTTAGAAAGCTTTAAAGCTGGTGGCTTAGAGGTTAAAGCGTCTGCCTCCAACGCGGGAGACCCGGGTTCGATCCCTGGGTTGGGAAGATCCCCTGGAGAAGGAAATGGCAATCCACTCCAGTATTCTTGCCTGGAGAATCCCATGGACAGAGAAGCCTAGTAGGTTACAGTCCACGGGGTCACAAAGAGTCGGACACGACTGAGTGACTTCACCTCAAAGCATCTCTTGCTTCTCATGGTCGGGAAGCTGTAAACAATCACATATGGTCGGATGAACCTGATCAGGCAGGCCAGAGAACCTTCAGAGTTTGTAAGCTGAAACACTCTTGTCACGCCCAGGAATTTTTATTAACTGGAGCTGCAAGTTAACTCCTTCTCCGAGAGAAATGGTTACCGGGGAGAGCCCCCGTAAAGTACTCTGGTTTGGGGGGTAGATGCTTGGGAACAGGGGGTTTCCTGAGGCTTGATCACGCCTTTGTGTATGCCAAGCTTCCTTCCTCACGACCTTTGCCATGGGCGGAGTTCCTCACGCTGGCCCCCGGCACTAGCCAAGTTGGTTGAGCCTGGGATGTGGAACCAGGATATGGAAGGCCAGCTATAAAGGTATACTTGAATTTTTGACTGCACAGTGAGTCAGCACCCCAACCCCCGAGTTATTGAAGGGTCAACTGTGTGTGATTTATAGACACACACTGTATCTCCATTGCTTTCTCAAAAATACACAGATGTGAGCACATTACACACATTCTTATCTTCGTCTTCACCTGCCTTTTACTATATCTTCAACATTTTTCCAAATCAACACATATAGTTCTATCTCATCTGTTAAGCCATCATGAGATTGCTGCATGTGCTCATGGAAACTAGAACTAATCAATACTGAGCAAAGGAAATAAAAAGACAGACCACAAGGCACTGAGAGGGCAAATGCAAGCTGAAGTTATCATAAAGGAGGCATGAGATATGGTGTAACAACGAGTCATAAGCTATGAGCGAGAGAGAAGGCAACAGAAGCTCACGCTTGTTGAACACCTTCCTTGCGTTAACTCAAACTTCACAACAGTCCTACAACATAGGTACTATTATTAACTTTTTTGAGAGATGGAGAAACTAAGGCACAGATTAAATAACCTGGCACACAGCCAGAAAGTGGCGGAGCTGGAGATTTGAATCCAGACTGACTAGAGTTGGTGTGATTCCAGACCCCTGTTCTTACCCACACACTGAGCTCTGGGGTTGGCAGGGAGGAGATGGAGCAGATCATATTACTGAGTGAAAATTCTAACATTTAGTCATTTAGGTTGTACCGGGTCTTAGTGGCAACATGTGGGAATCTAGTTCCCTGACCAGGGATTGAACTCAGGCACTCTGCATTGGGAGCATGGAGTCTTAGCCACTGGACCACCAAGGAAGTCCCTGAGAGAAGATTCTAGAACTCCATACACTGAGGTTCCCAGGAGCCACCTTGGATTCAGTGGGGGTTTTGTTTGTTTAAATTTTTGTTGGAGTATAGTTGATTTACAATGTGTTGATTTCTGCTGTACAGCAAAGTGAATCAGCTATACATGAACATAAATCAACTCTTTTATGTTTTATTTAGCCAAATATATAAATATTTGACTGCACTGGGTGTTCTTGCAGCATGCATGATCTTTAGTTGCAGCATGTGGGATCTAGTTCCCTGACCAGGGATCAAACCCGGACCCCTTGCATTGGGAGTTCAGAGTCAGCCATTGGACCACCGGAGAAGTCCCATATATATCAACTCTTTTTTTTAGCTTCTTTCTTTATATGTGTGTGTGTGTGTGTGTGTGTGTGTTAGTTGCTCAGTCGTGTCCGACTCTCTGCGACCCCATGGACTGTAGCCCGCCAGGCTCCTCTGTCCATGGGATTCTCCAGGCAAGGGTACTGGAGTGAGTTGCCATTTCTTTCTCCATATAGGTCAATACTATATGTATTGAGTAGAGTTCCCTGGCTATGCAGTAGGTAGGATTCAGTGTGCTTTATAGCTGGATTATTATTCTTGTCCTTTATTTTTCTTGAGGTCCCTGTCTCCCTGACTGCCTGTAATACCAATGAGCAAGAGGAAATGTGATGTAGGGGAGACGAAATGAATGAGCTTCAGAGTTCGAGAGACTTGAATTCAGATCCAGGATTTTCCACTCACTAGCTATGAGACCTTCCTAGGCATCTGTCTTCTCTTATCAAATGAATATCATTAGACTCAACTTGCAGGATAGTTGTAAACCTTTGAGATGATGACCATGAAACGCTGGATGTTGGAGGGGGACGGGCGTGTGAGCATGCCTACATGCTCAGTTGTGTCTGACTCTTTGAAACCCCAGGGGCTGTAGCCCGCCAGGCTCCTTTGTCCATGGCGTTTCCCAGGCAAGAATACTGGAGTGGTTTGCCATTTCCTTCGCCAGGGGATCTTCTCCACAGGTATTCGACCCTGTTTCTTGCAAGGAGTAAATCAGTGGTTCTCCGCATTTACTCAGCTGTAAATCAGTGGTTCTCCGCAGAGGCATTACTGCCCCCCACAGGACATTATGGAAAGTTGGGGGAGAATCTTCAGTCGACAAGATGCGAGGCATTACTTGGACAGCAAGAGATCCAACCAGTCCATCCTAAAGGAAGTCAATCTTGAATATTCATTGGAAGGACTGATGCTGAAGCTGAAGCTCCAATACTTTGTCCACCTGATTTGAAGAACTGACTCATTTGAAAAGACCCTGATGCTGGGAAAGATTGAAGGCAGGAGAAGGGCATGACATAGGATGAAATGGTTGGATGGCATCTCCGACTCAATGGACATGAGTTTGAGTAAACTCTGGAAGTTGGTGATGGACAGGGAGGCCTGGTGTGCTGCAGTTCATGGGGTTGCAAAGAGTCAGACACGACTGAGTAACTGAACTGAACATGCAGCCCATTTGGACCAGTCTGTCACGCTATGTGTATTTATGTGTGTGTGCTCAGTCGCTAAGTCATGTCTGACTCTGCAATGCCATGCACTGTGGCCTGCCAAGCTCCTGTGTCCATGGGATTTTTCAGGCAGGAATACTGGAATGGGTTGCCATTTTCTTCAGGGGATCTTCCTCTCACCCAGAGATCAAACCTGAATCTCCTGCATTGGCAGGTAGATTCTTTACGGGACTCAGCTGGTAAAGAATCCGCGTGCAATGTGGGAGACCTGGGTTTGATTCCCTGGGTTGGGAAGATCCCCTGAAGAAGGTAATGGCTACGCATTCCAGTATTCTGGTCTGGGGAATTCCATGGAGTATGTAGTCCATGGGGTTGCAAAGAGTCAGACATGACCGAGCGACTTTCACTTTCACCTGGGAAGTCCAGTTTGTCATGCTGGCTGGCTGGATTGGTAAATCCATGCAACCCTAGTTGGTAAGTATTTTAAACATCATCCCTGACCACAGGCACTTAAGAGATGGGGCCAGGGACACCGGGTGTTTCACAGTGTACGAGGTACTTGACCAAAATGAGGAATTGTTCCTTGTCCCGCTCAGCATTCAAACATCCCACCAGACATTCATGTGGGTGAATACTCGCTTATAGTCATTGAAGCCTAAAATGGGATTATATTTTACATATAAATATGCCAATTTTGCATGATTTTAAATACACTATCTTTTCCCCCCATAAAAGCAACTACTGTGAAAATTGTACTTCATTTTCTTGGGAACTTACCAAGAATTGTACTTCATTTTAGAAAAATGTTACTAATGGCACCATGGCCTGTGGCATTTGACTTGCCAATACTATGTGTCTATTGGAGTTTGCATTTGTAGTGCTAAAGACAAATGCTAAAGACCAGAGATCAGACACCTCCCTGATTTTTTGTTTAAAAAAATTATTATTATTATTTTATTTTTTGAGATCCCTTTTAATTTAGAAGTAAATGTTATTTTAGTAATAATTAATCCAAAATTAAATCAATGGAGATCACAGCCAGCATCCAAGACGACCCCTAAAGATCCCCACTTTCTGATATTCACATTTTTTGGTGTGCGTAGCATTCTCCCACAATCGGCTTCCCAAGTGGTGTTAGTGGTAAAGAACCTGCCTGCCATCGCAGGAAATGTAAGAGATGTGGGTTCGTCCCTTGAGTTGGGAAGATAACTGGAGGAAGACATGGCAATGCACTCCAGTATTCTTGCCTGGAGAATCCCATGGATAGAGGAGCCTGGCGGGCTACAGTCCATGGGATCGCAAAGAATCAGACACAACTGAAACAACTTAGCCCACACGCACTCCCACGACGGGGCAAAGGTCATGGTATGCTCTGTGTGACCAACAGAACAGAGCAAATGTGTTGGTATGTCTCTTCTGAGGCCAGAGGCTTCCTGTTATCTCTCAGATCAGTCACTCTGGGTGAAGCCAGTTGCCATATTTTGAGGCAGCCTTGTGGAGAGGGTGCCCGTATCCAGGCGCCCATATCCAGGAATCAAGGCCACCAGCCACCAGCCATGTGAGTGAGCTTTATGGGAAGCAGAGCCTTAGGCAAGTATTCAGTATTTGCAGCCCCAGCTGACAGTTTGATTATAATCTCGTGAGGAGTCCTGAGCCAGAAACAAGTCAGCTATGCTTGTCTCAGATTCCTGAGTCTTAAAATTGTACAAGATAATAAATCAATAAATGTTTTAAGTTGTTAAGTTTTAAGATAATCTGCTATATAGCAGTAGATAACTAATAGAGAAGACATACATGAAACTCAGTAATCTCATTCATTTCATCAATAAGCATTGTTTTAAAAATATTTCGTATGTGCTATCCTTCCAGTATAATTAAAGTCAATCTATATTATAAAAATTGGAGAAGGACATGGCAACCACTCCTATATTTTTGCCTGGAGAATCCCATGGACAGAGGAGCCTGGTAGGCTACATACAGTCCATGGTTTGCAAAGAGTCGGACATGACTGGGTGACTAAACAACGAATATTATAAAAATTACATGTTGAAATGATTTATTAATTTTGACATCACTCTTGTCTTATACTGTCCCCAGAGGTCTTCTTTTTTTTTTTTAATATGTATTTATTTGGCTGCACTGGGTCTTAGTTGAGGCATGCTGAATCTAGTTCCCTGATCAGGGATTGAACTCTGGGCTCCCTGCATTGGGAGCATGGAGTCTTAGTCACTGTACCATATAGGAAGTCCCCTACCTAACTTCTTTATGGCTTCTTATACTTTTATACTGCTGTATGTTTTTCTGACTCATTCTTAGTTCCGTTAAGCATTGAAGAATTTGTCTCCATATCAGTATTTTAAACACTGGTGTCTGAATATATCCCTGACATAGAGTACTTGTACTATTTCATCACCACCTTTTCCTGTATAGGTGATTATTTTAACATGGCTTATAAAAAAGCATGACTCATTTGTGAGAGTATCATACTTCACATTATCTCCATTTTTTAAAAATCAGAGTATAATTGTTTTACAATGTTGTGTTAGTTTCTGCTGTACAACAACATGAATCATACGTATATGTATACGTATATTCTTTCCCTTATGAGCCTCCTTCCCACCTCCCTGCCGTATCACTATTTAAACTGAGATCATATCCTCTTTTTTCTGTTCTAAAACTAGTTTTTTTCCTTTTTACTATTCTAAAAAGCCAGTTTGAGATTGTTTTTTCTGTTATTTGTAATTGAAAGAAAACCAGCTGATAAATGTATCCAGTATCATCAGAGTCTAGCCTTGAGAAAGAAATGAGGGAATGATCGCCAAGTTTTGGTATCCTGTTTCCACTCTAAAAGACCATCTTTTCACCTGCAACAAAAACACCGGTTACCACCATGCTTCATGTTGGTACTGATCCTCTCATTGTTGCAGGCAGTAAATGTTTCAGTTTTGTAGAAAACAAAAACCAAAAGGCTGTCTTTTACTCAGATGACTGACACTGCATATCCATTCTTTCAGAAGAGGGTCACTTGAGGTCCATAGGAATTTGATCTGAATTCTAAGTCCAAATACAACCTTTCTAACGGACTTACTAACATGAAGTCTTTCTGTTTCACAACCCAATAAGCTTATGGTGAAAGACAATATATATAGAGAGAATTCTAGTTGTTTAGTTGCTCAGTCATGTCTGACTGTGTGAGTCCATGGACTGTAGCCTACCAGGCTCCTCTGTCCATGGGGATCGCCAGGCAAGAATACTGGAGTGGGTTGCCATTTCCTTCAGGGGATCTTCCCGACCCAGGGATGGAACCCGTGTGTCCTGTGAGTCTCTTGCATTGCAGGTGGATTCTTGACCACTGGGCCGCTGGGTAAGCCCCACTGTGTGTGTGTATATTTTATATTTACTGATTTCCTCTGTCAGGTCTTAGTTGCGGCATGTGGGATGTTCTGTTACGGCACACAGACTCTAACTGCAGCTTGCAGGCTTAGTTGATCTGAGGCACATGAGAGCCTAGTTCCCCAACCACGGGTCAAACCTGGGCCCCCTGCATTGGGAGTTTGGAGTCTTAGGCACTGGACCACAGGGAAGTCCCAGAAAGACAATAGTTTTAGAACTCCACTATATTTTACACAACCTAGCTCCTGCAGTACTCTGGTGTATACTCCTAAAAGATGGGAAATGAACGCCATCCATTAATAATTGGATTTATTAATAAATTAATAAATTCATGAAGCAACCTCAAGAAGGAAGAACAAACGAGAACCCATGGGACCTGGTGTGAAGAACAATCTAGGTTGCTTCTTTCTCTTAGTAGGCCTGAACCAACTGGACTAGATTCTACCTGTCTAGAACCTACTTTAGGTGAAGTAGGTCTTTAGAACTCGTCCTGGCCCAAACTTGAAAAGGGTTCTGAAGTCACAAAGACTCCAGAATCTGGGAAGGTAATAGGAGTTTAAGAAAACATATGCTTAGGTAGTTACAGAATTGAATACCACCTGATCAGGGCATGTGTGGAGATTTTTTTTAAGCTGATTTGCAACTTTTTGGTTTTTAGTCCTTCAGTGGTGTCTGACTCTTTGTGACCCCAGGCACTGCAGCAAGCCAGCCTTCCCTGTCCTTCACTATCTCCTGGAGTTTGCTCAAACTCATGCAACTTTACTAAAAGATTTAAACCAGTACATTTGAAATGCAACTCTGAAATGTTGACATTAGTAACCTAACTCCAATAGCTTTCAAGTGTCTATATTTATGAAAGCTCTATACATGTTTGACTCTCTGTGAAGTGAAAGCTTACAGGATGATAGAGAAACAAGCTGCATTAGTGTGAGTCCCCTCTCATGTCTGGGAAGGCAGCTCAAAGCATGTGCATCTTAATGGTAGGTCAACAGTAACATCTTCATAGATACGTGTTTTGCTCATAGATATTCCTCTGTAATCAAGTTTAAAAATCTCGGGGAATCTTTTTTTTTTTTTTTTTAACATTTATTTATTTGGCTGCTCCAGGTCTTAGTTGCAGCATGCAGGATCTTTAGTGGTGACATGTGGGATCCAGTTCCCCAACTAGAGATCAAATTTGTGCTCCCTGCATTAGAAGCACAGAGTCTTAGCCAATGGACCACTAGGTAAGTCCCTCAGGGAATCTCAAAATACTTGGTACTTTCAACAGCAATGAGATTTGAGACCATGATAGAAGCTTTTACTTGTCCCCCAATATCTCTTCATCCTTTCTCCTTAGTACTGAAACTGCATGTTCCAGTTTCCCCTGTAGTTTAGTGTAACTAGGTGACTAAGTTTTTGCCAGCAGGATGAAACCAGAAATGGTATATATAAACTTTGGGAAAGTTTCTTAAAGAGAATACATGTTCCCTTTGTCCTCTCATCTGCTGGTAGGAATGTAAACATAATGGCTAGAGCTCCAGCAGCTCTCTTAGACCATGAGGTGACATTGGGAATGGAGGCTGGTATCTTTCAAATGCCCATGTACTTGATAGCATAAATAAATACATGGGTGACTTTCTTGGCTGGAATAAGGAGGCTCCATCTGTCCCCATGAAGTACCAGAGCAGCTCTAGACTAACTTTGGACTTCTTAAACATGAAAGGGAAATACCAATTTTTGTTTAAGCTAGTGTTATTTTGTGGTTGTTTTCCCCTGCTTCTTGCAGCCAAATCTGATCCTAATACAATAATCAAAAAAGAAGCAAGACTTAAAAACATTATTATTATTATTATTTGCCCATACTGCACAGTTTGTGGGATCTTAGTTCCCTAGCTAGGGGTGGAAGTCAGGCTGGCAATGAAAGCACTAAACCCTAGCCACGGGACTGCCAGGGAATTCCCTACAAACTTTTTAAAAGTCTACTTTCATAGATCAGCAATTCAACTAGTTTAAGGTTGCACATATTGTATTGTATATTCTGTAGGAAATTTAGAGGCACAGAGCTTGCAAAGTCTGCTGAAATTACACTGAAAATTCAAAATGTAGTCTTTAAAGGAGACAGTAGGAAGAGACCTGATTGTAAGAAAAAGAAAAATCTGGATGGCCGGTTAAAGCATCAGGATAGAATCAGAAGACTAGTCAGTTGTTTTGGAACCATGGATAACAGAACTCGTTGGTAGCCTCGGACAAGTAACTTCCCCTTTCTAGGCTTCCATTTCTGAGTGGTGGTTGTTGTTCAGTGGCTAAGTCATGTCCGACTCTTTGCGACCCCATGGACTGCATGCAGCACATGTACTTCCCTGTCCTCCACTATCTCCTGGAGCTTGCTCAAACTCACGTCCATTGAGTCGGTGATGCCATCCAACCATCTCATCCTCTGTCGTCCCCTTCTCCTCCTACGGATTGGCTGCCGCGGTGCGCACGGCGCTGCGCCCCGCCCTGCCGGCGCCCTCATCCTAGCGCCGGTCGTGCGCTCCCCTCCCGGGACTGAGGTGGCGCGGAGGACGCCGTCTCGGCCGCGGCTTGGCCGCCTCCGCCTCTGCGTGTGCGCCCGGGGGGTCGGCGTGGGCGTCGGGGAAGCCGGGTGAGTGCTGGCGGCCCGTTTTGGGGGCGCGCGAGGGGACCAGCGCCCGCCTCCGAGGCGTAGGGAGGCACCCTCGGCCCGCCCGGGGCCTCCCCGGTGCGCGGCGCCGCCGCCGGGCGGATCGGGGTCCGTGAGGCGTCCGGGCGGCGCCGCCCCCGCTCCTCACCAGCCCGTTCCAATGACCGTGGCCGGCGCTCGGGGGTTGGGGTAGGGGAGCGCCGCGATCTCTCGTCGTCGGGTTGCTTGCCCTGAAAGGTTTCCATCTCGGAACTGTCGGCTTCCCGGCGCTGCTGGGAAGGGAAGAGAGGTGCGCCGGCGCGGGGTCCCGGGGCGACGGGCCCCTCACGGGCTTCGTCGCCCCTGTTCGCGTTGGCTCTGAACCCTTCCTTGCTGAGAATGTGGTCCGTGTTGAGTGGACTTTTCCGACTCTGTACAGAGGTGTGGCGTGGAGATGGAGGAGGTTGGACATTCTTTGGAGGATTGATCGTACAGGGTTGGGTGTCCTTTGAGATACAGAGCAGCTCGTGTCGCAAAGGTAGTTGCCCTAGGGACGGCCGTTCTCGTTTTTAAGCAATAAATTGACTCTCGAGTTAATCACGGGAAGGTGCTTAACTTGAAAGGTAAGTACGTGACCTTCTAAAGCCAAAGCGCTGATGATGAGAGCCACTGTGCTCGCTCCCGCCCCGCTGCTGACGCTGTGTGTGTGTGCGCCTGTGCGTTGGGGAAGGATTCAAGGCTAGTGTGTATGTGTGTGTGTGGCGCGGGGGGGAGGATTTAAGCCTCGTGTGTGTGTGTGTGTTGGGCAAGGATTCAAGCCTCCGATTGGAGTGAATGTGTCGTCAGCCTTGTGCCTCTCAAAGACCTTGATTTCTCTTCTCAGTGTGCCACCTCTTCTCTCAAACTCCTCACCTACCCGCACTATAACACCCCTTAGCTTCACAATTCCCAAGCCTCTGATTCTCTTACAAGAAGGCTTGTCACACTTCTTTTCCATCATCTTCAGACAGTTGTCATCTCTTTTTGCAAGCATAGTTTTCAGACGTAGAACATTAGACTTTTTTTTTTTAAGCCGATAATACTGTTGCAAGCCTCTTGGTCCTTAAAAAGAAAACCCGAAGTTACCTTGAGTATCGATGCGGCAGGAAAGGCTGGTTTAACGAGAGCAGGGGGAGGGCGTAGTGTTCCTCTTCCGGAGACACGCCTTCCCCACCTCCATCCTCCTCCGCCCGCTAGGATTAGGGCAGCCTTAACTGGCTGGTCATTTCTGAATTCACTTCTGGACTCCAGGGTAAATGATTTATCTTATTTTATCATTATCGACTCCTTTAAATGATTACCGTAATACATTCAGGTTGTGAACTTTTTTTTTTTTTAAGTTACAGAAGAATATCAAAGTGAAAAATTGAAACCAGGGAATTTCCTGGCAGTCCAATGGTTAGAGCTCTGCGCTTCCCCTGCAGGGAGCAGGGATTCTCTTCCTGGTCTAAGAGCTAAGATCCCAAGTGCCAAAAAAAAAAGAAACAGCACAGAAGTGTATCAAGTGAAAGGTTAGAATAAGTTAGAACTCCTTGTTTCTTTACTTTGCACCCTCAATTCCAGTCCCTAGGAGGGGATGGGCTGTGTTAAGTCACCTCAGTCTTGTCCAACTCTTTGTGAGCCAATGGACCATAGCCCACCAGGCTCCTCTGTCCCTGGGATTCTCCAGGAAAGAGTACTGGAGTGGGTTGCTGTGCCCTCCTCCATGGGATCTTCCCAACCCAGGGATCGAACCAGCAACTCTTACATCTCATGCATTGGCAGGCAGGTTCTTTGCCAGTGGTGCTACCTGGGAAGCCCCTGGAGGGGATAGTACATGATACTGTTGGGCAACCTACTTAATAAAAGGACATAATCATATCAGTGTGGACCTACCTCATTTTTAAAATGCTGTAAAGCATGCCACTGTTTAGAAGTATTTTAATATATTTTATTGGCCCCTTATTGGTGAATGTTTTGGTTGTTTCTGAGTTTTAGCCATTAAAAGATTTACTATGTGAATATCTTTGAAAATTGTAGGATGAGTCTCAGATAGTTTAAACGGATTATTGTATTTTACAGTATAATTTTCATGCTCTTTTCACGTGGAATCTTTTTGTAATTTGAAGGACTTTACAAATTAAAGACAGTAGCTAATTTGTTTGATTTAAATGCATTTCTTAGTATCTGTGTGTCTTTTAATATTTAGAGACTGGATCAAAAAATTTGTTGAGTACCAGGTTAGATAATGGTGAATTTTTTAACCTTGTTGCCACTTAGTGGTGTTGACTTTAAGGTTATATTGACTCACTTGATTGGCTTAGTAGGAATGAATAGAGGGCCCTCAGGAAGAGAAAATGAACAGGCATGCTGTGTAATACCCTCTTTTGGTAATCCCCCCGGAATATACAACAGTAACTGGAATTTTTGTTCTCTTTTGAAATAACTTCCTTTTGTTGTAAAAGGTATCTCAGGTATGGAGAAGGTTGTGGGGAATAAATACTGTTGCAGTGATCAGCACTGTATCTACAACCACATTAAGAAAGGAAGCATTTACATCTTTCTTCCAGAGGGAGCCTCTATCATGATAGAAGTTAATCTTTCTCTTGCTTTATCAAATAGCATTACACACGAATGCATATACACATATACGTATATGTGCACACATGTAAATATTTACACGTCTTAAACAGTATATGTAGTTTTGAGTGAATAGTGTTAAAAACATATTACATACAAATAGCATGTTTCAAAGTTTTATTTTTACTGTTACTGAGAGTGCTGCCAAGAATAGGTTTTTTAAGAGCACTTAGGAAACAGATATACCTGTGTAGTCCCTAGAGAAAGGACTGTCTCAATAAAAGTGCCGAGTTAGATATAATTGGTTAATGTTCCAGAGGGCAACAAAATCATAATACCTTTGTGATGAATCATTTCTACAAGGCTATAATGATTATACCTTATTAATTTTTGCAGTTAAGCACAAACCTTATAGGACAATAAACTGTCTTTATTAACAGTGGATTATTCATTAAATAAACTGAGATAAGGAAATTATTTCCCCCAGAGCCCAGATGAGGTCCAAACAGGCTTATTAAAAAAAATGCTAGTGCTTTCTCCCTTTGAGATTAAAATTTTGTTTCATAGTTGTGAGCACGATGCTGACCATGTAAGGAAAGGACAGGATTTATTGTCACTTTGAGATGAAAGCTTCCAGGAGAAACGAGGGAGACAGAACGGCTTCAGCTTCCTTGACTTTTCCCAGCAGGGGCCCTTTCTGAAGGGGTCAGTGGGTAGTGTTCTGGTTGAGTCTTGGGAGACGTTTACTACTGTCTCAGGGGACCTGGGAGGCTTTAGTGTGAAGGGAACACTGGAAGGACAGCAGAGATACGGTCAGAGGGCGTGGCTGGCTCTCCGTGGCCTCCCTGCAGTAACCAGGGTAGGTCAAAGCAGAACCTTCTGTCAGGGAAATGAGTGTCGTTTGCTGATGCTGGCTGCAGGACTCCGAAAAAGAACAGGAACTGCCTCAGTGTATGATCAGGATCCAGCCAAGCCCAGCTGAGGACGGGTTAGTAGGAGTCTGGGCCAGGTTCACGGCATTCAGTCCTCAAGTAAAAAAGCTGGCAGAGCAGTGGGACCCCGCTTCATTCCAGCCGGTTGTCCGTGTCTGGGGGCCCAGTGGGGCTCTCGTCAGCTCTCCTGTGTGGGGATCTTTCCTGTCTTCTCTTTTGTTGCTTTTCGCTAGCTCTGATGGCGCTCAGACAGCAGCAGTTTCCTGACCAGGAGAATTGTGATTCCTGATCCTTTGTATGTGAACCTTTTGTTTGTTTGTTTTTTAATTTCCTCAGACTGTTTTCTGCTTTGACTTCAGTGATTTGGGGGCTTCCCCAATGGCTCAGTGGATAAAGAATCTGCCTGCAATGCAGGAGATGCAGGTTCGATCCCTGTGTCAGGAAGATCTCCTAGAGAAGAAAGTGGCAACCCTCTCTACTCCTCTTGCTTGGAAAATTCCATGGACAGAGGAGCCTGGAGGTCTACAGTCCATGGGATCTCAAAGAGTCAGACATAACTGAGCACGCACACACACACATTTTCTGCTTTGACTTCAGTGATTTGAAATTTACAATGGTCTGTCTTAGTGTGGGTCTATTTTCATCCATTATTGTGAGTATTTGATGGGCCCTTTAAATCAGAAAATACAGTTCTTTCTATTCTGGAGAAATTTTCCTGCATATTTTGTTATTTTTCTCCCTCATATTTTCTCTGTAGTTCCTCCTGAAACACCTGTTTTGGATGTGAGCCTTGTAAAGGTCTTCTCATTTTCTTACCTGTTTCCTTCTGTTTTCCATCTACTTACGGCTAGATTTTCTTAACTTTTACTTCCCAGACTTTATATTTGGATTTAAGAAAACCGCACAGTTATACTTTTAATATTCAAAGGCTATTTTTAGTCTCTGAGTGTTTCTTAGGATAACATGCTGTTCTTGCTTTAAGATGCAATATATTCTCTTGTTTCTGAGGTTGTAATGATTTTAAGTTTCCCTTCTCTGCGTAGCTTTCCAGACTCCTGTCTGGAAGGGATCTGACTTCAGTCTCCTGCACCAGAACAGAGGAATGGCAAACTTCTGTCCAGTTTTCAGTATGATGCCTGAGTCTACCATTGTGCATGGTATCCCTCGGTCCAGAAGGCCAGACGTAGGGGAAAACCTCAGGCTTCTGTCTGGATATGGATGAGGCAGTTGCCAGTCCATGGAGGGCATGGCAACCTACTCCAGCATCTTGCCTGGAGAATCCCCACAGACAGAAGAGCCTGGCGGGCTACAGTCTATAGGATCGCAAAGAGCCGGACATGACTGAAAGACCGAGCGAAGAGAAAAGGGGCAGATTCTTGGCCCTGACTTGTTTTCCTGCCTCCTTCAAGTCTTTCCTGTGCTGGTTCTCAGCTTTCCCTGCTACTGGCTTGGACGTCCAGCTTTCTTGGGTATGCTCAGTCAGTGACCATGGTCCATCTGCTTTGCAACTTTCAAAATTTTACTGCTCTTGTCTCCTCTTCTGTTCTCGTCATTGTGTTCACGACTCCTTTTACTGATTGCAGTTTCTAGTGACGTTTCAGGAGGGAGCAAAATGAGATGCTTAGATACATCTTCACCCAAAGATAGTAATAGTTGTTTTTGACCAAGTGGTAGCTGAAACTCCAATACTTTGGCCACCTGACGTGAAGAACTGACTCATTTGAAAAGACCCTGATGCTGGGAAAGATTGAAGGCAGAAGGAGAAGGGGACAACAGAGGATGAGATGGTTGGATAGCATCACCGACTCGATGGACATGGGTGTGGGTGGAATCCAGGAGTCGGTGATGGACAGGGAGGCCTGGTGTGCTGCGGTTCATGGGGTCGCACAGATTTGGACACAACTGAGCGACTGAACTGAATGGCAGTACTGCCATAAACAGAAGGCCGTCTTCAAAGCTGTCCTATGTTTGTGATGCTTGCGAACCTTCTTGGTGGGTAGTGGTTGATAGCATCGAGTGAGCCCATGTTCTGAACACTGCCTGTCTTCTTAATTCTCACTTATTGAGGGCCGTGCTATCATATCCCCAGTTTACACATCAGAAGACCAAAGCCTAGGGATATTTAAAGCTTGAACAGTTGTGGACTCTGCAGGGGAAGGAGGGGGTGAGACAAATGGAGAGCAGCATTGGCATATATGTGCCACCATGTTTAAAATAGACAGCTAGCGGGAACCGCTGTGTAGCGCAGGGAGCTCAGCTTGGTGCTGCATGATGACCCAGAGGATGGGCTGGGGAGGGGGAGCTTCAGGAGGGAGGGAGTATATGTATGCTTACAGCTGATTGCCATTGCTGTACAGCAGAAATCAACACAACACTGTAAAACGATTATCGTCCAATTAAAAAAAAAAGCCTGAACAGTGCCAGTCACGTAGCAACTATTCCATTAAAAATGGAATTAAATGAGCCTGGCCAGGAAGGCACAGGTGGGAAGAGGCTGATGTAGGCGAGGGCCCAGGCTAGTGCTCACTCCACGGCCTGTACTTTCAGCTGCCTGGCTGGCGGCTGGCGCTGGAGGAGGGTAATTGGTGTCTAGGCGTCTACTTCCTTTGTGCCCTTTGGGAACGTTCTTACTCAGGTCTTTACCTGCTCATTACTGTTTGCCAGGTGGGTTCCCTTTCACCTACTTGGGTTCAGAGCAGTTTCCCTGAACAGGGGCCAGTTTCCCTGAACAGGGGAGGAGAGCATTTTCTGAGCAATCCCAGAGGATGCAGAGATTCCCAGGCAGGGCTCCTGCGGGGAAACCTGGGTAAAGGTGGCTTCCGAGAGTGATGTTTTCCTATGGTTAGATCAGCTCTCGGAGAAGGCAATGGCAACCCACTCCAGTACTCTTGCCTGGCAAACCCCATGGACGGAGAAGCCTGGTAGGCTGCAGTCCATGGGGCCGCTAGGAGTCGGACACGACTGAGCGACTTCACTTTCACTTTTCACTTTCATGCATCGGAGAAGGAAATGGCAACCCACTCCAGTGTTCTTGCCTAGAGAATCCCAGGGACAGGGGAGCCTGGTGGGCTGCCGTCTATGGGGTCGCACAGAGTCGGACACGACTGACGTGACTTGGCAGTTGGCAGATCAGCTCTGGGGTTATGTAGCAGTCATCTTATTTAGGTGGCAACTCATGATAATCTACCACTCTATTTTTTTCCAGCTTTTTATTATAAAAATGTTTTAAACATACAGAAAAATTGAACAATAGATTTAACATTTTGCCATATTTGCCTCATTTTTTTTTTCCTTTCTGAACCATTTGCTCATATGTTGCTGACACCGACACCTCACCCCCAAAGAGTAAGCAAGCATCTCCTAACAAGGTCATTCTTTTTATATAACCACAACTCTGTAATGTTCTCTGACCTGTATTCTGATTTCCCCAGTTGGCCCAGACTGCCTTAAAAGTGTTTTGTTTTGTTTTTTTTTTTAACGAGAACCAGTAATGGCTTACACATTTCACTTGGTTGGTTAATTGTATTTTTTGTCATAGATGAGTTTAATGGTGAAATCTTTTGAACCTTCTAGCTCGTATTGCTTTTGGAAACTACTTCATGACTGGAAAGATGATGGTTCTCAGAATCTTCGAAATGAAAGGGACCCTTGATGTCATCTGGTCCAGTTATTTCCGAACTTCGCTGATGTGTGTCCTAAAAGTTGAATTGGGAGTTTGTCTGTAGACAAAGAGATGAAGATCCATTCCAAGGACACAGATATATAGAAATAGATAGAGAAATATATAAGTGAATATGTTGAAAATATGTAACAGTTTGCCTAACAGTAGGTGTTTGGTAAGTATTGGCTGTCTTCTCACTTTTATTTCTTTGTGACTGGAGTGAAGAGTGCCTCAGGCTAGTAGGAGATAAGGAAGCTATATTAGGGGGAGACTATAAGTGTCCTGTGTCATTTGACTTTATCTCCAGCCATTGAAAGTTTTAGAATAAAAGGCATGATCCCACCTGAATTTGTTTTTAAACTACTTTTTTTTTTTCCTTGACTGTGCCGCGCAGCTTATTGGATCTTAATTCCCCAGCGAGGGAGCAAACCCATGCTCAAGTGGAAGCAGGGAGTCTTAACCACTAGGCTTCCAGGGAAGTCCCCCAATCTGAGTTTTAGAAAGTTCTGGCAGAATATGGACTTGAGAAAGCACGGAGGATGGTTTTAAGAAATAATATGCTTAAATATATTGTCATGGCAAGATTTTATTTCCTTCACTGAAATAATGCTTTTTATTATCAGTGTTTACAAATTATCAATTTAAATAAACCTAGGTATAAAGTCGGAGAAGGCGATGGCACTCCACTGCAGTACTCTTGCCTGGAAAATCCCATGGACAGGGGAGCCTGGTAGGCCTGGGGTCGCGAAGAGTCGGACACAACTAGCGACTTCACTTTGACTTTTCACTTTCATGCATCGGAGAAGGAGATGGCAACCCACTCCAGTGTTCTTGCCTGGAGAATCCCAGGGACGGAGGAGCCTGGTGGGCTGCCATCTATGGGGTCACACAGAGTTGGACACGACTGAAGTGACTCAGCAGCAGCAGGTATAAAGTAGACTCTTCTTTTTTTGGTGACAGGATAATGAGACATGTATTGCATTTCAGAGTTTGAAAGACAGAATAGTTAGATTCAGTCATTCAGCAAGTATTGGAGTGCCTTCTTTATGCCATGTACTGTGCTAAGCCCTGGGAGAACCACAGTGAGCAAAAACGGACGTGGGTGTCCTTTGTGGAGCTTACTTTCTTCAGAGGGAGGTCGGTATTGATCACATAGAAGATTAATACTGAGATGCTGGGGAAATTAGATCTGGCCGTGAAGCCAGGAGAGCATGGAAGCCGTTATCATCGTCCACTTGGATTATTTCAACAACCTTTTAACTGGTTTCGCTCCTTCCACTCTTCCCCCGGCAGTCTGTTCTCCCCACAACAGCCTAAGGGACGCTTTTAAACGTAAGGCAGACTTCTTAGACTCCCTTGCTGCTGCTAAGTCACTTCAGTCATGTCCGATACTGTGCGACCCCATAGACGGCAGCCCATGAGGCTCCCCCGTCCCTGGGATTATCCAGACAAGAACACTAGAGTGGGTTGCCATTTCCTTCTCCAATGCGTGAAAGTGAAGTGGCTCAGTCGTGCCCGACTCTTAGCAGCCCCATGGACTGCAGCCCACCAGGCTCCTCCGTCCATGGGATTCACAAGACAGGAGTACTGGAGTGGGGTGCTGTCGC
This sequence comes from Cephalophus harveyi, assembly GCA_006410635.1. Classification (NCBI taxonomy): domain Eukaryota; kingdom Metazoa; phylum Chordata; class Mammalia; order Artiodactyla; family Bovidae; genus Cephalophus; species Cephalophus harveyi. Next base: position 91,528 of record SJYT01043352.1, read on the forward strand.
CTTCTCCATTAGGGCTCCCAGTTTTAATCAGTAAAGATGAAAGTTCTCATAGTAGCCTATGAGGCTACCCTGTTGCCTCTCTGGTCTACTTTCCGAGCTCACTGACTCCATTGCAACCTCGCCTGCTTCCAAGTTGCTCCTTGAATAGCCAGTCCTGCCCTGGGGCCTTTGCCTTGCTGTTGTTCTGTCTGATGCTCACATGGCTAACTCCATGCCTCAGGTGTCGTCTCTTCAAGGGGGCCTGGCTCATCCACCAGTTTGGCCTTTCAGCTGGCCCCACCATCGCCCATACTCCCAGGGTCCCAGTCTGCTTTGTTGTTCCCCTCAGGGCATTTATCGTTTTCCAACATGGTCTATAATTTACTATTTAAATTACATTTATTGTGTCGTTCCCATCTCCCTTCTTTCCCACTGCCAAAGCTCCATGTGGCCAGTGCTTTTTATCTGCTCATTGTTGTAAGTGTCCACAGCAGGGCCTGGCATGTAGCCAGCACTCCGTAAATAAACCTTGAATGAATGAAAGGAAAGCTGATGTTTGAGTGGAGAAGTCATAACTAAGGGGACATCTGGCATCACGAGTAGGAGTTAACCAGGTGAGCTGGGGATGGAAAGGTAGGTATCACGTGGAGGGGGCGTGGTTTGTATGGGGTGATTCATCAAGTGTAAGGCACTACAAGAGAAACGAGGATCACTGAGGGAGAGAGGAGAAAATATTTCAAGAGCAGCTTGAGGAAAATAAGTGCTGAGCCGTGCTGCAGCGTCTTTGTCTTTAGAAATGGAAGACGGTGAAAGGTTTTAAGCAGGAAGGAGATGCCAGCTTTGTGCCTTTTAAAAGCAACAACAACATTCTAGCTGTGGAATGGGGAACATATTGATGAGGGCACAAGAGGATGAGGCTGGATCTGTTGGGAACCTGTTGTCATGGGACAGGTGGGAGAGGGGCCTCTCTCCATCACTCAGGTGGTGGTGCTGGAAGGGAGACATGGAGAAGTTAGACTTGAGAGAGTTAAGTGAAAGTTGCTCAGTCATGTCCAACACATTGCAACGCCATGGACTATACAGTCCATGGAATTCTCTAGGCCGGAATACTGGAGTGGGTAGCCTTTCCCTTCTCCAGGGCATCTTCCCAACCCAGGGATCAAACCCAGGTCTCCTGCATCACAGGCGGATTCTTTACCAGCTGAGCCGTAGGGAAGCCCTGAGAGAGTTAAAGGAGGCACAATCAGGTGAGGGATGTGAGAGGTAAGAAAGAAGTAAAGAGGAAGACATCTGCATTTCTGGCTTATGTAATCGAATGACTGGTGATTCATTAATTGTAGAGAATCCTGGAATAGGATCAGATTTGGAGGAGGGGACCGTGCATTTGAATTTGTGTTTGGACCTGCTGATTTTGAAGTGACTTTGAGACAGCCAGAGGGTGTCAGGCAAGTAGTTGGATGTATGGAAAAGTAAATCTGCGAATCAACTGCATAGGGAGGCAGTATAGGGAAGCGTTCACCATTTTGAATAATTCATGTTTTGAATAATTAAAAGTTGTTAAGGATATTACTGGGGCAAATTGTATAGCTACAGGATTAGAGTCTCCTTAAAAACCTAAGCTCCCTGTCCTTTGGCTTTTAGTTTTAAATCTTTTACCAAAATTGATGCTACTTCCTAAGTTTTATTTCAGTTAATAGATGATTTATAGGTGAAAAGGCAAAGAAGCATCCTGAGATTAAGTATGTAAAATGTCTTTTCCAAAAGTATTTTAGCTCTCTGAATAATTCATACTGTTGGATCTTGAGGCCTATAAAATATTCACACTGTGAGTGCCCAGAAACCAGGTTTGTAGCAACCCAAGAAGAAAGCTTGTATTCTCCAGACTCGCTTGGCAAGATTGGAATCAGCAGTAATCACACTGTCATTGTGGATCTCATCGGACGGCTTTCTTCTATTTCTGGGTGGTCACAGGGTTCCTGTAAATTGGGGCCCTTTCTCTTCCATCTTGTTTTTCTTGCTCTCTTCACCACAGGCAGTAGGATAGTAACCTTCTGCCCAAGAAACCAGAAATGAGAGAAATGCTGTGAATTCCTCTGGCATGGGTACAGTGTAATGGTCACGAAACGGGTTTCAGAATCAGATGTGGGCTTCAGTGGATCCTGGCTTTCCTTCTTGCTAGAACTGACCTTGGGCCAGTTCTTCTCTAAACCTTTTTTTTTTTTTTTAGTAATACCAGAGAATCTTAGTAATTGCTTATAGTATTTGTGAGGAGTCAATGGAATAGTCTGTGCAAAGAGTTCCTCTGAGGATGTAGTGGAGTTGTCTGTAATCTATAAGCACCTTGTAACTAATAGCCAGTAGTAGTAGTAGAGGTAGGGAAGATGTCTGGTTTACTCCGTATGACTCTTACATGTTTAGTTTGACTGCCTCGTGAAGCTTGTGGGACTTTAGCTCCCCAGCCAGGGGTTGAGCCTGGGCCCTCGGCATTTGAAAGCACAGAGCCCTAACCGCTGGACCACCAGCGAATTCCCATAGATTTTATTTCTGTCTCTTTTGAGTCAGCTGTCTGATTATGTAGACCTACTGTCTTGAACAGTATTTAAATTTTGTTAATTTCCTGATTTGGGGTTGGGGGGGTAACAGTTTTGTTGTTTTGTTGTTTTTTTGTTTTTACAAATTGTAACTTGATTTAAAAAACATCTCAATTGATTTCTCTGCCAGTTTGTTCACCTCCTGATGATGGGTGCCAAGTTTTATTCATCTTTGTTTTTCCGACAGTACCTTGCTTGTAAGACATGTTCTGTAAGTATTCCATACATGTTCTAGAGGAGTTTTGTGCTGCTTAAGTTCCATTGTGTGTAGTCCGCTGTGATGCCTGGCACACAGTGATGCAAGGAAGGAAGGGAGTCAGAGATGAGCACTGAGTCAGTCCTCCACCCTCTTCCACGTTTCCTCCTCAAGATACCCTAACTTCGCCCATGACTTCAGCTACCACTTAATCACTGCAAACCTCCAGCCTCTTTTTCTGTCTTAAACCACTGTTCCATCTGTGCATCTATCTTTGGCACCTCTCCACCTGCAGGCCCTTCATCATTTCAAGCCCATTATGCTCAAACTCTCCCATTCTCCCTTCCCTGTTTTGGTTAGTGGTGTCTTGCCAGGCATTGAGCACCCAAACATAGTCATTCTTAGCTCTTCCTTGCTTGTGGATAATACCATACTGATATTTCTGAAACAAAACGCTTTTCTTTAGCCTGTACCAGTCTGGCCTCAGCTCATATCCTTATTCTCTTTCTGTCTAGAAGGTGTCTTTAACATTTTCCTTCAGTCCCTTCTCCATATTCCTGTGCCCAGAATTATCTTTCTAAATCACAGCACTGATCTTGTCTTCCCTGCTTACAAGCCTCTGGCAGTTCCCTAGTTCTCAAAGCAGGGGCCTACAGACTGAGCCGTGGGCCAAGTCTGGTCTGCTGCCTGCTTTGTAAATTAAGTATTATTGGAGTACAGGCATATACTCATTTGTCCACATAGTGTCTGTGCTGGTATAACAGCAGAGATGAGTAGTTCTGACGGAGATCGTTTGGTCTGCAAAGCCAAAAATGTACACTGTCTGGTTCTTTACAGAAGAAGTTGGCTAATCCCTGGCTTAGAGGGTAGAGGTCAGATTTGCATAGGCTGAAAAATTCTTGATCTTGTCCCAAACGGGTTAATCACCACCACCACTCTTTGAAATACCATAAACTCTACCCTGTTTTCTTGTGTGCCTACATGATTTCACATATTTTATTCCTTCTTTTTCATCTATCACATTCCTATTGTTGCTTCAAAACTCAGCCAAGTTTATTTTTCCTTTATCAAACTTCCCTCAACTCTTTCTGGAAACTCTTCTGTAACACTGTTTTTATATTTCTATTATAGCACTTTTATGTTATAGCCCATAGTTTATGTATATTTATAGCACATTTATTCTTCTGACAATGTCCCCTAAAATCTTTATGTTGATTGTGGTAATCATTTTTGTATACACAGCACCTAACATCATTTGGCAACTTGTACAAAGATAGATGAACAAACAGATGGTAGTATGAAAGTTTGGTCAAAGGAAAAAACTTTTGAACTGTGGTGTTGGAGAAGACTCTTGAGAGTCCCTTGGACTGCAAGGAGATCCAACCAGTCTACCCTAAAGGAGATCAGTCCTGGGTTTTCATTGGAAGGACTGATGCTAAAACTGAATGGCATCACTGACTCGATGGACATGAGTCTGAGTGAACTCCGGGAGTTGGTGATGGACAGGGAGGCCTGGCGTGCTGCGATTCATGGGGTCGCAAAGAGTCGGATACGATTCAGCGACTGAACTGGACTGAACTGAACTGAATGTATTAGGAAACTTCCATTAGTTCAGTTTAATAATCTTGTTTTTTAAAAATTGCTACCAAGGTCAGTTTTATGGGAGAACATACCGGTAATTTCCTTGACCTCAAAATAGTTTGTTTATTAAACATAGTTATAGACATAGTACATCATATAAAAGGTTTTTCAACAGGCAAGAAGAATCAACAATTCATAGTTTTAATTACAGTGTTAATGTTAGAAGTCACTTTGCTTTAAAAAAATGTAATTCATGCTCAGTGCAGCAGACTTTGAAAATAGACTGAAAAACACCATCTTATTATCATCCATATATACTAATGATATTATGGAAGTACTGGTGTTTGTCCTTCTAGCATTTTTACACATGTATGTGTTTATGTATACTGCTGATTCTTTTTTCTAAAAAGGAAATAATGCAATAGATAATTTTAATAACCTGCCTTTTTCACTTAGTTTTAGTCATTACCATTTACTCATGCCATTCAATGTTTTTCAGAAATAAATATTAAAAAAAGTTTTTTTCACATGGCATGTGGGATATTAGCTCCCCAACTAGAGATTAAACCTGCACCCCCTACATTGGAAGCATGGGGTCTTAACCACTAGACCACCAAGGAAGTCCCTCAAAAATACTTTTTAAATGTCTGCATTAATGCCAAAGCCTTTGACTGTGGGGATCACAACAAACTGTGGTAAATTCTTCAAGAGATGGGAATACCAGACCACCTGAGCTGCCTCCTGAGAAATCTGTATGCAGGTCAAGAAGCAACACTTAGAACTGGACATGGAAAAACAGACTGGTTCCAAATTGGGAAAGTAGTACATCAAGGCTGTATATTGTTACACTGTTTGTTTAACTTATATGTAGCGTACATCATGTGAAATGCTGGGCTGGATGAAGCAAAAGCTGGAATCAACATTTCCAGGAAAAATATCAATAACCTCAGATATGCAGATGATGCCTCCCTTAGGGCAGAAAGTGAAGAAGAACTAAAGAGCCTCTTTATGAAAGTGAAAGAGGAGGGTAGGATGTGGGAGCGGGGTTCACATTTGGGAACTCATGTACACCCGTGGCGGATTCATGTCAATGTATGGCAAAACCAATACAGTATTGTAAAGCAAAATAAAGTAAAAATTAAAAAGTGAAAAAGGAGAGACAAAAAGTTGGCTTAAAACTCAACATTCAGAAAATGAAGGTCATGGCATCTGGTCCCATCACTTCATGGCAAATAGATGGGGAAACAATGGAAATAGAGATTTTATTTTCTTGGACTCCAGGATCACTGCAGATGGTGACTACAGCAATGAAATGAAAAGATGCTTGCTCCTTGGAAGAAAAGTGGTTCAGCTGGTAAAGAATCTGCCTGCAATGCAGGAGACCTGGGTTCAATCCCTGGGTTTGGAAGATCCCCTGGAGAAGGAAATAGCTACCCACTCCAGTATTCTGGCCTGGAGAATTCCATGCTCTGTATAGTCCATGGTGTCGCAAAGAGTCAAACCAACCTAAACAGCTTATTAAAAAACAGAGACATTACTTTGCCCACAAAAGTCCATCTAGTCAAAGCTGTCATTTTTCCAGTAGTCATGTATGGATGTGAGAGTGGACTATAAAGAAAGCTGAGCACCGAAGAATTGTTGCTTTTGAACTGTGGTGTTGGAGAAGACTCTTGAGAGTCCCTTGGACTGCAAGGAGATCCAGCCAGTCCATCCCAAGGGAGATGATCAGTCCTGGGTGTTCATCGGAAGGACTGATGTTGAAGCTGAAACTCCAATACTTTGGCCACCTGATGCAAACAGCTGATTCATTTGAAAAGACCCCGACACTGGGAAAGATTGAAGGCAGGAGGAGAAAGGGACCACAGAGGATAAGATGGTTGGATGGCATCACAGACTCAATGGATTTTACAATAGGAAGTACGACTTTTGTTTTAACTTTCAGACATTGTCTTAAATTCATGGTGACCTTCCCCTAAACTTGCTTTTTAACTAGTTAATATTTAATCTTTGATAACAGTTCATTTCCATGTCTGCAGACTATCTTGATGAAACATACCCATAATGCATACAGAGTAAGTCTTTAGTGCAGCTAAAGCATATCTAAATGATAAAATTAAAAAAAAAAACTTTTTGTGGGTAAAATTTACATACTGTAAAATACACAGCTCTTAAGTGTACACTTCAGTAACTTTTGATAAATACATGTACCTGCATAATCAGTATCTCAACCAAGACACAGGCCATTTCTATCACTCCCCCCCCACTCCAAAAAAAGTTCCCTTGTAGTCAGTTCTCAGTCCCCACAGGCAATCATGTTTTGATTTCTGGGAACATTGGTTAGTTTCGCCTCTTAAGCTTCATTTAAATAGCATCATACAGTATATATTCTTTTGTGTCTGCCTTTTTTCACATAAATCAGGTTTCTGAGTTGTTTTTTCCTGTGCGGTTATATGTATTCATCCTTTTTTGTCCCTGAATAATATTCCATTCTATGGATTGATCATAATTTGTTTATCCATTTGTTCTTCTGTTAAGCATTTAGCTTGTTTCAGTTTGGAACTAATATGAATAAACCTGCTCTAAAACTTCCTTGTAAAAGTCTTTTTGTGTATGTGGACATATGTTTTTACTTCCGTTGGTAAATATTTAGAAATGGAATTGCTAGATTATAGGAAGGTTTATTTTTAACTTTGTAAGAAATTGCAACCAGAAATGTGTAAGATTTCCAATTGTTCTACCACCAACAGTCAACCTTTTTAAAAAATCTTAGCTCTCCTAGTGGATATGATATTTCTTTAATTTGCATTTCCCTGATGACTGATGATATTGAATGCTTTTTAAGATGCTTTGTTCATTGTATTTTAATTTAATTAATTTGTTGTTGGCTGCAATGGGTCATTGTTGCTGTGTGGGGACTTTCTCTAGTTGCAATGAGGGGTTATTCAGGTATTTAAAAGAGTTTATACTGCAGTGTTTGGGGCTAGCTGTTGGCTGGGCTAGCCTGGAACTGTAGACCAGAACACCTGTAAGTGGTCTCCTGACAGTACTGTGGTCTTAGATTTTTCATGAAGGAACCAGGACTCTGGTTTTAGTGTTCCTTACCTTGTATGATCTAGTCTAAGAAGTTACATGACATCACATTCTCTACTTTGTTGGTCAACCCACCTTTGCTGTGCTGTGCTTAGTCACTCAGTCATGTCTGACTCTTTGCAACCCCCTGGACTGTAGCCCACCAGGCTTTGCCCATGGGGATTTTCCAGGCAAGAATACTAGAGTGGGTTGCTGTGCCCTCCTCCAGGGGATCTTCCCAACCCTGGGATCGAACCCAGGTTTCCCACATTGCAGGCAGATTCTTTACTATATGAGCTACAGGGGAAGCCCAAGAATACTGGAGTGGGTAGCCTATTCCTTCTCCATGGGATCTTCCTCACCCAGGAATCGAACCAGGGTCTCCTGCATTGCAGGTGTATTCTTTACCAGTTGAGCTACCAGGGAAGCCCTCAACCCACCTTTATTGTTGGCCTCAATTCAAAGGAAGGTACATAGATCCACTTCTCAATTGGAGAAGTGTCAGAGACTTTGTAGACACGTTTTAAAAACACCCTGCTCATTTAACAGATACTGTTAGTAAGCGCCCTCTTGTGTCCTAGCAGTCTTAGGTACATCTCAATAGATACTCAGTGTAGTACTGAATTTTTCTTTTTACCTATAGGAGATAAAGAAAGACCTGAAGTAAGTTGGTCTTTAAAGCTTTAAGAAAGGAGTAGAATATTTTACTTCTTAAAATATTTCCTTTCATGGAATTTTTTTCTTTCTTTTTTTTTTAGAATATAGTATTTAATGAAAAATACATGCTTAAGTGGTGAAAATGGCAGGCTTCCTAGATAATTTCCGTTGGCCGGAATGTGAGTGCATTGACTGGAGTGAGAGAAGAAATGCGGTGGCTTCTGTGGTTGCAGGTATATTGGTAAGTGGAAAGGCATGGTTGGTGACATTTATGCCTCACCTTTCCCCCTGAAAATTTATCTTGATTCCTTTGCACTATGAATAACCAAGATAATACAGTTTTTGTAGGCAGCAGTTTTTTTTCCTTCCTTTTTTGTTTTCATATTCATTGATTTATTTTTTGGCCATGCTGGGTTTTCATTGCTGTGTGCAGGCCTTCTCTAGTTGCAGCGCCCATGCTTCTCATGCAATGGCGTCTCTCCTTGAGGAGCATAGACTCTAGGGCACATGGGCTTCTGTAGTTGCTGCTCGAGGGCTCCAGTGCTCGGGCTCAGTAGCTGTGGTGCATGGGCTTAATTGCTCCTCTGCATGTGGGATCCTCACGGACCAGGGATTGAACCCGTGGTCCTTGCTTTGGCAGGCAGATTCTTAACTGCTAGATCACCAGGGAAGTCCTTTTTTTTTTTAAATGCTTTTTACTGAAAATATCAAACATACAGACAAAAATAGAATGGTATAGAGAGTCCCTTCTCACCCCCTGTACTTAATCTTTGAGCTTCAAAAAAAATTAAATCATGGACTTCTCTGATGGGCCAGTGGTTAAGACTCCAGGATTCCACTGCAGGGGGCATGAGCTGGATCCCTCCTCAGGGAACTAAGATCCCACATGCTGCAATGAAAGTGAAAGTGAAGTTGCTCAGTTGTGTTCAGCTCTTTGGGAACCCATGGACTGTAGCCTGCCAGGCTCCCCTGTCCATGGGACTCTCCAGGCAAGAATACTAGAATGGGTTGCCATTTCCTTCTCCAGGAGATCTTCCCAACCCAGGGATCGAACCTTGGTCTCCTCCATTACAGGCAGATTCTTTATCCTCTGAGCCACTAGGGAAGCCACAGGGCACAGCGGCCCCCCTCCCCTCCACAAAAATCAGATCATGGCCAATCTTGTGATGGAAATCAAGCATTCCCTGCCCCCACCGAATAAGATACTTGTGGTATTTTACACGTCATTCAAGAGCTTCTTTACAATACTGGCATACTCCATCATGAAGTTTTGCATTAATTTTCTTGGTCTGAAGACTCTTGTTATAAAACTTTTCATTTTGAAGCTAAATGTATTCTGGTGCCTCCAAGGCCTGGAACGGGTTACGTTCCCTTTCAGGGAGCTCATCATTGAAACCACAACCACCTTGAGCTGGGACCAGAAAGATCCTGTTACACTTAATGTAAATTTCTCTTTTTCAGTGTATAGTTCTACACCTGAGTCCAATAGAAAAAAAAAAGTAGGACAAGAACTAAAGATAACTGTGAAGCAGTATGCATGCAGAAGTCTTTTAGGTGTTTCTAAGTTTTTCTTGCTCTCTAGGGTCATCTCGCCTGCACTTAGTTTGCCTATGAAATTCCTTAGTAACTTTTCTACTTTGTCTATTCAGCCTAGTTTACATAGAAACTTTACATTTTGCAAACTCATATTTAATCAGTTTTATAGTATTTAATCAAATTACCTATTAATTAAAATCATAGCAAGCTTGGATGTTTTCTTGGAGATGTGGCAGCTCATTTGTGGCAACGAAAGTGCTTGGTCACATTAAAAAGGAAGGTCTGAGTGCTTTTTAATATGAACAAGAGAGTGAAACCAGGTAATCAGGGAACTGGTTAGTTAAGAGAGCTTTGGTTATATATAATTTAATGGTGCATTTATGGTGTATTTTCTGGTTGTATATAAATTTATGGTGAAAGAAGCAGATAATTCATTCCTAGATAATAAACTTTTCATCTTGCACTGAGAGCAGAACATCAGAATCTTATACCGATTTAATAAGTTGGATTTACCTCATATACTATAAAGAAGTAAACAAGGGATTCTTATTTTTTATATTTCAGCATCTAAAACTCAAAGTAGACATATTTCATTGTATGTTTCAATTATATGGTCTATAGAAAATGTGAAATGTTAAGGAGCATGTAAGCCAAAGTGTTAGTGTTAGTACTGTTTTAACGATGTGGGCTCTTTCTCCTCAAGTTTTTTACCGGTTGGTGGATAATGATCGATGCAGCTGTAGTGTATCCGAAGCCAGAGCAGCTGAACCATGCCTTTCACACATGTGGTGTGTTTTCCACATTGGCTTTCTTCATGTAAGTATGAGGTAACTCTCAACTCAAGATTATTTTTCTAAAAAGTTTTTTTTCCTCAAAAGTTTAATGCTATCTGGAATAACTTCCATTGATTCTTTAACATGATATATATATATATGCTTATGTCTGTATTCCCATTTTATTAAAATTTTTTAAAATCAAGAATGACTGTTGAATTTAGTCAGATAATCTTTTTATCCTCTATAATGATTCAGCATGTGATTTTCGATCTTATATTTGTTAAACTGACAAATTACTATGTTTTATAGATCTTAAGACTATTTTTTGTATTTTAACATCTCTGAATATCAGCATGCTTCTCATAGTCATTGGTATCTTATAATTCATAATTTTTTCCCTTGGCAGCATGAAAAATAATGGTGCTGTCTCTTATACACATCTAGATGTGTATAAGAGACAGGTATTTAATGAAAAATACATGCTTAAGTGGTGAAAATGGCGGGCTTCCTAGATAATTTCCGTTGGCCGGAATGTGAGTGCATTGACTGGAGTGAGAGAAGAAATGCGGTGGCTTCTGTGGTTGCAGGTATATTGGTAAGTGGAAAGGCATGGTTGGTGACATTTATGCCTCACCTTTCCCCCTGAAAATTTATCTTGATTCCTTTGCACTATGAATAACCAAGATAATACAGTTTTTGTAGGCAGCAGTTTTTTTTCCTTCCTTTTTTGTTTTAAGATTGATCTATGGCTTTTCTTTATTATTAAATCATTTTCAGGTTTAGCCATTCTGTTACTTCCTAAGAGTTTAGAAGCTTTTCATGGATGTCTTTTAATAATTTAAAAAATATGTTGAATATTAAGATTATATAATTTTATTATAGTCAGGAGCTTTAAAAACATTTAAATTTGTAGAAGATGGATCTACTTATATTCATTCAGGATACTAAGTAAAGACAGTTCCTACTACAAATGAACCTGCTCTGACAAAAGTGGAAAGAGAAGCTGAATAACGTGAGCCTATTTATTATACATAAACCACATGTTCTCTGAATTTGAGAAATGGATGAGAGAAAGTCACTTGACTTTTAACACAGAGAAACTTTTGAGCTCTCGGTTATAGTGAGAGCCTTAAAATGGGGTAACACACAGCAGGCCACTCATGTAAAATAGGCAAGGAAATCAGAAAACGGGAGTCTCTTTCATAATCTCTGGAGGCAAGTGATAGTAATCCCTGAAAATTAAATCTTGTCTGGGTGTATTTTAGTAAAGTAAGACTATTGTAATATTTCTATCCATTAGGACATTTAAGTTAAAAGATACATTCAGTTATTCAGATGTTGACTTTAGTTAGAAAATGTTTCTCTTCTAAATGACTTGTGAAGAAGTCATTCGCTTCTAAATATCTGTGACTCTTTTAGCAGCCTGAAAGCTTATTGGATGATTTTGTGTTGTTCTAGGATAAACGCTGTGTCCAACGCTCAGGTGAGAGGTGACAGTTACGAAAGCGGCTGTTTAGGAAGAACAGGTAAGGCCCTTTTGAGTGGTTACTATATGCTAGTGAAAGAGGGATTTATCAGTAGAAAAAACAAAGCCTCTTGTGAGTCTTTATTTAGGATGGTAATGATTATGTAGAATTTTTAAAGTTTTGCTTATAAAAAAGTTTTTGTTATTTAAAACTTTAAGAAAGTTGAAGTTACTGGTTTTTGTCATGTTACATTGTCCATAGTATATAGATAAAATATACCATTCAGAATCAGTGGATCTTGACTCCAGGTTATTCTTCCTGTACTAATGATGGATTTATTCTTATCCCAAATGTTGACCAATAATATTACTTACAATATGGCTGACTGTGATTATTTAACAGCAAAGTACGAACACATTAAGAAATCAAACCTAGGGCTACAGTGTTTTTCACATTTAGTTCTGATCACCTGAATAACCAACCCATAGACTACAACCAAAGTGTCTAGAAGAATCATGCTGTCTACATACACAATTTTTCGTTTGAAATCTTTTGATTTGCCATCCAATAGTATTTTTCTTTTATTTTGACTATGACACATTCTATTAGAATCCAGGGGTTTGTTTCCAGTGGAATTTTCTTGCTGTATATGAGAAGTACAGGACTAGACATCCTGTTTCCAGCCTTTTAATACGTGGGAAAGGAATTTTGAAGGATGATTAGGAATAATAGCAAGCACTTGTAGAATTCAGTTCAGTTCAGTTGCTCAGTCATGTCTGTCTCTTTGTGACCCCATGGACTGTAGCACACCAGGCTTCCCTGCCCAAAACCAACTCCAGGAGCTTGCTCAAACTCATGTCCGTTGAGTCAGTGATGCCATCCAACCATCTCATCCTCATCCTCCTGCCTTTAATCTTTCTTAGCATCAGGATCTTTTCCAAGGAGTCAGTTCTTTGCATCAGGTGGCCAAAGTATTGGAGTTTCAGCTTCAGCATCAGTCCTTTCAGTAAATATTCAGGACCCATTTCCTTTAGGATAGACTGGTTGGATCTCCTTGCAGTCCAAGGGACTCTCAAGAGTCTTCTCCAATACCAAGTTCAAAAGAATCAAATCTTCAGCACTCAACTTTCTTTATAGTCCAGCTCTCACACCCATACATGACTACTGGAAAAACGATAGCTTTGACTAGACGGACCTTTGTGGGAAACATAATGTCTCTGCTTTTTAATATGCTGTCTAGGTTGGTCATAACTTTCCTTCCAAGGAGTAAGTGTCTTTTAATTTCGTGGCTGTAGTCACCATCTGCAGTGATTTTGCAGCCCAAGAAAATAAAGTCTGTCACTGTTTCCACTGTTTCCCCATCTATTTGCCATGAAGGGATGGGACCAGATGCCATGACCTTTGTTTTCTGAATATTGAGCTTTAGGCCAACTTTTTCACTCCTCTTTCACTTTCATCAAGAGTCTCTTTAGTTCTTCTTTGCTTTCTGCCATAAGGGTGGTGTCGTACGTATTTCTGAGGTTGTTGATATTTTTCCTGGCAGTCTTGATTCCAGCTTTTGCTTCATCCAGCTGGCATTCCACATGATGTACTCTTCATATAAGTTAACCAAGCAGGGTGACAGTATACAGCCTTGACATACTCCTTTCTTGATTTGGAACCAGTCTGTTTTTCCATGTCCAATTCTAACTCTTGCTTCCTGACCTGCATACAGATTTCACAGGAGGCAGGTCAGGCGGTCTGGTATTCCCATCTCTTGAAGAATTTACCACAGTTTGTTGTGATCCATACAGTCAAAGGCTTTTGGCGTAGTCAGTAAAGCAGAAGTAGATGTTTTTCTGGAACTCTTGCTTTCTCGATGATCCAGTGGATGTTGGCAATTTGATCTCTGGTTCCTCTGCCTTTTCTAAAGCCAATCTGACATCTGGAAGTTCATGGTTCACATACTGTTGAAGCCTGGCTTGGAGAATTTTGAGCATTACTTTACTAACGTGTGAGATGAGTGCAATTGTGCGGTAGTTTGAGCATTCTTTGGCATTGCCTTTCTTTGGGATTGGAATGAAAACTGACCTTTTCCAGTCCTGTGGCCACTGCAGAGTTTTCAAATATGCTGGCATGTTGAGTGCAGCACTTTCACAGCATCATCTTTTAGGATTTGAAATAGCTCAACTGGAATTCCATCACCTCCACTAGCTTTGTTCGTAGTGATGCTTCCTAAGGCCCACTTGACTTTGTGTTCTAGGATGTCTGGCTCTGGGTGAGTGATCACACCATCATGGTTATCTAGGTCATGAGGTCATGAAGATATTTTTTATATAGTTCTTCTGTGTATTCTTGCCTCCTCTTCTTAATATCTTCTGCTTCTGTTAGGTTCCTACCATTTCTGTCCTTTATTGTGTCCATATTTGCATGAAATATTCCCTTGGTATCTCTTAATTTTCTTAAAGAGAGCTCTAGTCTTTTCCATTCTGTTGTTTTCTTCTATTTCTTTGCATTGATCACTGAGGAAGGCTTTCTTATCTCTCCTTGCTATTCTTTGAAACTGCATTCAGATGGATATAGCTTTCCTTTTCTCCTTTGCCTTTAGTGTCTCTTCTTTTCTCAGCTATTTGTAAGGCCTCCTCAGACAACCATTTTGCCTTTTTGCATTTCTTTTTCTTGGGAATGGTCTTGATCACTGCCTCCTGTACAATGACATGAACTTGCATCCATAGTTCTTCAGGCACTCTGTCTATCAGATCTAACCCCTTGAATCTATTTGTCACTTCCACTGTATAATCGTAAGGGATTTGATTTAGGTCATTCCTAAACGGTCTAGTTGTTTTCCTCACTTTCTTCAATTTAAGCCTGAATTTGGCAATAAGGAGTTCATGATCTGAGCCACAGTCAGCTCTGGTCTTGTTTGCTGACTGCATAGAGCCTCTCCATCTTTGGCTGCAAAGAATATAGTCAGTCTGATATCCGTATTGACCATCTGGTGATGTCCACGTGTAGAGTCTTCTCTTGTGTTGTTGGAAGAGGGTGTTTGCTATGACCAGTGCGTTCTCTTGGCAAAACTCTGTTAGCCTTTGCCCTGCTTCATTTTGTACTCCAAGGCCAAATTTGCTTGTTACTCCAGGTGTTTCTTGACTTCCTACTTTTGCATTCCAGTCCCCTGTGATGAAAAGGACATCTTTTTTGGGTGTTAGTTCTGGAAGGTCTTGTAGGTCTTCATAGAACTGTTCAACTTCAGCTTCTTCAGCATTAGTGGTTGGGGCATAGACTTGGATTACTGTGATATTGGATGGTTTGCCTTGAAAATGAACAGAGATCATTCTGTCATTTTTGAGATTGCATCCAAGTACTACATTTCTGACTCTTGTTGACTATGAGGGCTACTCCATTTCTTCTAAAGGATTCTTGCCCACAGTAGTAGATATAAATTAGCCCATTGCAGTCCATTTTAGTTTACTGATTCCTAAAATGTCAATGTTCACTCTTGCCATCTCCTGTTTGGCCACTTCCAATTTACGCTGATTCATGTCAATGGCACCCCACTCCAGTACTCTTGCTTGGAAAATCCCATGGACGGAGGAGCCTGGTGGGCTGCAGTCCATGGGGTCGTGAAGAGTCGGACACGACTGAGCGACTTCACTTTCACTTTTCACTCTCATGCATTGGAGAAGGAAATGGCAACCCACTCCAGTGTTCTTGCCTAGAGAATCCCAGGGACAGAAGAGCCTGGTGAGCTGCCATCTCTGGGGTCGCACAGAGTCGGACATGACTGAAGTTACTTAGCAGCATGGACCTAACATTCCATGTTCCTATGCAATATTGCTCTTTACAGCATTGGACTTTACTTCCATTGCCAGTCCCATCTACAACTGGGTGTTGTTTTTGCTTTGGCTCTGTCTCTTCATTCTTTCTGGAGTTACTTCTCCATTGATCTCCAGTAGCATTTTGGGTACCTGCCGACCTAGGGAGTTCATCTTTCAGGGTCATATCTTTTTGCCTTTTCATACTGTTCATGGCGCTCTCAAGGCAAGAATACTGAAGTGGTTTGCCGTTCCCTTCTTGAAGAATACTTAGTGTGTACCAAAGACTACCCTTAATTCTCTACAAATATTAACTCAGTTAATTTTGCAATAGTCCTTGAAGATAAGTGATCTTGTCCTCAATTTTAGATGAAGGAACTAAGGCACAGAGAGCTCAAGTAACTTGTCCAGAGTCAGAAAGCAAGTGTGGTGGGGCCAGGATTTACACACTGACAGGCTGGTTTCAGAGCCTACGCTTTTAGCCACTGTGTCATGCTTGTATCCAGTCAAAAACCGTTTAGTCTCCTTGTCTATTACCATTTACTCAGTGTAATTGAGGATAATTTTATATGAAATATAAAGTTCAGTTTAAGGTGTACAATTTGAATTTTGACAAATGTACACAGTGTGTAACTACACCTACAGTCATAGTGTAGAATGTTTCCGTTACTCAAGAAAGTTTAATCCCCTTTCCCCTACCTGGCCACCACTAATCTGCCTCCTGTCACTGTAGTTTTGCCCTTTCTAGAATCTCATGTACCCACTGAATGACTCCCACTTTCCATCTTCAGCCCCTGGCAACCACTACTGTACTCTCTGTTTCTGTGAGCTTGACTGTCTTAGATACCTCACATAAAGGGCATGGGCCTGGAAGAAGGAAATCCTGCCGTATGTGACAATAGGGATGAACCTGGAGGACGTGATGCTAAGTGAACTCAGCCAGTTACAGGGGGACAAATCAGCTTTCTTTTGCACCTGATGCTTTAAATGCTGATGCAGATTTTATAATTTCACTTCCATTGTGATCCTTGAAGAATTGGAGAGGCTGGAGATAGTGACAAATGACAGACAAACCTAAGTTAAAAGTGCATTGCAGGGCTTCCCTGGTGGCTCCGTGGTAAAGAATTCACTGCCAGTGCAGGGGACACAGGTTCGATCCCTGACCCGGGAGGATCCCACATGCCATGGAGCAACTACGCCCATGAGCTGCAGCTATTGAGCTGGTGCTCTAGAGCCAGGAGCTGCAACTATTGAAGCTCGCGCACCCTAGAGCCCCTGCTCCGCAACGAGAGCCGCCACCACAGTGAGAAGCCCCCATGCTGCAACTAGAGAAAAGCCCACAGAGCAACAAAGACCCAGCACAACCAAAAATACAAATAAAAATTATTTCCAAAAGTGCATTGTGTGTGTTTGCATGCACATGCTCACTCGCATGTCTTGTGCCCCAGCTTCGTCAAGTAGTGTCAGGAATGAGTGAGAATGAAGAATAAGAGAGCATGTATTAGCAAGTGAAAATGTTGTGTGTAGAGCACACATTTATTTATTTGATCATTAAAAATATATTCCACAGACATTGCTGTGGATTATGTTACTATTTATCTGTTTGGTATAGAAAATTGTGCTGTAACTTACCCAAAGCTTTTTAGCTTAAAGGTAGAACTTGTATTTGTCTTGGGTCTGTCTGGTTCCAAAGCCCGTACTTTTTACTCTTAGTGACTTACATTTTATTCCGTGATTATTCTCTACCCAGTTAAAGTTCATAGTACAGTTTATACACATTGTGTATAAACTTCAGTGCAAGTTCTGTCTAGTGCTTCAAAAAATAAGGGCAGACTGTCTTACAGGCATGTTCAGTTATTGCCACACTTTCATACTACTTTAACAGTTTATTTGTAATTTATTCCTATTTAATTCCCAGAATAATTTGCAGGAAGAGTGTTATCAAAGTAATAAATATACAACAAATGGGAATGTTAAATAAGAAGGAACAGGAACCCCAGGTAGAAAGATCTTATACTTAGAATCTAGGACAAGATGGATACTCTTATTAATTGTTTATTAACCTGACTCTGAGCATCCCTGTAGTCAAAGCAAAAAAGGGAAAATATTAGTTTTTTACTTTTTGTTAAACAAAAGCATACTCATTTTTTAAGGGAAGTTTTTTTTTTTTCTTGTTCTATCAGAAGAGTTTTGAGTGGTCACATATAAAGGACATGAAGGAAAATAATTACAAGGAGTTTTGGTAGTTCCTTTTCATTTATTTTAGAAAAAAGCTGAGATTGAATTTGGAAGATGTCTTTCTCCAAGGAGCTAAACATTACTATATATTTCTGTAGATCTGCTTCAGTTCAGTTCAGTTCAGTTCAGTCGCTCAGTCATGTCTGACTCTTTGCGACCCCATGAATCAGAGATCTGCTCAGTATTACGATAAAACTGAGATAATCTGGAGACTCGTTTTTTTCAAACATCAGCTGTTCCAGACATGCTGAGCTTTGCACTTGCTGCTTATCTGGTGTCAAAAATATATGAATTTCTGTTCACTTAGTAACAGGATATCTGCAATGAAGGCAAGTTTAGCTATTATGGAAATCAGCTTGGGTTTTATTTTCATTCCAGTGGAGCTTTATTCAAACCCTTCCACAGGCTGATAGGCTGTCAATATACCTGTGATCAGGGTCTGGCACAAATGCTAACTTGCTTTCCTGAAAGTGTGTTGAATCTACTCGTGTGTCCAGATGATCACTGAATTAAGATTGTGTGTTGTATAAATTCAAAAATTCTACATAGTGAGGGGTTGAAGAGATGCTTTTGTCCTTGAACTTTTCAAGGATATGTGGCACAAGTTGCCGCCTCAGCCATAAGAGAGACTGATATATGGCTGCTGTTAGTACCATATTGAGTAGTAACATGATTTTAATACTGATGAAGAGGGGACATATGGTCTTTATTCATTTATTCATTCTTTATTCATTTGCAATCTCTCATTCCTGTATGGTAATGGCTGTCTGAAATACATTTGTTACTTCTAATAGAACAATTACTTTGATAATGTAAACAGGATAACTTTTCAGTTCAGTTCAGTTCAGTCGCTCTTTGTGACCCCATGAATCATGGCACGCCAGGCCTCCCTGTCCATCACCAACTCCCGGAGTTCACTCAAACTCACGTCCATCAAGTCAGTGATGCCATCCAGCCATCTCATCCTCTGTCGTCCCCTTCTCCGCCTGCCCCCAATCCCTCCCAGCATCACAGTCTTTTCCAATGAGTCAACTCTTCACATGAGGTGGCCAAAGTACTGGAGTTTCAGCTTTAGCATCATTCCCTCCAAAGAAATCCCAGGGTTGATCTCCTTCAGAATGGACTGGTTGGATCTCCTTGCAGTCCAAAGGACTCTCAAGAGCCTTCTCCAACACCACAGTTCAAAAGCATCACTTCTTCGGCACTCAGCTTTCTTCACAGTCCAACTCTCACATCCATACATGATCACTGGAAAAACCATAGCCTTGACTAGACAGACCTTTGTTGGCAAAGTAATCTCTCTGCTTTTCAATATGCCATCTAGGTTGGTCATAACTTTTCTTCCAAGGAGTAAGCGTCTTTTAATTTCAAGGCTAGCACTCTCAAGAGTCTTCTCCAACACCACAGTTCAAAAGCATCAATTCTTCGGCGCTCAGGCTTCTTCACAGTCCAACTCTCACGTCTATACATGACCACAGGAAAAACCATAGCATTGACTAGATGGACCTTAGTCGGCAAAGTGATGTCTCTGCTTTTGAACATACTATCTAGGTTGGTCAGAAATTTTCTTCCAAGGAGTAAGAGTCTTTTAATTTCATAGCTGCAGCCAGCAACTGCAGTGATTTTGGAGCTCCCCCAAAATAAAGTCTGATGCTGTTTCCATTCTTTCCCCATCTATTTCCCATGAAGTGTTGGGACCAGATGCCATGATATTCGTTTTCTGAATGTTGAGCTTTAAGCCAACTTTTTCACGCTCCTCTTTCAGTTTCATCAAGAGGCTTTCTGGTTCCTCTTCACTTTCTGCCATAAGGGTGGTGTCATCTGCATATCTGAGGTTATTGATATTTCTCCCGGCAATCTTGATTCCAGCTTGTGCTTCTTCCAGCCCAGCATTTCTCATGATGTACTCTGCATATAAGTTAAATAAGCAGGGTGACAATATACAGACTTGACATACTCCTTTTCCTATTTGGAACCAGTCTGTTGTTCCATGTCCAGTTCTAACTGTTGCTTCCTGACCTGCATACAGATTTCTCAAGAGGCAGGTCAGGTGGGCTGGTATTCCCATCTGTTTCAGAGTTTTCCACAAACTGTGGTGATCCACACAGTCAAAGGCTTTGGTTTAGTCAATAAGGCAGAAATAGATGTTTTTCTGGAACTCTCTGGCTTTTTTGATGATCCAGCGGATGTTGGCAATTTTATCTCTGGGTCCTCTGCCTTTTATAAAACCACCTTGAACATCAGGAAGTTCACGGTTTACGTATTGTTGAAGCCTGGCTTGGAGAATTTTGAAAACTGGTTTACTAGCATGTGAGATGAGTGCAATTGTGCCATAGTTTTGCATTCTTTGGCATTGCCGTTCTTTGGGATTGGAATGAAAACTGACCTTTTCCAGTCCTGT
The DNA here is from genome assembly GCA_006410635.1 of Cephalophus harveyi. Classification (NCBI taxonomy): domain Eukaryota; kingdom Metazoa; phylum Chordata; class Mammalia; order Artiodactyla; family Bovidae; genus Cephalophus; species Cephalophus harveyi. The sequence goes on from SJYT01043352.1 coordinate 111,812, forward strand.
GGCCACTGCTGAGTTTTCCAAATGTGCTGGCATACTGAGTGCAGCACTTTCATAGCATCATCTTTCAGGATTTGAAATAGCTCCACTGGAATGCCAGCACCTCCACTAGCTTTGTTCGTAGTGATGCTTTCTAAGGCCCACTTGACTTCACATTCCAGGTTGTCTGGCTCTAGATGAGTGATCACACCATCGTGATTGTCTGGGTCTTGAAGATCTTTTTTGTACAGTTCTTCTGTGTATTCTTGCCACCTCTTCTTAATATCTTCTGCTTCTGTTAGGTCCACACCATTTCTGTCCTTTATCGAGCCCATCTTTGCATGAAATGTTCTTGAAGAGATCTCTATTCTTTTCCATTCTGTTGTTTTCCTCTATTTCTTTGCATTGATCACTGAAGAAGGCTTTCTTATCTCTTCTTGCTATTCTTTGGAACTCTGCATTCAGATGCTTATATCTTTCCTTTTCTCCTTTGCTTTTCGCCTCTCTTCTTTTCACAGCTATTTGTAAGGCCTCCCCAGACAGCCATTTTGCTTTTTTGCATTTCTTTTCCATGGGGATGGTCTTGATCCCTGTCTCCCGTACAATGTCACGAACCTCATTCCATAGTTCATCTAAGAACGGGCGGCTGCAACTGGCACACTAAGCATGGGCAGCTGCGACTTGCCCACTCAGCGTGGGTGGCTGCGACCAGTGCACTAAGCATGGCCGAGAGGAGCTGGCCCACGTCCGAGGTCCGGGGCAGAAGCCGGGAAGACCCCCATGCCTGAAGGTCAGCTGCCAAGAGGAGTTACCCCACGTCCGAGGTCAGAGGCAGGGGCCGAGAGTGCCAGGCTGCAACGGCACAGGAATGGCCGAGAGAAGCCACCCTGCGTTCGAGGTCAGGGGCGGCGGCTGGGAGGAGCCACCCTGCATCTGAGGTCAGGGGCGGCGGCTGGGAGGAGCCACCCCGCATCCAAGGCCATGGGTGGCGGCTGGGAGGAGCAACCCCATGTCCAAGGAGCGGTGGCTGTGCTGGCGCAGGAGGGCCTAGAGGAGCTATCCCACGTTGAAGGTCAGGAAAGGTGGCAGTGAGGAGATACCCTTCATCCAAAGTAAGGAGCAGCAGTTGTGCTTTGCTGGAGCAGCCATGAAGAGATACCCCACGCCCAAGGTAAGAGAAACCCAAGTAAGATGGTCGGTGTTGCAAGAGGGCATCAGAGGGCAGACACACTGAAACCATACTCACAGAAGACTAGTCAATCTAATCACACTAGGACCACAGCCTTGTCTAACTCAATGAAACCAAGCCATGCCTGCAGGGCAACCCAAGATGGGCGGGTCATGGTGGAGAGGGCTGACAGAACGTGGTCCACTGGAGAAGGGAATGGCAAGCCACTTCAGTATTCTTGCCTTGAGAACCCCATGAACAGTATGAACAGGCAAAATGATAGGATATCAAAAGAGGAACTCCCCAGGTCATTAGGTGCCCAATATGCTACTGGAGATCAGTGGAGAAATAACTCCAGAAAGAATGAAGAGATGGAGCCAAAGCAAAAACAACGCTCAGTTGTGGATATGTCTGGTGATGAAAATAAAATCTAATGCTGTAAAGAGCAATATTGCATAGGAACCTGGAATGTCAGGTCCATGAGTCAAGGAAAATTGGAAGTGGTCAAACAAGAGATGGCAAGAGTGAATGTCGACATTCTAGGAATCAGTGAACTAAAATGGACTGGAAGGGTGAATTTAACTCAGATGACCATTATATCTACTACTGTGGGCAGGAATCCCTCAGAAGAAATGGAGTAGCCATCATGGTCAACAAAAGAGTCCGAAATGCAGTACTTGGATGCAGTCTCACAAATGACAGAATGATATCTGTTCGTTTCCAAGGCAAACCATTCAATATCACAGTAATCCAAGTCTATGCCCCAACCAGTAATGCTGAAGAAGCTGAAGTTGAACTGTCCTATGAAGACCCACAAGACGTTTTAAAACTAACACCCAAAAAAGATGTCCTTTTCATTATAGGGGACTGGAATGCAAAAGTAGGAATCAAGAAACACCTGGAGTAACAGGCAAATTTGGCCTTGGAATGCAGAATGAAGCAGGGCAAAGACTAATTTCCATAAGCAATTTTGCTAAGAAAATGCACTGGTCATAGCAAACACCCTCTTCCAACAACACAAGAGAAGACTCTACACATGGACATCACCTGATGGTCACACCGAAATCAGATTGATTATAGTCTTTGCAGCCAAAGGTGGAGAAGCTCTATACAGCCAACAAAAACAAGACCGGGAGCTGACTGTGGCTCAGAACATGAACTCCTTATTGCCAAATTCAGACTTAAATTGAAGAAAGTAGGGAAAACCACTAGACCATTCAGGTATGACCTAAATCAAATCCCTTATGATCATACAGTGGAAGTGAGAAATAGATTTAAGGGCCTAGATCTGATAGATAGAGTGCCTGATGAACTATGAACTGTTTTTAATTACAGATTCTATTTCCCCTCTAATGATCTTTTCAAATTATCTTTTTTCTTGACTCAGTCTTGGCAGGCAGTATTATTTCTAGATATTTGTTCATTTCTTCTAGGTTGTCCAATTTGTTGGTATGTAACTATTTATGGTATTATCTTAGTTTTTTTTTTAATCTCTATGGAATCTGTTGTTTTCTCCTCTTTCATGTCTTTTTTGTTTATTGGGTCCTTTGCTTTTTATTCCTGGTGAGTCTGGTTAGAGGTTTATCAGTTTTGTTTATCTTTTCTAAAACCCAGCTATTGGTTTCATTGACAATTTCTATTATTTTTTGATCTTACTTAATTTCTTCTCTGATCTTTATTTCTTTCCTTCTGCTGACTGTGGGCTTTCTTCATTCTTCTTTTTATAATTCTTCTAGGTGGTAAGTTAGGTTGTTTGTTGGAGATTTTCCTTCTTTCTTGAGGAAGGCTGTATCTTGGTCTTATTTCATTTAGCATGGTGCCATCATGGTCCATCCATGTTGCTGCAAATGGTAGGATTTTCTTCTTTCTCATGGTTGAATACTATTCCATTGTACACATATACCACATCTTCTTACCCATTCATGTATCAATGGACACTTAGATAGTTTCCATACCTTGACTGTTGTGAATAACACTGCAATGAACACGGAAGTGCAGATATCTTTTCAAATTACTTTTTTCATTTTCTTCAGATATATATCCAGAAGTGTGATTTCTGGATCATAAGTTAATTCTATTTTTAATTTTTGGAGGAAACTCTATCCTATTTTTGACAATAGTTGTACTAATTACATTTCTACCAACAGTGCATAAGTTTCCCTTTTCTTCACATCCTTGTGGACATTTATCCTTGTCTTTGACAATAATCATTCTAATTATCATGATAGGTGATATCTCATTGTAGTTTCAATTTGTATATTTCTGATGATTAGTGACGTTGAGCATTTTTTCAAGTATCTGTTGGTCATCTGTATGTCTTCCATGGAAAAATGTCTATTCAAGCCCTCTGCTCATTTTTAAGCAGATTTTTTTTTTTGCTATTAAATTGTATGAATTGCTTATGGATGTTGAATATTAGCTGCTTATCAGCTAATGGTTTGCAAATATTTCACTCTATAGGGTGCACCTTTTCATTTTGCCAATCATTTCTTTGCTGTACAGAAGCTTTTAAGTTTGATGTACTCCTACTTGTTTACTTTTTGTTTTTGTTAGTGTGCTTTTAATGTCATATTCAAAAATCATTGCCAAGACAACATCAAGTTTAAAAAAAAATGTTTTCCTCTACTAGTTTAACAGTTTCAAGTATTACATTTAAGTTTCTAATGTATTTCAAGTTAATTTTTATGAGTGGTTTAAATTAGGGTCTAATTCCATTCCTTTGCATGTGAATATCTAGTTTTCCCAACACCGTTTATCAAAGATACTGTCATTTCCTCATTGGCTCCCTTGTCATATATTAGTTGACCATATACATGAGGGTTTATTTCTGAGCTCTTGATTCTGTTCTGTTGGTCTATCAGTTCAGTTCAGTCTCTCAGTCGTGTCCAAGTCTTTGTGACCCCATAGACTGCAGCACGCCAGGCTTCCCTGTCCATCACCAACTCCTGGAGCTTGTTCAAACTCATGTCCATTGAGTCGGTGATGCCATCCAGCCATCTTATCCTCTGTCATCCCCTTCTCCTCCCACCTTCAATCTTTCCCAGCATCAGGGTCTTTTCAAATGAGTCAGTTCTTTGCATCAGGTGGCCAAAGTATTGGAGTTTCAGCTTCACCATCAGTCCTTCCAATGAATATTCAGGACTGATTTCCTTTAGGACAGACTGGTTTGATCTCCTTGCAGTCCAAGAGACTCTCAAGAGTCTTCTCTAACACCACAGGTCAAAAGCATCAATTCTTCAGCACTCAGCTTTCTTTATAGTCCAGCTCTCACATCCATACATGACTATTGGAGAAACTATAGCTTTGACTAGATGGACCTTTGTTGGCAAAGTAATGTCTCTGCTTTTCAATATGCTGTCTAGGTTTGTCATAGGTTTTCTGTCAAGGAGCAAGTGTCTTTTAATTTCATGGCTGCAGTCATCATGAGCAGTGATTTTGGAGCCCCCCAAAATAACGTCTCTCACTGTTTTCATTGTTTCCCCATTTATTTGCTATGAAGTGATGGGATCAAATGCCATGATCTTACTTTCCTGAATGTTGAGTTTTAAGCCAACTTTTTCACTCTCCTCTTTCACTTTTATCGAGAGGCTCTTTAGTTCTTCTGCACTTTCTGCCATAAGGGTGGTGTCATCTGCATATCTGAGGTTATTGCTATTTCTCCTGGCAATCTTGATTCCAGCTTGTGCTTCATCCAGTCCAGCATTTCTCATGATGTACTCTGTATATATATTAAATAAGCAGGGTAACAATATACAGCCTTGATGTACACCTTTCCTGATTTGGAACCAGGCTGCTCATCCATGTCCATTTCTAACTGTAGCCTCTTGACCTGCATACAGATTGCTCAGGAGGCAGGTCAGGTGGTCTGGTATTCCCATCTCTTTAAGAATTTTCCACAGTTTGTTGTGATCCACAGAGTCAAAGGCTTTGGCATAGTCAATAAAGCAGAAGTAGATGCTTTTCTGGAACTGTCTTGCTTTTCCTTGTTGGTCTATATGTCTGGTTTTAATGCCACTACCATACTGCTTTCATTGCTATACCTTTATAACATAGTTTGAAATAAGAAAGTATGATGCCATTGCATTTCTCTCTCAGGATTGCTTTGGCTATTTGGGGTCTTCTGTGGTTTCATACGAATTTAAAGTTATTTCTATTTCTGTTAAAAATGCCATTGGGATTTTGATAGGGGTTGCAGCGAATTTATAGATGGCTTTAGGTATTTTGTCTTGCCTCATATTCAGAATACTTTCACAAACATCTTAAGGGTAATTCCTTATGTATATCACATATCTACTACTATATAACAAGCTGTCACAAAACAGTGGCTCAAATGGTATAGCCATTTGAGTGGCTCAAAATGTATTATTTCTTTTGATTCTGGGGTCAATAATTTGGGTTGGGTTCACCTGGGCAGTTTTGGGTCTTATATTAGGATTAGGATCATTAGCATGACTTACAGTCATCTGGTAGCTTGACTGGGGCTGGAGAAACTAGGATGTGCAGACTCATGTGTCTGGGGCCTCAGTACTGGTTACCGGTTGGGCCTCTCCATGTGGTCTCTCACCCTTTGTTAGTCTAGCCCAGATTTCCCTTCATGGTTGCAGGGATGTTCCAAAGAAGTGAAGCAGGAAGCTAAAAGGCGTGTTGAAATCTAGGCTCCAGAACTTGCACAGTTTCACTCCTGCCAGATTCTGCTGGTCAAAATAAACCACAAAGCCACCCCATATTCAAGCAGTGGGAGAAAAGAGCTGCAAAATATTGTGGCCATATTTTTCATTCAAGCACAGTAAACCTTCTTCTTTTGTCAATTTAGGAACAAGTGTCATAATGAAGACATCTACTAGCCACTAGCTAAAATGAACTCAATGTTCTGGTTACTTTCATTATATCCAGCTTGAGACTGTATCCCCATAATAAGAATATGTTTGAAGGTAAAAATTAATCTTGATAAAACTGATATATCACTCATTACTTGTACTAATTAAAAAAAAATTGCCCAGGTCCAAATATATATGTCTTATTTCAAAGGGATAGCTATTCATTAAAGAAAAAGACCCAAGCTTTAAAGGATGACAATAAATCAACAAATAGTTACTAAGATTAGGTGCTATGAGTACCAGTTTTGCTCACTGATACACTAATTTATTGATCAAACATTCATCCATTGTCTGGCATGTGTGAGACGCTGTGTTATTTGCCCAGGATACATAATCTAGTAGAGTAGACAGACATATAAATGTACGATTATAGCACAGGATGATTCACAATTACAATGATAGACAGACATAGGATATAATGGAAGGGGGCTTCCCTGGTGGCTTAGTGGTAAAGAATCACCTGCAGTGCAGGAGACATGTAGACATGGGTTTAATCCCTGGGTGGAGAGATCCCTTGGAGAAGGAAATGGCAACCCATACTAGTAATCTTGCCCAGAAAATCCCCATGACAGAGGAGCCTGCCAGGCTACAGTCCATGGGGTTACAAAAGTGTTGGACATGAGTGAGCAATTAAACAACAATGTAACAGATGCACATTTAAAAACCAGAATTCGTTAAAAAGATTTTACAATTTGGTTGTGTGAGAAGACACACATGAATCTCTGAGTTGCTAAATATATAGTATACATGTCAACTTTATGTAGCATTATTAAAGTCTTGAGGATTGCGAGAGTGCATACTCGAAAAGAAAAAAGGCAAGGGGTACATATAGGACCACGTGGGAGGCATCTGCTCTTTTTGCCTGCCCAGCATACACTTACTGTGCTTATGGTGACAGCACCTTGATTTCCTCACTGCTTTCTTCAACTCTCAGTCCATATGATGTCAACAGAAACAACTCCACTCCAAATTTACAGGTTGAGTAAATTTGATTGGCCAGGCCTGGTCCAGGCCTGGCCAATCAGACCCCTGCATTCTTCTTGCCACAGGGAACCAAGAGGACCTAGTGAGATCAATTCCCAGGATTTATGTGGATCTGCTGCAGAGAAAAAAATCACTCTTTTCTCTCATAGTTACTCAACAGAATGGGAGTAATCCTGGAGCTGCTGTATGTGGAGGCTCTGTAGGCCCCCACATCCTTGGCCTGAGAATAAAGCCATTTCTGAGGGAAAAGGGCTGAGACATGGAGAGAGGCAGACTGATGACATCTGAGTCTCTGGATCTACTCATGCTAGATTCAACTGCCTAAAATTCTCCTATATAGTCACAGTTTCACTCTCTCCCTTCCTTCCTCCTTTTCCCCCTCCCTTCCTTTCTCCCTCCCACTCCATCTCCCCTTCCCCTTTTCCTTCAAAATACTAGTGTTAAGGGTTTGCCACTTGACTAAAAAACTCTAATACAGTACAGAAGGAACAATACTGAAAAAGTAGGCTTGAGGAGAATGTTCAATAAGAAGGTTAGTACTACTGAAGCTAAGTGTCCATGTGAAGAGGTAATGTGGAACAAGATGGACTTAGAATGAACCCCCTGGATGGTAAGGAGTCTTGACATCCTAGAGAGTTCAGAGTCTCTTAGGTCGACAAAAGGGAACCAGTGCACTTTTACCATAACCACATATTTAAAGTATTTGGAAGTCATAGTAGCATCAGCTGGAATCAGGCAAAAAGAACTGTCTGGAGAAAATTGCCAGTAATTCAGAGGATGTGAAAGAGGACCCAGATCTGGACCATGGGTGTCCCAACCTGAGAAGTATGAACAGACGAATCGGTTGGAATTGGGAACTACTCAAGACCAGGAAGGACAATGATTAATAAAAATGGGTGCACTTGGACTAAGTTAATCAGGAACTGAATCTACCCAAACAGTCTAAAAACAGTCAATCTACAGGCAGTGTTGACAGTATGCTTAGTGTGCAACAGAAGAACTGAGCACAGTATCTATCACTTAAAGACCTTAGAGGCCTTGAGGAGTAGAATAAACTAAACAAACATATTGTCTGCCCTATCACATAGGGCTTAGAGTAGGTAAAAAGCCACCAGTACCACCAACAAAAAAATAAACTTCCTGAAACCTTCAACTGGGCTAAAAACTGCTGTGACTTTATTCTGCTTTTACACTAGCTGGGGAGTATTTTTAACAATGACTCACTCTCAGAAGTGTTAAGTCACTCTGTGGTAATTATTAATTTCTCATCCAGAATGCATAGAGGGCTGAAGTCAAGCTTTCTTAATTTACTAGCAGAACACTACATACTAGTGTCAACTCAACTGAATTGGAAAATGCCCTCTTTTCTCACTTAATTTAACCTGTTTTAAGAGTTTAGAAAAATATTTATACACACAGACAAAACCCCAACAATATTTAAGAGTAACATTCATTCTGAAAAAATTAGGCTGTTTTAAGACTAAGACAGGTTTTGTGCATAAAAGAAAGAAACTCAACCAGAATTCAGGGGGTTACTTGTCTCTTTAAAGGTGCCAAGGAATCAAGGTATATCCTTACATTTCCTACCTCAGATCTGTGGGGTGTGGAGTCCTCCTTGTCTGAACTATATATTCTTTGATCTAACTTTTTACTTTGACTCCCCATTAAGGAAAATTCTTGCTATCAGTTCCTCCGAGAAACGTTAGTACTTTATATGTTCCTTTGGAACCACAGGGGCACTATCAGAGCAGCAATGAAGCTGACACGTCAGGTGGGAATATATTCCAAGGAAAGGCCAATAAAATGTCTTTGAAGATACAGGTTATTGGAAACTGTGCCCAGTGTTCTAATCTTAGCATAAATTAAATTTACTTGCATTAATTAGCAGGTTTTAATGTCTGCTGACTTTTAATCCATTGAGATTTAATTCAAATAAGTTCCTGGGCTCTCTGAGACCTGACCAAAGGAAGAAAAACAAATGCCCCTAAAGATCTGAAGAGCACAGACTTGCAACAACCTCATTGGGCAAGCTTGCAGGCTTATACTAGCTCTCCTCAAGCAATTCAGCAGTTTTTTTTTTTTTTTAGTGGTCATCACCCTGAAGCAGGACCTTTTTCACATAATCCACATATTTGACAGGAATATGTGGAAATCATGTTTAAAGTTCACAGCTTAGTTGAAGTAAAAATCTGTTTGTTTATTTAAAAGGGCATGTTTGAATTAAGGCTCTGTTCGAATTGCTAACATACAAAAATACCTAATGCTGGCAATTTTTAAAAACTCCAAAGTCTTCCCTCATCACACAGAAAATTTTAAGTCAGAATTTCTATACGTGATTTAAATTTGTTAAATTTTAAGATGAAAAAATTTAAAAATTAAAATTACAAATAATTGTAATGAATCTAGATTATTTGTTTTCCAGCAGGAAATTAGGCAGCATATACACAACCTTGTAACTGTTTGGCATAAGGTATGCTGTACTTTGCCGACTAAGGTCCGTTTAGTCAAGGCTATGGTTTTTCCTGTGGTCATGTATGGATGTGAGAGTTGGACTGTGAAGAAAGCTGAGCGCCGAAGAATTGATGCTTTTGAACTGTGGTGTTGGAGAAGACTCTTGAGAGTCCCTTGGACTGCAAGGAGATCCAACCAGTCCATTCTGAAGGAGATCAACCCTGGGATTTCTTCAGAAGGAATGATGCTAAAGCTGAAACTCCAGTACTTTGGCCACCTCATGCGAAGAGTTGAGTCATTGGAAAAGACTCTGATGCTGGGAGGGATTTGGGGCAGGAGGAGAAGGGGACGACCGAGGATGAGATGGCTGGATGGCATCACGGATTTGATGGACGTGAGTCTGAGTGAACTCCGAGAGATGGTGATGGACAGGGAGGTCTGGCATGCTGCGATTCATGGGGTTGCAAAGAGTCAGACACGACTGAGCGACTGAACTGAACTGAACTGATGCTGTCACTTTGCTGCCAGAGAGATGGGTTTCTCTAAGAGGTCTTTTCCACAGATCTTTCCTCAAGACCTTGGGGACCATGTGTCTGCAATTTCTGAGAATGGCCTCTAGATGGCAGTGTTCTTTTCACTTAGCATCTTGGTTGTGAAGACCAAGTTTTTAAGCAAAAGTTGTAGGAGACTGGCACCCCACTCGAGTACTCTTGCCTGGAAAATCCCATGAATGGAGGAGCCTGGTAGGCTGCAGTCCATGGGGTTGCTAAGAGTCGGAGACGACTGAGCAACTTCACTTTCACTTTTCACTTTCATGCATTGGAGAAGGAAATGGCAACCCACTCCAGTGTTCTTGCCTGGAGAATCCCAGTGACGGGGGAGCCTGTTGGGGTGCCGTCTATGGGGTACAGAGTCAGACACGACTGAAGCGACTTAGCAGCAGCAGCAGCAGCAGTAGCAGCAAAGGATTATCTCTTTCAGTAAGTAAAGTCTTAGTGTTCTCAACTCCTTAGTACCTCTCCTGTTGTTCAGTTGCTCAGTCGTGTCCCACTCTTTGCCACCCCATAAACCACAGCACGCCAGGCTTCCCTGACCTTCACCATCTCCCAGAGCTTGCTCAAACTCATGCCCACTGAGTCAGTGATGCCATCCAACCTTCTCGTCCTCTGCCGTCCCTTCTCCTCCTTCCTTCAGTCTTTCCCAGCATCTGGGTTTTTTCCAGTGAGTTGGCTCTTCGCGTCAGGTGGCCAAAGTATTGGAGCTTCAGCATCAGTCCTTCCAATGAATATTCAGGGTTGATTTCCTTTAGGATGGACTGGTTGGATCTCCTTGCAGTCCAAGGGACTCTCAAGAGTCTTCTTCAACACCACAGTTCAAAAGCATTAATTCTTTGGCACTCAGCCATCTTTATGGTCCAGTACCTCTGTGACTTAGAGAAAATCACTTAACTTCTCTGAGCACTAGTGTCCTTCTCTATATAAGGAGGATTGTATTCTAAACTGGAATGTAGCCACATGGATTAGAGATGATAGTAATAATTAAAGTAATGCTTTTATTTACTGAGAAGCTAACATGAATAGCCACCATGTAGGAACTTTACAAGTGATATTTCACTAAGTTCTTCCAAACAGCACAGGTATTACTACTGTACTTTTAGAGATAAGAAAAGTGATGCTCAGAATAATCAGGGACATGGCCTAAGTCCCACATCAACTCAGTGGTGAACTGGATTTATCGTTCTAGCATATAATAAACGTTCCTAGAAAACTGCCTTGGGCATAGTAAATTCTGGTAATTTTAAACCATTTTTATTATTCTTGTTGCAGTAACTATTAAATTTTACATAACTGGTGGTTTCAAGACATAAAAGTTTGAAATATTATTTTAAGATGACTTAACATAGATACAAAAATCTATTATCCTAGTTGATCAGATATCATTTTTCCCCAAAGTATACTTGAGAAAGGCCAAAAGGAAGATTTGTAAATAAAAGTCTAAAATCGATTAAATGTGAAGAATGCTGTGTATTTTGTTCTTCTCTTGGAGATTCACAAGAAACATTAATACATTAAAGACTGAGATGTCTCACAGTGAAGAACACTACTCATCTAATTTAGCCCAAACTTTTCAAATGTATTTGCTGAAGAAATTCTTTCTTCACATAAAATTTATGAGCATCTCTTGTAATTAGTGTTCTGAGAAAAACGTGGGAAAAAAATGAATCTATCGAAATTCCTCTTCCAAGTCAAGCATGTAATGTTTTGACAGGTTTTCTTTTTTTGCTAACTCGACTCCCCACTGTGGATGTGCTGTGAAATGTCAGGGTTGCCAATAAAATCTTTGACACTCAACTGTTAAATCTAAGTTTTTCTCAGGCTCTTCTCACAATAGCACTGACACTTTTTCTACTTTTCTTCACAGTGTACTCACAGGTAAAATGTCAACACTTTGTTGAAACTCCTGCTCATAGTCTTTCTTGGATCCCCTTAAGGACCTTGTCTTCTGCATCATTCAATGATCTCTAAAGTTTCACTAATTTAAACTTCATTGCTACTTAATTTGTTATATGTTTATCACTCCACGATTAAATTGTAAGTTGCTTAGTGTCTGAAACTATGCATTGCATTTCTGTGAAGCCCTGAAACAGAATGAACACAGTGCATTGCTCATTCATTCACTAACAAACAAGCACTGAGCATGTCACATGGGCCAGGTACTGACTAAGTGTTAGTTGCTTAGTCATGTCCAACTCTTTGCAACCTTATGGACTATAGCCTGCCAGGCTCCTCTGTCCATGGAATTCTCCAGGCAAGAATACTGAAGTGGGTTGCCATTCCCTTATCCCAGGCATCTTCCTTGTCCAGAGATTGAACCCAGGTCTCCCGCATTGCAGGCATATTGTTTATCATCTAAGCGGGGGTTTAGCAGGACCCCAGCAAGGCCGTAAGTATTCTAGTGGAGCTTTTATTGCACTGAAGGAGACAGATAAATAGTATTTAAATAAACACATAAAATGATGTCAGATAAGAATCAGTGGTACGATGCATAAGGGCATGTGGAAGAGTATATGAGAAGTCACATTAGCTTGGAAAGGCCTCTCTAAAGAGGGAATATTTAAGCTGAAATCTGAATAACAGGAAAGAGCCAGTTATGCAAAGAGAAGGTCAAAAAGAAGAATGTTCTAGATGAAAAGAAAAAGTGAGGGCAAAGGCTGGAGGTTGGCTAAATTTGCTAAGTTAGGGGAATAGCAGGGAGGCCAGTGTGGGCAGAGCCTGCATAAGAAGTCAGAGTAATCACTTAAGATTGAGTTAGAGTGGTGGATACAGGCTAGAATGTGGTAAGGAATTTGGACTTTAAGTCCTATGGAAACCATGGAGCATTGAAGACATAGGAATGACCTAAATATATTTTTATAATGTTAAAAAAACCATTCTGAGAGAAGAACTATACAAAAACGGTCTTCATAACCTGGATAGCCACACTGGTATGGTCACTCACCCAGAGGCAAACATCCTGGAGTGTGAAGTCAAGTGGGCCTTAGGAAGCATTACTATGAACAAAGCTAGTGGAGGTGATGGAATTCCTGCTGAGCTATTTCAAATCCTAAAAGATGATGCCGTGAAAGTGCTGAACTCAATATGCTAGCAAATTTGGAAAACAGCATTGGCTACAGGACTGGAAAGGGTCAGTTTTCATTCCAATCCCCAAAAAGGACAATGCCAAAGAATGTTCAAACTACCACACAATTGTACTCATTTCATATGCTATCAAAGTGATTCTCAAAATCCTTCAAGCTAGGCTTCAACAGTATGTGAACTGAGAACTTCCAGACAATACAGGCTGGATTTAGAAAAGGCGAGGAACCAGAGATCAAAGTGCCAACAACCACTGGATCACAGAAAATGCAAGGGAATTCCAGAAAAACATCCACTTCTGCTTCATTGACTACACCAAAGCCTTTGCTGTGTAGACCACAACACACTGTGGAAAATCTTAAAGATATGGTAATACCAGACCACCTTACTTGCTTTCTGAGAAACGTGTATGCATATTAAAAAACAACAGTTATAACCAGACATGGAACAATGGACTGGTTTAAAATTGGGGAAGGAGTTCGTCAAGGCTGTATATTGTCACCCTACTTATTTGACTTCTATGCAGAGTACATCATGTGAAATGCCAGATTGGATGAAGCACAAGCTGGAATCAAGATTGCTGGAACAAATATCAACAATCTCAGATATGCAGATTATACAGCTCTAATGGCAGAAAGTGAAGAGGAACAAAAGAGCTTCTCGATGAGGGTGAAAGAGGAGGGTTCAAAAGTTGTCTTGAAACTCAACATTCAAAAAACAAAGATCAAGGTATCCAATCCTATCACTTCATGGCAAATAGATGGGGAAAAAGTGGAAACAGAGACAGATTTTATTTTTGTGGGCTCCAAAATCACTGTGGACAGTGACTGCAGCCATGAAATTAAAAGACGCTTGCTCCTTGGAAGAAAAGCTATGGCAACCCTGCTGCTGCTGCTGCTAAGTCGCTTCAGTCATGTCCAACTCTGTGCCACCCCATAGATGGTAGCCCACCAGGCTCCCACCATCCCTGGGATTCTCCAGGCAAGAACACTGGAGTGGGTTGCCATTTCCTTCTCCAATGCATGCAAGTGAAAAGTGAAAGTCATGTCCGACTCAGCGACCGTATGGACTGCAGCCCACCAGGCTCCTCTGCCCATAGGATTTTCCAGGCAAGAGTACTGGAATGGGGTGCCACTGCCGAAATGAGTGCTGTCTAAATGCTTTGCCACAATCCTTACATTTATAAGGCTTCTCTCAACCCTAGACAGCATATTAAAAAGCAGAGACATCACTTTGTTGACAATGGTTCATATAGTCAAAGTTATGGTTTTTCCCAGTAGCCATGTTCGGATGTGAGAGTTGGACCATAAAGAAGGCTGAATGCCGAAGAATTGATGCTTTCAAATTGTGGTGTTGGAAAAGACCATTGAGAGTCCCTTGGACAGCAAGGAGATTCAACCAGTCAATCCTAAAGGAAATAAACCCTGAATATTCACTGGAAGGACTGAGGCTGAAGCTGAAACACCAATACTCTGGCCACCTGATGTAAAGAGCTGATTCATTGGGAAAGATTCTGACACTGGGAAAGATTGAAGGCAAGAGGAGAAGAGGGCCACAGAGGATGAGATGGTTGGATGGGATCACCCACTCAATGGACATGAGTTTGAGCAAACTCCAGGAGATAGTGAAGGACAGGAAAGCCTGGCATGCTGCAGTTCATGAAGTCACAAAGAGTAGGACATGACTGAACAACTGAACAACAACAACAAGGGAGGTATAAGAGAGGCCAGTTATAGGCTCCTTTATTCATTAAAAAAAAATTATTAATGTATCTGCCTGCATCGAGTCTTAGTTGTAGCACACAGGCTTCTCTCTTGTTGTGGCATGTGGGCTCAGCTGCCCTGCAGCATGTGGAACCTTAGTTCTGTGACCAGGGACCAAACCTGCATCCCCTGCATTGGAAGATGCACGTGTAACCATTAGACCACCAAGGAAGTTCCAATAGGCTCTTTCAGCAACCAAGGCAAGACATGATGGTGACTTAGAAAAGGGTGGTAGCAGGAAAGTCAAGTGGACAGACTAGGGAAATACTTGAGACAAGGAGTCTTGCTGGCTTGAGAAAAGTAATGGATAGTGATGTTTCCTGCCTGGGGCTATGTGGGAGACAAATGACTCAAGGGTAAGGAAAGGAAGGGAATCACAAATCCTTTTTGACCATGTTAAGGTTGAGTGGTCTATAAGATATCTAGGAATATGTCAATTTTACCTGATTTTGAAGCTCAAGAGAAAGGGCATATATTTGAGAGTCACAAAATCATGAGACCATGAGGTCACCTAGGGAGAAAATGTAACCCCAAGGTGCCTCAAAATTTGGAGGGAGAAAATGTAACTCCAAGGCACCTCAAAATTTGGAAGTGGTCCAGGAGAAGAGGAGTTAAATAAAGAAAGAAAGGAAGACAGAGAGAGAAAGAGAGAAAAAGAAGTCAAAATGGTAGGCAGAAACCCAGGAGAATGTTGTGTAGAGAAGTCCAAGAAAATAAAGTGCAACTGAATGAAGAAGTAGTCAGCTGAGCCAACGCCAAAGATGAGGACAGAGGAGAACCATGGGGTCAGTCACCATGGAGGCAGTAAGAGCAGGGTCGGTGGAGTGCTGATGATTAGAGCTGGGAAGAGGGGGCTGAAGGAAAGAGAAGTGAGGACTGACAAGCATTCAAAGAGACAAACACTTCAAAAACTTTAGCTGTGAAGAGGAGCACAGAAGTGGGGCAGCAGTTTAGAAGGGACATGCAGTCAAGAAAGGTCTTCTCCCCGACCCTGAGATGGGAGATACTAGAGTTTATCTATAGAGAATCAGAAGGAAGGATTGATAATATAGAAAAGAGAGAGACTAACTAAACACATATATCTTTATTTAATTATTATAGATTTTAAAATATATTTGATTCACATTAGACTGAATAGGAAGTTGTTTTCCAACATGAGTATAATCCTGGCAATCTCCAGGAAGTAAAATTGAGTGGCAATAATAATAACAATATTAATGTAACTTGCATTGAGGGCTTGTAGCTTATCTTGCTGGGCCAGGCATCATTTCACATGCTGTCCATATACATTGGCTTCTTTATTCCTCCAAATGACAATGATTGTTCTCATGTTACACATAATGAGGAAACTGAGATATGCAGAGACTAAGTGACTTGTTTAGAGTTATGTAAGCAGTAAGGGATAGAACCAGGTGGTGGTGGTGGTGGTGGTGGTGGTTTAGTCACTAAGTTGTGTCTGACTCTTGAGATGCCAGTGGACTATTGCCCTCCAGATTCCTCTGTCCATGGGATTCTACAGGCAAGAATACTGGAATGGGTTTCCATTTCCTTCTCCAGATAGAACCAGGATTCCCACTCAAATAATCTACCTATGAAGCCTTAACTATTAGGATAATCTGGTAAATGGTGTGTTGGTGTTTCCTCAGTTCATGATGTATTTTATGGTTCACCTCCTTTCAGTTACCTCTTTTTTCTCTCAAGGTATGTAGTTATAAAAAATGGTTAAAAGGAATCTCCACACAGTTCTCCATAGTGGCTGTACTAGTTTGCATTCCCACCAGCAGTGTAAGAGGGTTCCCTTTTCTCCACACCCTCTCCAGCATTTATTGCTTGTAGACTTTTGGATCGCAGCCATTCTGACTGGTGTGAAATGGTACCTCATTGTGGTCTTGATTTGCATTTCCCTGATAATGAGTGATGTTGAGCATCTTTTCATGTGTTTGTTAGCCATCCGTATGTCTTCTTTGGAAAAATGTCTGTTTAGTTCTTTGGCCCATTTTTTGATTGGGTCACTTATTTTTCTGGAACTATGGGAGAGGAAGAGGGTAGGATGATTTGGGAGAATGGCATTGAAACATGTAAACTAACATGTAAGAACGAAGCACAAGCCTATGTTCGGTACAGGATACAGGATGCTTGGAGCTGGTGCACAGGGATGAGTCAGAGAGATGATGTGGGGTGGGAGGTGAGAGGGGGATTCGGGATTGGGAGCTAATATACACCCATGGTGGATTCATGTCAATGTATGGCAAAACCAATACGGTATTGTAAAGTAAAATAAAGTAAAATAAAATTTAAAAAAAAAAATGGTTAAAAGGAATTGTTTTTCAATTCTTTCTTTGATTGAGGCAATCTTATATGATAGTCAAACCAATTAGATGTGGGCAGCAATTCCATCGAAACTATTCCTTTCAAGGTATTTTATAAACACTTGCCACACATTAAAATACAATTTTCAACAGTGAGTATATATTTTTTCTATACAAGTATTTCTTCTATAAACACATTTGATACACATTTATATACTACTTTAATAGCCAAATGGTATTCAATTGTTGAGACATATCACCATTTACTTAACCTTTCAAATATATACATATGTGTGTGCTTATGTACTTACAGAAGTTCAAGTTCTTAGCAGAAAAATAGAAAATACAGCTTAGCAAAAAGAATTCCCTCCATCCTTTCATTTAATAAATATTACTGAGTGTCCATTTTACATCATGCAGCCGTTATAAATCATGCTTTCTAATGCTGTTTAAAAGCATGAGGAAAATGAAGAGGGAAAACTGCAGGATACAAAACTATATGGAAAGCATGTGAAAAAATAAGTAAAAATCAAATAAATCACACAACCACACACCACATGAGAGAGAGGGAGAAATGTAAGCAGTAGTTATTATTTCCAGGTGGTGAGATATTAAGGATAAGTTTTATTTTCTTTTGTTTGCCTTCCCCTCTTATTTTCTATAATGAACATACATTAACACTCAGAAAAAAATGTTAGTTCAAAAATTAAATATTTCTACATATTGTACTGAGAGCATATGCATTATCAGATATCTAACTTGAAGCTAAAATGGAATCCATTAAGATAGCAAGGTGTAGAGGATAGGAGGACATTTTTATTATTTCGATTACTCAACAATAATGCTCCCAATCATTCCACTGCCTGGAACACCGTTCAGAGTGTGCATATTTCTCTGTGTGTGTGTGTGTGTGTGTGTGTGTGTGTGTGTGCGCACATGCATGCGTATGTGTTTTTTGTGGCAGTATAGAATCATCCAAGATAATTAGTATATATTTAACAAATGATAGACAATTAACATGGAGCTTCACTTCTTGCCTCTAGGTCTACTGAACAGAGAAAGAAACAGAGAAGGAGATCCAGGAGACATTTCCAAAGGAAAAAAGTCCCCTAAAGGAGCAAGATTGCCAGGAGAAATATCAATAACCTCAGATATGCAGATGACACCACCGTTATGGCAGAAAGTGAAGAGGAACTAAACTTGATGAAAGTGAAAGAGGAGAGTGAAAAAGTTGGCTTAAAGCTCAACATTCAAACAATGAAGATCATGGCGTCCAGTCCCATCACTTCATGGGAAATAGATGGGGAAACAGTGGAAACAGTGTCAGACTTTATTTTTTTGGGCTCCAAAATCACTGCAGATGGTGACTGCAGCCATGAAATTAAAAGATGCTTACTCCTTGGAAGGAAAGTTATGATCAACCTAAATAGCATATTCAAAAGTAGACACATTACTTTGTCAACTAAGGTCTGTCTAGTCAAGGCTATGGTTTTTCCTGTGGTCATGTATGAATGTGAGAGTTGGACTGTGAAGAAGGCTGAGCACCAAAGAATTGATGCTTTTGAACTGTGGTGTTGGAGAAGACTCCTGAGAGTCCCTTGGACTGCAAGGAGATCCAACCAGTCCATTCTGAAGGAGATCAGCCCTGGGATTTCTTTGGAAGGAATGATGCTAAAGCTGAAACTCCAGTACTTTGACCACCTCATGTGAAGAGTTGACTCATTGGAAAAGACTCTGATGCTGGGAGGGATTGGGGGCAGGAGGAGAAGGGGACGACCGAGGATGAGACGGCTGGATGGCATCACTGACTCGATGGACGTGAGTCTGAGTGAACTCCGGGAGTTGGTGATGGACAGGGAGGCCTGGTGTGCTGCAATTCATGGGGTCGCAAAGAGTCGGACATGACTGAGCAACTGAACTGAACTGAAACTATAGGTAAAAAATTCTTCCCATATCCCTTGGTTCAGGCTATCCCTTTAAGATGGACTGTTTTCTTTCTTTCCTTTTAAAAAATATTTACTTCTTTGGCTGTGCTGAGTCCTAGTTGCTACATGCAGGATCTTTAATGGCCACATGTGAACTCTTAGTTGCAGCATATGGGATCTAATTCCCCAACCAGGGATTGAACACAGGTCCCGTGCATTGGGAGTGTGCAGTCTTAGCCACGGGACCAACAGGGAAGTCCCTAAAATGCGATTTTTTTCTTTTAAACTTCTTATTCTGAAGATTTGCAAATATACTAAAAATATGTACATCTGAGTTGTCAAAAATAGGTACAATAAACCCCATGATTCCATCATTAATCTTCAATAATTATCAACATTTTTCAGAATTTTCTTTCTACTTGCTTATCTTATGTCAACTAAAAAAAGATGTAAAACTTGAGAGTTGTGAGGTAAGTTTTATTTGGGGCACAATGAGGACTGCAGCCTGGGAGGCAGCATCTCAGAGAGCTCTGAGAGACTGCTCCAAAGCGGCAGTGGGAGAAAGTCAATATATAAGGTTTTGGTGAGAGGGGAGTTCAATACCATGAAGCACTCATTTTACTGATTTCTTGTTAGTCATGAGGATCTGATGTCACCACGAAGGGATTTAGTGCTTCTCCAGATATGAGGAGATGCAATCTGTTCCTAAAAACATTCAACTATAAGACCTGTCCCACGAGATTCCCTGGAGCTCAGAGTGCCTCACTCCACCCTGAACTCCCTCAGGGATTGTTGAAGTTCAACAGCTAGAGCAGCATGGGGTTCAATCTCCATAGAAGCAGATGGCACATGGCTTTGGTGTTCAGTCACTGGCAATGCTCTTGGTAAATGCCAAACAATAATACTTATGAACAGGAAAACTAAGCTTGTAGAAATATTTTTAAACACAAATCAAAAAAGAAATAGTTAAAAACCTCACTATGCAGACCTGAAAAGCTTTCCAATGCCTGCTGATGCAATTACCACCTTTCCCATCCAGTTTGCCCTTCCTCCCCAATAGTTATGTGAGTGTATTATTACACGTGGGAAATGGAAGAACTAAAAGAAAGCGAGCAGTAAATGAGGAACTGGGAAGCCACAAGACAGAACTGGGCTTCCCCAGTGGCTCAGGGATTAAGAACCCACCAGCCAATGCAGGAGACTCGGGTTCTATCCCTGGGTCAGGAAGATCACCTGGGGGAGGAAATGGTAACCCCCTCCAGTATGCCTGCCTGGGAAATCCCATGGACAGAACAGCCTGGCAGGCAAGAGCCAACGACTTGGCAACTAAACAACAGCAACAAGAGGACAGAAGCGTAACAGGAGGGCAAGAGGCAAAGCACAACTTTTGAAAGAAGGTCACAGCCCAAGGACACAACATAAACCGAATCAAATGGGACCAAGAATGTAGACAAGACTAGACCTTGATCCTCAATCAGCAAGTGAAATGACACCCAGAGGCGCCAAGACAGTTCCAAGGCACTGTCCAGAGGCCAAGGAGTGGGCGGTGGCCCAATTCCTGGAAATCTCCACCCCTTCTCCAAAAGAGACAGAATAATCCTCCCACTCATTAGGATATGAAATTACCCAGCCTATAGAAACTAACCATGCCGCATTTCGAGGCCCCTGCACTCACCCTCTGCAATGGCCCACACTGTCTGTGGAGTGTGCTTTACTCTGAATCTGAATAAATCCATTTCTTACTTATCACTTTGTCTCTCACTGAATTCTTTCTGAGATGAGACCTTAAGAACCTGAGCTTCATTAGGTCCTGAAACCAGGTACTGTGGGTTTTGGCTGGATTCAAATCCCAGCCATGTGGGTTCGAGTCCCAAACAGGATTCTGGCTGGGTTTGAGTTTCAGCACATGGGTTCAAGTCTCAAGCTGAGATAAACAGTTTCAGAACTGGAGGATTAGCAAGTTATCACCCAGGGCAAGTGTGGCCGAGGAGAAGGCCTGGGGACAAGCCATCAACAGGCTGGGCAGCCCTGTCTCCTGAAGGTCACAACACAGGGCTAAAGGTGCCCTATCAAACTGTCACTGGGTTGTACCTACCCAGACTGTTGTCACTGCTCATGGGCCAGGAGGCAATTCTGTCCCTCAGCTTCTTCTTTTTCCAGGAGTTGTCTGACTTCTCAGAAAGGCCTATTTCCTCCTTCCTGATTTCTCTGATGAGCTGTATACGGCACCGTGTAAAATCCTGAAAGGAAATCTTCCCATTTTCATCAGCGCCCAGTTGGTTCATGATCTCTGCCACAGACTCTTCCATATTCAGTTGGCGACAGACCATCAACAAGTCATTTCTACAGAAGGGGGTTGAACAGAACAGTTTGTTAGGAGAGACATTTGAGCTAGAGAAAATAGTTAATGAAAAAACAAAAAGTATTTCTTGAACATATCCACACGTAGGGAACCTATGTCCACCTTTCTCATTGCTTCTGGGAAAGTGTGCAAAAAGATCTGTTTGACCTGGGTTATTCTAGATGAGAACTCTATTATTATTTGGAAGAGAGAGGTAACTTTAAATGTTTGTTCTCTTTTTTCTTCCCAGTGTCCATATTCTTTCCTCTTTGTCTTTCTTTTGAAGTTGACGAAGCAGGTTAGGTAGCACTAATCTCACCATAATATAAAGCTTCAGAACACAGGAAAGATACTGTTGCCGGTCTAATCAGAGTTGAAAATCTAGACAACTTGTAAAAGGAACACCAGAGACTTTAATGAGCTTGATTTTCAGTTTTCTGGACCAATCAGCTAATTTTAGTACTATAAAATGTTATTTAACCTCAACTTTCATGACTCAGTTCAGTTCAGTCGCTTAGCTTAGTCGTGTCCGACTCTTTGACACCCCATGGACTGCAGCACACCAGGCCTTCCTGTCTGTCACCAGCTCCCGGAGTTTACTCAAACTCATGTGCATTGAGTCGGTCATGCCATCCAACCATCTCATCCTCTGTTGTCCCCTTCTCCTCTTGCCTTCAATCTTTTCCAACATCAGGGGCTTTTCCAATGAGTCAGTTCTTCGCATCAGGTGGCCAAAGTATGGAGTTTCAGCTTCAACATCAGTCCTTCCAATGAACACTCAGGACTGATTTCCTTTAGGAAGGACTGGTTGG
Organism: Cephalophus harveyi; assembly: GCA_006410635.1. Classification (NCBI taxonomy): domain Eukaryota; kingdom Metazoa; phylum Chordata; class Mammalia; order Artiodactyla; family Bovidae; genus Cephalophus; species Cephalophus harveyi. The sequence goes on from SJYT01043352.1 coordinate 134,053, forward strand.
ATCTCCCTGCAGACCAAGGGACTCTCATGACTCGTGCTCTCTATCTTTGTTTTTTTTTTTTTTTCCTGATTTTCCTTGGGTATTTTCTACCTTCCCTTCAGTTCGGTTCAGTTCAGTCGTTCTGTCATGTCTGACTCTTTGCAACCCCATGAATCGCAGCACGCCAGGCCTCCCTGTCCATCACCATCTCTTGGAGTTCACTCAGACTCACGTCCATCGAGTCAGTGATGCCATCCAGCCATCTCATCCTCGGTCGTTCCCTTCTCCTCCTCCCCCCAATCCCTCCCAGCATCAGAGTCTTTTCCAATGAGTCAACTCTTCACATGAGGTGGACAAAGTACTGAAGTTTTCAGTTTTAGCATCATTCCCTCCAAAGAAATCCCAGGGCTGATCTCCTTCAGAATGGACTGGTTGGATCTCCTTGCAGTCCAAGGGACTCTCAAGAGTCTTCACCAACACCACAGTTCAAAAGCATCAATTCTTCGGCGCTCAGCCTTCTTCACAGTTCAACTCTCACATCCATACATGACCACAGGAAAAACCATAGCCTTGACTAGACGGACCTTAGTTGGCAAAGTAATGTCTCTGCTTTTGAATATACTATCTAGGTTCGTCATAACTTTTCTTCCAAGGAGTAAGCATCTTCTAATTTCATGGCTGCAGTCACCATCTGCAGTGATTTCGGAGCCTAAAAAAAAATAAAGTCTGACACTGTTTCCACTGTTTCACCATCTATTTCCCATGAAGTGATGGGACCGGATGCCATGATCCTCATTTTCTGAATGTTGAGCTTTAAGCCAACTTTTTCACTCTCCACTTTCACTTTCATCAAGAGGCTTTTTAGTTCCTCTTCACTTTCTGCCATAAAGGTGGTGTCATCTGCAGAGCTGAGGTTATTGATATTTCTCCTGGCAATCTTGATTCCAGCTTGTGCTTCTTCCAGCCCAGCATTTCTCATGATGTACTCTGCATATAAGTTAAATAAGCAGGGTGACAATATACAGCCTTGACATACTCCTTTTCCTATTTGGAACTAGTCTGTTGTTCAATGTCCAGATCTAACTCTTGCTTCCTGACCTGAATATAGGTTTCTCAAGAGGTAGGTTAGGTGGTCTGGTATTCCCATCGCTTTCAGAGTTTTCCACAGTTTATTGTGATCCACACAGTCAAAGGCTTTGGCATAGTCAATAAAGCAGAAATAAATGTTTTTCTGGAACTCTCTTGCTTTTTCCATGATCCATAATTATATATGAATTTACACATAGGCAAACAACAACAACAAAAAGTCAGGAAGCAAAAATATCAACCATAAAGTGGCGAGGGAGAAAGGAGGATAGGATTGGGGAGGGAATAAAGGTGTTTAAAGATGCATTTTACTTCCCTGGTGGCTCAGATGGTAAAGCGTCTGCCTGCAATGTGGGAGACCTGGGTTCAATCCCTGGGTCGGGAAGATCTCCTGGAGAAGGAAATGGCACCCCAGTCCAGTTTTCTTGCCTGGAAAATTCCATGGACAGAGGAGCCTGGTAGGCTACAGTCCATGGGGTCACAAAGAGTTGGACACGACTGAGCAACTTCACGTTCACATATAATGTCATATTAAAAATCATAGGCAAATAGACATAATGTTTACATCTTTCCAATCTGGGAAATGGATGTATGCTTACTGTACACTTTGTAATTTTCAATATTTAAAATCTGTCTTAGCAGAAAAAGAATCTAACATACCGAAAGTGAACTTAAATTTGGTCTGAGGCCATAGTTGGATAAAAGGTTAAAATGAACAATGTCACTCGAATCAGTAAGCACTTGTAGGACACGCCTCTTGGATTTAATCAAATTAGATGATCTAAAATGACACTGTTCATCCTTACAGGCTACAGGACATCTGATTATTATCCTGGTATAATTTTCTAAAAGTGCAATTACTCATTGTTAAATGGTCTAATCTGTCAACATAGTTTTTCAAATATCCTTTGAAAAACATCTACTAATTTTTAGCCATGGGGTCTACTGCCCACACTTCAGCTATTTTTCTAGAGAGCAGAATCCAAATCTCTATTGTTATGGTTTCACTTTCTTTTCTGAAAAAGCATACACACCACCCAATCCCAGAGATACATTTCTTTCCTGCTCATCAGAGTTCAACACTGATAGCTACCTTTTCTTGAAACACCTTTCATTAGCCTGTATAACAGCCCTGTCTTCTAGTTTCCTCACCTCCACATGACTGCTCCTTCAAATTTCTTGACCTTAAATAGCCATGTTACCCAGGTCTTTTCCTTTTCCTCTGTTTTTTCACCTAATAAACTCTCTATAGCTGATCTAACCTAAATTTATCTATCACTAGGACCAGTAACTTCCAAATCTCTCTTTCCATTTAAGTAGCAATTCACTTCAAGTGTAAGCTATATTTCTGTGTTATACATTTATCTTGTACTCAAAGTTCAAAACTGAATTCATCATCTTGTATCCCTTTACAGGTTGATTCTTCCTACCTACATAAATTTCACTACTGGTTACCCACAGCAGAAGTCTAGAAATGTTCTAAGTTATTTCCTTCTTGTTTACCCCCTACCAGTCACCAAAACTGATTCTGTTGTTCCAAACAGTTCTCATTCCATCCCATCCTGTTCATCCTGATCACCATCACCATCTTTCATTTGAATGACTACAATGGTCACTCTCTTTACAACTGGTAGTCCACACATCAATTTTCCTTGCCTAAAATCCTTTATTTGTTCCCCTGAAGACTGTCAGCTTCAAATGCATGTTTCTCATTTCAGAGTCAAGGCCCTATCTCTCTAGCTTCACTCTCCTACTAAATTTCGCATCCTGCATTCTAGCCCATTGAATTTCTTTGGGGTTCCATAAAACGCAATGTTGTTTTACATGACTCTACATGTCCCTCTGCCTGGACAATCCTCCCTTTATGCTTCTCAAAATGCCAGCCCATGCTTTGTAATTCATTTGAATAGCATCTCCTTCAGAAATCTTCCTTAAATATCCCAGGTAACCCCCAGTTTAATTTGATGCCCCTTCTCTATATCATGAAGGCACCCATGCTTGATATGATCACTTACTCCATTGTACAGTAATTACTGATTTATTTTGTCTCTCTTCTACTAGACCAGTAGAAGACTCTTCTGGAGAAGACTCCTGAGAGTCCTCTGGACAGCAAGGAGATCAAACCAGTCAATCCTAAAGGAAATCAACCCTGAATACTCAATGGAAGGTTTGATGCTGAAGCTGAAGCTCCAATACTTTGGCCACCTGATGTGAAGAGCCAAATCACTGGAAAAGACTCTGATGCTGGGAAAGATTGAGGGCAGGAGGAGAAGGGGGTGACAGAGGATGAGATGATTGGGTGGCATCATTGACTCAATGGACATGAATTTGAGCAAACTCTGGGAGACAGTGAAGGACAGGGAAGCCTGGTGTGCTGCAGGCCATGGGGTCACAAAGAATCAGACATGACTGAGCAACTGAACAACAACTAGACCAGAGGTGCATAATTGAAACCTACAGCCAAATCCAGACCCTTGCCTCCGTTGGTAAATAAAGTTTATAGGAACCTGGCACAGCCACATGCCTGAGTATTGTCTATAGTTACCTTCTTACTACAACAGCTGAGTTGAATACTTATGACAGATACTACATGGCCCATTAACTCCAAAATCTTCATTATATGACCTTTTATTTAAAAGAAGATTGCAAAAATAAATAAATAAAAGAAGGTTGCAAATTTCTGTACTAGACTGTAATCTCTTAGAGGACAGGGTTCATTCTTTGTTCATCTTTGAATCTCTAACACCTGACATACAACAGCTGTTAAATAAATGATTAAGTGGGTAAATGTTAGATCTGACGTAAAAGAGGAGGGGAAGAGATGTTAATGAGAACCTTCAATCTCATTTCCTTTCTGCCTTTTGCATTTCCCAATTTACAATCACAAATGAAAACAGAACAAGTTGATATCATTAGGTTTTAAAATGTCTCCTGGTATATGTAAGAGCCTCTTGATAAAAGCAAAAGAGGAGAGTGAAAAAGTTGGCTTAAAACTCAACATTCAGAAAACTAAGATCATGGCATCTGGTCCCATCACTTCATGGAAAATAGATGCAGAAACAATGGAAACAGTGAGAGACTTTATTTTTTGGGGTTCCAAAATCACTGCAGATGGTGACTGCAGTCATGAAATTAAAAGACACTTACTCCTTGGAAGAAAAGCTATGACAAACCTAGACAGTGTATTAAAAAGCAGAAACATTACTTTGCCAACAAAGGTCCATCTAGTCAAAGCTATGGTTTCTCCAATAGTCATGTATGGATGTGAGAGTTGGACTATAAAGAAAGCTGAGTGCCAAAGAATTGATGCTTTTGAACTGTGGTGTTGGAGAAGACTCTTGAGTGTCCCTTGGACTGCAAGGAGATCAAACCAGTCATTCCTAAAGGAAATCAGTCCTGAATATTCATTGGAAGGATAGATGCTGAGGCTGAAACTCCAATATGCTGGCCACTTGATGTGAAGAATTGACTCTTTTGAAAAGACCCTGATGCTGGGAAAGATTGAAGGCAGGAGGAGAAGGGGACAACAGAGGATGAGATGGTTGGATGGCATCACCGACTCAATGGGCATGAGTTTGAACAAGCTCTGGGAGCTGGTAATGGACAGGGAAGCCTGGCATGCTGCAGTCCATGGGGTACTGCAGATGGTGACTGCAGTCATGAAATTAAAAGACACTTACTCCTTGGAAGAAAAGCTATGACAAACCTAGACAGTGTATTAAAAAGTAGAAACATTACTTTGCCAACAAAGGTCCATCTAGTCAAAGCTATGGTTTCTCCAATAGTCATGTATGGATGTGAGAGTTGGACTATAAAGAAAGCTGAGTGCCAAAGAATTGATGCTTTTGAACTGTGGTGTTGGAGAAGACTCTTGAGTGTCCCTTGGACTGCAAGGAGATCAAACCAGTCATTCCTAAAGGAAATCAGTCCTGAATATTCATTGGAAGGATAGATGCTGAGGCTGAAACTCCAATATGCTGGCCACTTGATGTGAAGAATTGACTCTTTTGAAAAGACCCTGATGCTGGGAAAGATTGAAGGCAGGAGGAGAAGGGGACAACAGAGGATGAGATGGTTGGATGGCATCACCGACTCAATGGGCATGAGTTTGAACAAGCTCTGGGAGCTGGTAATGGACAGGGAAGCCTGGCATGCTGCAGTCCATGGGGTAACAAAGAGTTGGACATGACTGAGCAAGTGAACGGACTGATATATGAGAGAATCTGTATCCTTCAAGCCAGTAATCTAATCTTTCTAGGCTAGTGGTACTCAACTTCAGTAACATATGATGATCGCCTGGGGTGATTAAAACATACTGATGCTCCTGCTCCACAGCTGACAAATTAAATCAGGATGGGGAGGAGAGGGAAGCATCAGTATTCATTAAAAGGCTTCCTAAGTGATTTAGAGTAGAAATTCTATACCAACAGGGGCTTCCCTGATAGCTCAACTGGTAAAGAATCTACCTGCAATGTAGGAGACCCTGATTTGTTTTCCAGTGTCAGGAAGATCTGCTGGAGAAGGGATAGGCTACCCACTCCAGCATTCTTGGGCCTCCCTTGTGGCTCAGCTGGTAAACAATCCACTTGCAATGCGGGAGGCCTGGGTTAGATCCCTGGGTTGGGAATATCCTCTGGAGAAGGGAAAGGCTACCCACTCCAGTATTTCTGGCCTGGAGAATTCCATGGGCTGTATAGTCCATGGGGTCACAAAGAATCGGATACGACTGAGCCACTTTCACATTCCCTTTTTCTATACCAATAGTCTGAAAGGATGAAAACTTTGAGACAATTGAAAAATCTTAAATAAAACCAACCAACCAAAGAAACACACTAGATTTTGATAAGATGTATACTTGCAAGAAGAAAAGAAAGAGATGTTTTAGAAAAATTATCTACAGAAGTGGAAACAAAATGATTCCTCTAGTATTTAAACTCCAGGAGGATGAAGAATTTTATTTTGTTCACTCTTGTATTCCTAATACCAAGAACAGTACCTGGCACAAAACAGGTGATAAATAAATGACTGATGAATGTATAAGTTTTTCGTTTGCTTTCAATCAACCAGAAGCCCCTGATTTGAAATATTCCAGTTAACTGAAAATTTTATACAGAAAGAAGGCAAGTTGGCAAATATACTCTTCAGTTAATCAACAGACAACATTCTTTAAGGGGAAAAAGATCACGTTCTGCAATTTAAAAGAGTATTTGGATTTTATAAAGGGAAGGCAAAGAGATATTGCTTTGGGTAAACACAGCCCAGTCCTTTTAAAAATTCAATCTTTACTTTTAAAAAGGTTAGCTGTCATCTGTAAATTCGTGGGATCAGAACATGGAGAGTCAAGAAGGAAAGAAAAAGAAATTGGTGACTTTACCTAAACAAAATGCCATATGACATGCATCCTAAGGAATTAACAGAAATCATCCTGGGCTTCCCACTATGGTCTTAAAGCACTCAGTACGTCAGCCCAAGGAAAAACATCTGAGACTGGCTCAAACTTGAGCCTGTGCATTGATTCTATTTCCCTATTTTTTTTCTCTCTCTTTCTCATAAATGTACTCCTAGAAATGATAAAGCTGTTAGCCTAATTTTTATATCTAAAAAATGCTTTTGGTTGAGGTTACCAACTTGAAAAAAATACAGAAAAATAGGCAAGACAAAAAAAAAAAGTCAAGACAGAAAGAAGAAACACTTTGTCATCCAACTTCTATTATAAAGATTTTCTTTTTGAAATTTCACACCTAAAGGAATATTTGAGATATAAGCACTTTGAAAAGCACATTATCAACTTTCTCAATATTGTCTATGTGGAAACTTATTTTAACTTTTGTGAATTAATTTTTATAGTCTTGAGTTGCATTGTTCAAAATGATAGTCAATACATACAGGTAGATATTTACGTTTGCACGGTAATTAATTTAAATTAAATAAGATTAAAATCCTCAGTTGTACTACTACCTCAATAGCCACATGAGGCGAGTGGATGCCACACTGCACAAAACAGACACAGGACATTTCCATCATCACAAAAAGCTCTATTGGATAGCACTGGGACAATAAAATACAGGATGCTATCCTCAGAAAGCTTCAAGCAATAGTATCAGTCAGACCAGGAAATTGTTACAAATGTCAGTTATTATTTCTAGGTAAGGAAGGAAATCACAAAACTGGATATAAAAAAGTCTGAATATAGAAAATCCATTATGTTATAAATCTTGTTAGCTTTCTTTGCAGCTAATTTTCAAGTTTGGGGCTCACTATTATTTACAGAACACACGCATAAACCCCACTCTTTGATTAAGGAAATCTGACCAGATTCAAATTCAAGTCCAATACTCTACCCACTGATGAAAACACTTCGGTTGAAAGATTTATCCTAAGACTTTAGGAAGCAGGTGGAGAGACACATATACTCCCTACAGGAAGCACTAGCTTTGTCTTCTTGGGTTTGAGTTACTGTAACATTAATTCTTTCTGAGGTCTAGCCTGACTTTCTGAGAATTCACTGAAATAATGAATAGCCAAGATCAGTCAATGACATGATGGTTCCCCCTTCTCCAGGTGAAACATCAAGATGACTAAAAGCCAGTACTCAAGGAGAAAGCACCTGCAAGCAAGTAAAATACGACTTTTACATATTTTTTAAAAGCTCTTTTATTCTATAATTCTTTTACATGTGACTCCCAATACTTTTACTCTTCATTCTTTTGGCAATCTCTCACTTTGGCTTTTTCTATCGATAGTTCAGTGGGAGAAAATATTTTAATGTGTTTGGTCCTTGGATTATTTTTTAATCAGTAAATTAAGGTTATTAAGCGAGATTCAGCCTATCTTCACAGCAATTTATAAAAGCTTCTTAAAAGAAGTCGCTGACATTTCTGGGGGAAAATAGTCAAGGCACCGATGGTTCAGGGACTTGCTAGGTGCTTTAGAAAAAGGATTTCATTTAAGCCTCATAATAACTTTAAGAGATATTACCACCATTTTACAGGGTCTATCAGTTTTGTGTAAAAAGGATCTTGTCTGAAGTTCCTGGCACCATACTTGGTCCATCACAGGTACGTCAAGTTGGTGGATGCATGAGAGAACAGAAGGAACCTCTTCTGTAATCTCAGTGACAGACATGGAACCTTGCAGTGAGCACTCAAAAAATCCTGAGGGTTAGTCGCTCAGCTGTGTCCAACTCTTTGCAACCCCATAAACTGAAGCCTGCCAGGCTTCTCTGTCCATGGGATTCTCTAGGCAAGAGTACTGGAGTGGATTGCCATTCCCTTCTCTAGAGGAACTTCCTGACCCAGGGTCTGAACCTGGTCTCCTGCACTGCAGGCAGATTATTTACCGTTTGAGCTACAGGGAGTTCAATTCAGTTCAGTTGCTCAGTCGTGTCCGACTCTTTGCGACCCCATGAATGGCAGCATGCCAGGCCTCCCTGTCCATCACCAACTCCCAGAGTTCACTCAAACTCATGTTCATCAAGTCAATGATGCCATCCAGCCATCTCGTCCTCTGTCGTCCCCTTCTCCTCCTGCCCCCAATCCCTCCCAGCATCACAGTCTTTTCCAGTGAGTCGACTCTTTGCATGAGGTGGCCAAAGTACTGGAGTTTCAGCTTTAGCATCATTTCTTCCAAAGAACACCCAGGGCTGATCTCTTTCAGAATGGACTGGTTGGATCTCCTTGCAGTCCAAGGGACTCTCAAGAGTCTTCTCCAACACCACAGTTCAAAAGCATCAATTCTTTGGTGCTCAGCTTTCTTCACAGTCCAACTCTCACATCCGTACATGACCACTGGAAAAACCATAGCCTTGACTAGACGAACCTTTGTTGGCAAAGTAATGTCTCTGCTTTTGAATATGCTATCTAGGTTGGTCATAACTTTTCTTCCAAGGAGTGCTGCTGCTAAGTCACTTCAGTCGTGTCCGACTCTGTGCGACCCCATAGACAGCAGCCCACCAGGCTCCCCCGTCCCTGGGATTCTCTAGGCAAGAACACTGGAGTGGGTAGCCATTGCCTTCTCCAATGCATGAAAGTGAAAAGTGAAAGTGAAGTTGCTCAGTCGTGTCCGACCCTCAGCGACCCCATGGACTGCAGCCTTCCAGGCTCCTCCATCCATGGGATTTTCCAGGCAAGAGTACTGGAGTGGGGTGCAGTTGCCTTTTCCGGGAGCGAGCACAACGAGGAGCCGGGCGTGCCGGGAGCAGGGGGGATAGGCGCGAGCCGGAAGAAAGACCCCGCGACTTGAGAAAGCCGGGAGAGGGTCGGGAAGGGCGCTCACCGGCCTGGGAAACCCGATCGCCCCGTCCCGCCCGCGGCGAGGATGCCCACGAGGGTCGCAGCGCGCCGCCGCCACCACCGCGCGGAGGCACGAGGGGGGGTGGTGGGAGGAGGGCGGCGGGGGTCACGGGCGCCCCCCCTCGTCCAGCACGCGACGGCGGCGGCGAAACGGGCAACGGATCGGGGCCGCGGCGGGCCCGGGAAGCGAGACACACCAGGGCGCGGCGCCGGGGAGCAGCAGACGGCGAGCGGAGTGAGGCGGACGGACAGACGGAGAGGGGCATCGACGGGGTGCGGCCACGCGAGGCCAACGCCACGGAACCGGCGGCGGAGGTGGGGTGGCCGCGCGCCCCCGCGAGGGGAACGGCACGGCGTCCGTCCCGTCCACCCGCCCCAGAGCGGGGCGGGGGATGCCGGGCGGGCGGCGAGGACACGGCGACCGCCCCGCGGGGGCGGGGGCAAGACCGGGGACCCGACCCGGGCTCGGGCGAGCACACCGGAGCGGGGCGGGCGCGCCACGGGCACTTCCCCTCGTCCAGCACGCGACGGCGGCGGCGGACAGGCGGCGGCGAAACGGGCAACGGATCGGGGCGCGGCGGGCCCGGGAAGCAAGACACACCAGGGTGCGGCCCCGGGGAGCAGCAGACGGCGAGCAAACTGAGGCGGACGGACAGACGGAGAGGGGCACCGACGGGGTGCGGCCACGCGAGGCCAACGCCACGGAACCGGCGGCGGAGGTGGGGTGGCCGCGCGCCACCGCGAGGGGAACGGCTCAAAGCGACCCGGGGGAGGGGACGCGAGTCGGCCGCCAGGGCCCACCGCGGGATCTCACCGCCAGAGGCCCCTCCCGGCACAGGGACGGTCCCGCGGCACCACCCGGGACGACGGACTGGCGCCCCCAACCCTCACGGGGGGCTCGCGCCCACCGCCACCGCCACCCCCAGAGCCGCAGCCGGCCCGGGGAAGACCCGGGGGAGGGGACGCGAGTCGGCCGCCAGGGCCCACCGCGGGATCTCACCGCCAGGGGCCCCTCCCGGCACAGGGGCGGTCCCGCGGCACCACCCGGGACGACGGACTGGCGCCCCCAACCCTCACCCGGGGCTCGCGCCCACCGCGGCCGCCACCCCCAGAGCCGCAGCCGGCCTGGGGAGAACGCTCTCCCGCCGCATACCGGCGCCCCCACCACAGCCCTCACACACGCGCGCGCAAGGCTCCCCACACCCCGCCCCCTCGCTCCCGGCAATCACCCGGGGCTCGCGCCCACCGCGGCCGCCACCCCCAGAGCCGCAGCCGGCCTGGGGAGAACGCTCTCCCGCCGCATACCGGCGCCCCCACCACAGCCCTCACACACGCGCGCGCAAGGCTCCCCACACCCCGCCCCCTCGCTCCCGGCACCGAGGGCACGGCTCCGCCAGGGGACACCACCGGCCGGCAGAGGCCAGGGGGCGACACCCACGTGAGGCGAGGCCGCTTCGGGTCCAGACAGGGCAAGGGAACGCGGGCGGTCACACGCGCCGGCCGGACGAGGAGAGGAGAGGGGAGGCCGGCAGCGGCGGGGAGGGGCCGGCAAGCACGCAGGGCGCGGGCCGTGGGACAGGGAGGCGGGCGCCGTCAGGGGAACCACAGGAATACCAGGGAAAAACACCGGGAACACGGCCGGGCCCCCAGGAAAACCAATCTAGTGAGGACTTAGCTTAATTAAAGTGATTGAAGGGACGCCACCGGCCGGCAGAGGCCGGGGGACGACACCCACGTGAGGCGAGGCCGGCTCGGGCCCAGACAGGGGAAGGGAACGCGGGCGGTCGCAGGCGCGGGACGAGGAGAGGAGAGGCCGGCAGCGGCGGGGAGGGGCCGGCAAGCACGCACGGAGGGGCCGCAGGACAGGGACGCGGGCGCCGTCCGGGGACCAGAGGAAAAACGCCGGAACACGGCCGGGCCCCCAGGAAAACCAGCGCGGGAGCCCACCGCCACCCACACACGAGGGCGGTCCCGCGACGCCTGGGACGCCGGCCGGTCCTGGCCATCCCCGGAGCGGGCCCCACGACCCGGCCCCGCCGCCAGGGCATGCGAGCCGTCCACCCATCTTCCGCGATCCGTCCTCGACAGATCCGTCTTCCATCTAAGTCTGACCCCGAGGCTCGACATCCTGGGGACAACGCTCTCGAGCGAGGCGGCCCAGACCGTGACCGCACGCCACCACCGGACACGACCCAGCCCCGCCGCCAGGGCATGCGAGCCGTCCACCCATCTTCCGCGATCCGTCCTCGACAGATCCGTCTTCCATCTAAGTCTGACCCCGAGGCTCGACATCCTGGGGACAACGCTCTCGAGCGAGGCGGCCCAGACCGTGGCCGCACGCCGCCACCGGCTGCGGCTCAGGGGCGAGGGCGGGCGCGATAGGCTCCTCCTCACCACGAGCTGCGGGGCTGGGGAAGCCAGGGCCGGCCGGGCGGCGCGCCCCAACACCCCCGCTTCCCCCGGGGCTCACACCACGGGGGCCAGCCGCGCGCACACGGCCCCTCACCTCCAGACGCCCGGCGGGGCCCGGCGGGGCCCAGCAGGACCCTCCCCCGACTCGGAGCGGGGAGGCTCGGGCCGCGTTCCAAGGAGTAAGCGTCTTTTAATTTCATGGCTGCAGTCACCATCTGCAGTGATTTTGGAGCCCGCCAAAATAAAGTCTGACACTGTTTCCATTGTTTCCCCATCTATTTCTCATGAAGTGATGGGACCAGATGCCATGATCTTCATTTTCTGAATGTTGAGCTTTAAGGCAACTTTTTCACTCTTCTTTTTCACTTTCATCAAGAGGCTTTTTAGTTCCTCTTCACTTTGTGCCATAAGGGTGGTGTCATCTGCATATTTGAGGTTATTGATATTTCTCCCAGCAATCTTGATTCCAGCTTGTGCTTCTTCCAGCCCAGCATTTCTTATGATGTACTCTGTATAAGTTAAATAAGCAGAGTGACAATATACAGCCTTGACGTACTCCTTTTCCTGTTTGGAACCAGTCTGTTGTTCCATGTCCAGTTCTAACTCTTGCTTCCTGACCTACATATAGGTTTCTCAAGAGGCAGGTTCTGGTATTCCCATCTCTTTCAGAATTTTCCAGTTTATTGTGATCCACACAGTCAAAGGCTTTGGCATAGTCAATAAGGCAGAAATAGGTGTTTTTCTGGAACTCTCTTGCTTTTTCCATGATCCAGCGGATGTTGGCAATTTGATCTCTGGGTCCTCTGCCTTTTCTAAAACCAGCTTGAACATCTGG